>CM073772.1:80882480-81266991 GCA_037158775.1 Hetaerina titia
CACTATAGAAAGTGACTATATATATATAGTCACTTTCTTGGAAAAGCCACGAACGTGCACAATAAAATTCACTAAATAGTCATACCAAACTGAACTGTTCTGTTCCTAATTCCTCTTGAGAAAGGTGGTTGCACCACCGAAAATTCGAGAACTAGTGAGTCCCTCTTTTATATGTTTTAGTTTCTGTGTTTGCTACAGAAACTTTCCCTTCTATCATGTTCACAATTTTTAGCTAATTATCTTTGACAATAAAGTTAAACTCAAACAGGTACTGTTTTTAACAAAATATCATAAGGCGAGGTGATATACCGGTTAAGGTAGGTTTTTGAATGGACACAACTACCAAATAAATATCTTGCGACTCCAAACAGAAAACTATCGAGCAATATACTCTACATCAGGTCCCTCTAAAACTATGAAACAATAACCAAAATGGATTCCCCCATTCCTTGAGCATACATAATTATCTCCTCTCCCATTGGGTGTCTCACACTTAATTTAAATTTCCTTTCTCGCACATGGCAATCAGAAGGCCATTTAGCTTCAACCGTTTTTAGCCCTCAGGCTGGAACGACCACTACCTTCGACCCTTTTTTTCCCCTCCTCCTTGATTAAAGGAGTTCCTTAGGAAGCCGATTGTTGTCCAACATTGTTTGAGGATCTTCCACTATGAGATTAGAGATCTCTCGTAAGCAGATCATGGATTATAAGGACCTCTTGCCTGACCCATGTCTATATATATATAAAATATTTTAACAATTGTGATCTCCTCACATCCGCCTTCCCCACCTCTCCTGTGTTCTTCCTTTATGTGTGTTCCTTTCCCCTTTTCTTATATCTATTTCTGTGTGAATGAATATTTGTTCACCGTATGGCGGGATTTCGTGTTTGAATATATATATGTATATATATATATATATATATATATATATACATATATATACATACATATATCTTTTAAATTGTCAAATATACTCACACATTTAAACACGAAGTCCCATACGGCGAACAAATATTAATTCACATGGAAATAGATACAAGGAAAAGGGATAGGAACATTTATAAAGGACAAACACAGGAGAGGTGGGGATTTGAAGACCGGATCTTCCACTTGCCGGGTGGATGCTCTATATGTATTTCTTAAAAAAAAATATATATATATATATATGATATACGAGTATATGTATACATATATATACATGTATCCACCGATATATATATACGAGTATATGTAAATATATTTACGAAATACCTGTATATATAGATGATTTCGTCGAAGTAACACGGAAGTGTTGAATAAAAAAAGTTGGATAGCAACAAAAAATATAAGAGCACATAAAAAGAACACTCACAAGTTATTTCTTAATAATTCGACGGAATTCAGCTCCGTCTTCCTTAGAAGAAACAGTAGAACTGATAGTAGCGTCTGTCTGTATTCATATATATATATATATTTTTTTTTTAAGGTTATCTACCGGTTAAGGTAGGTTTTTGGAAGGGCACAACTATGTGTATAAACTAAACATTTTGTAACGCCAAAAAAAACTCAATCAAGCAACCTACTCTACACCAGGTCCCTCTTCATCTCTGCGTACTTCTTTCCTCCCGTCATCCCGTCCAACATCCCTATCCTGTTCCTGCCCTTTCCTCGTTTGCCCAACATTCTCCCCTTCTCACCTTCTTCAACATTCCACTACCGCTCAATACGCCTTTCATCCATTTTTCCTGCCTCCATAGGATTTCTCTCAACAAACCCCTCTCCTCACCCACCATCTCCAGTACTGCCTCATTTGTTTTCCTTTCGGTCCATTTCACCTTCTCCATTCTTCTTCACACCCACAATTCAAAAGCCTCCAATCTACGTCTATCCTCCTGCTTCAGTGACCACGTTTCCGCGAAATAAATAAATATATATGTATATGAGTATATTATAAAAGTCATGTTATAATAACGCAGTAATCAACCCGAAGGTTGGTTTGGTAGGTGATGGTAGAGTTCACTCATGTTTGCGTGTGAATGTTCACACATCAGGGTAGGGGGGCCAGTTCCTTTCCCTGTGCCGTTTATTGTTTCCCAGGAAGATCTGGTATCCAAAAAATCACATAGCTAGGGTGGAGCTGCAGATGCCTACAGTGGCTTGCCCGGGAATCGAACTCGGGACCCTCCGGTCTGTAGTCCAACGCTCTACCCCCAAGGATAACCGCGACCCACAAAAAGTCTACATAAAGGCAAATAAATTAACACACTTCCTCCACCTACTGACTCTGACGACTTCCCTTATTCACTACCGAACCCCTTTCAGAGATGGATGGAGTGTTTAGGCAAGCGACTTTCTACGTACTTCGTTCGTCTTTTCTCCTCCTTTGCTCCCCCCCTTAAGCAGAGAGAGGATTGTTATCGCCGTGTACACATTCTTGGTCTCCACTTCCCCATCCATGGTCTCCCTCCTCCGCACTCCCCTGACTCTCTTCGCGGGGAACCACGGAAGAGGGGGATCCCGCGGATGAATTTTTAAACTTTTGCCAAAGCCGCTTGCGGTCATCTTCTGCTCCGGCCATTTCTGCGGCCGACCTATCTCGAGTGGGGATTTCACCGTCCTTTTCTGCCGGGCGTCCCTCCTTCTCTCCGGAAAGGGTCCGTCTTCCTTGAATTGCGGCTCAAAAAAATTTCGCTTGCTAGCTCGTCTACAATTTAATTTTATTTTTATAACCCCCTCCCGACTTCCACGTGCATTTGTGGAGTCTGTATTGATAGTCAAGTAATATTTTTTCAATTATGGATCAATTTTGACTGCCGGGAGTGATTGGTGAAGTTTTAAAATGCCCATTTATATTGCCGACCAGGGTCCTCCGGAACAAGCTGTCGGAGTTGGGATAATAGACAACATGTACTGGTCATTATACGATAAGTCAAGTACTCCTCTGTAACAAAAAAGTGAGTCATAGAAGCATTACTGTAATATCGTGATGCCCTACGGACCCTTCAGTTGGAAAGTTTTACTAACTAGTTGGGCGGCTGGCAGCTGATGTCATTTGCGCCATCGGGTATTGGTGGGTACTTCGTGGCTAAATAGAGACTAGATTGTTTATTCTATACTTGCATATATAAGAGGTATATCCAATAAATACGCGAACTGATGCAATCTGGTGGACATGACGCCGACTATAGCCCCTTCCACTAGCGGCGCTAATTGCCTGACACCCAATGAGCCGTCTGTGCATGGCGGATCGACGAGCTGTGCGTATTGTGCCAATTATGTTACTTTCTGTTGTCCTTGTTTTTACTGTTTGTCGAAAATGGAAATTGACGAAATCATGGAGCAACGAATCAACATCAAGTATTTGGTGAAGTACAGTAAAAGTTATTATGAAATACTGAAATGTTGACAGCTGTTCACAGTGATAATTCTCTGAAGGAAACATACGTTTTCAAGTGGATTAAGCGTTTTAAATGATGCAAGGCCGGATGACCTTCAATCACCTGTGTTAACGACAACATTGATCGTGTGCGTTTCCATTGCCTTACCGATCGCCAAAAAACTATCCGAATGATAGCTGATGAACTGATTTTAGGAAAATCAACAGTTCACTCTATTTTAACCGAACATGATAGACGGGTCCTTCACCATGACAATAGACCTGCACATTCAGCATTGATAATTTGCCAGTTCCTGGCAAAAACTTCAATCCCCATCCTTGATCATCCTCCTTATTCAGCAGATCTCGCCCCCCTGCGCTTTTCCCTATTTTCAAAATGCAAAAAAAGTGATGAGGGGACATCGCTAAGTAGATGTGGACACAATAAAGCAAGAAATGACGAGAAAACTGAAAAGCCTTACTGCCGAGGGCTTCCAAGGGTGCTTTAAACAGTGGAAAAGAAGATGAAATATGTGCATTGCAACAAAAGGAGAGACTTTGAAGGGGAGACAAAATCGATGTAGACAAAATTTTGCAAAGTAAAATTTTTATGGTCTCAGTTCGCGTATTTATTGGACAGACCTCGTATACATGATGTGTGTGTGTGTGTGTGAAAACAAACACACACACACACACACACACATATATATATATATACACACACAGGCATATTTTTACTCTGTATGTATATTTCTATGGACACACACACAGGGAAAGGAACTGGACTCCGTACCCTGATGTGTGAATGTCACACTCCATTGGGCTTAGTACTGGGTGAACTCTACCGTCCCCTACTAAACCGACCTTCAGGTTGATTACTGTGTAGAAGGAACTATCTAGTCTCTATCTAGCCACAAAAAATATGTTACATTTTTTTATCTTCGAAACAGAACGCTCTTCGGCGACGCAAAAATATATAAAAACATTGATTAAGATATTTAAACACAGAAACACAAAGATAGGACACTCACATATGTTATTTCGACGCATCATCAGATGCTGATTATGTCGGCCGTGCCGTCTAAACTACACACTATATATATATATATATATATATATATATATATATATATATATATATATATATATATATATTCATTAACTGTCTCTCGATGAAAACAGCCCTTGAACTGCAGAAAAAATGGTTGTATTGGCTTGAACTGCTGTGGTTAAAAAGAAGTTAATCCCTTTTCCTATATCAAATACCTTCACTCTGTTACCACAAGCATCTCATGTACCTATACTTAAACATAATCACATGGAAAGTGATCTTTTAAATTGATGTTTTTTGGACAATTCGAATGCTGTTAATGATTTTCTTCCATTAAGATAAGGTTTTTGTCATGAAAGACGCCAAATACATCACAGAGTCTACAAAAAACAATCTTGGTTGGTTCCCGTAGAGAATGTCACCTATAAATAACGATAGCCCGTCTTAAGGGATTACCGGGATAGTCTGGTAAGGCATCTTAGCCTTTTGACGTTTGAGATTATAGGCGAGTCCCGTGTGTTCAATGCTGGCAGCAGCACAACCGAAGAAATCTGTGTGTGCACCACTGCGGAGGTCGGCTCTTTCACGTCAGTTGTCAGGATGCTTAAACTGGAGCGATATATTGAAATTCGGGCTGAATATAATCACTTAAGCAAGTGATGTCTCGAACATTGTTTCTAGTACAAATAATTTTACTTTTTTGTCTCATAATTACTTATTTAAATTTCTCACATATGGTATTTTAACGTTTACCTGTATCCATACTGAATAATCATTATTTGTTATTCAAGAAACACCTTTTCGCATTGAAATTTCCCCACAGGTGTTGAATATAAGTTTAGATATGAATGTTCTTTTTACATTGGGTTTCTTTTATGTTTTCAGTTAAGAGAACGTTTCAAGCTGTAAAGTTTCGTCCAATAGGTTGGGCTGCAATTCTCTGGCTTATGAATAAATACATTCCAAGAAATGAGCCTTTCTTCTTTCGATGTTTTCGAATGATACATGATCGTGTCATTGAACTCATGCGAGAAGAAAACGTCAAGAATAATCAAGATCATTGAGTAATGGAGCAGTTATAAGTCAGTCAATCGTAAAATGAGTTTCCTTATCATGGTGTGTGAACTAGTTGCTTTTCGTGATCCCGATTCATAAGTGTCAGCGATATAATGCTTACGATAGTCCAGTGATATTCAGCGGATGAGGGGTTTAATCTTCCTCACGCGAAATATCTTAGTTTGAACTCATAATGTTACCTGCGAACAGAGCCCCGTGGAACCGATGCCCGTGATGCGATCTCCGATAGTTTCATCGATCCCCGACCCCGGTCGAGAGCACCGCGACACCTAGCGGTGTTTTCGGCTGCTTCCGCCCTCTCGACAATCGTGCGCACGCCCAAGGGATACGACTTGTGGATTGATCTTCCCGCCGCTGCCGCCGGACGAAAAATCTTGCGGCGGTCCTTCCTCTTCGGAGGGAGATAAGAGAGAATGGACGCACGCAACGAAGCGCTCGTGTGGCGGTGGCCGTTTTGGGAAGTCGGCGCTGAACTGCGGTGGTCATTTTGGGAATTTCAGACCGGGCGGGTGGTTTAGGGCGATGAGGAGGGCGGGAGATGTGCTCACGAGACGACCCGAGTTCGTCTCCCGTTTTCATTAGACGGAAGTTGTGGTGCCTCGTGATGGTTTTGAAGGCTTGCATATTATTAGCGAAGACTTTACCTATTTTATTTGGTGCGTTACACGATGTGATTTGTTATAATGATGATTTTCCATGTGACAGGAATGATGTGCTCGCGTCGTTACTTACCAATAGATACCTGTTTATCTGTAATTTTTTTAATCTTTTATAGTTCCCGAGGCAACTAATTCGGTTACTTTTATGCCGTCGCTTTTTCTCTTTTAAATGTGACACATAAAATATTTCATCGATCGTGCCCTTTTCCATTTTGATTTTTATGATTTCCTTCTTCGTGATGATTTCTCCGTGGGGAGTAATTACAGGTGATCATACGTATTAGGTAGCGCTAAAAAATCGGCAAATTGTCGAGTGATTTTATCAATTGATAGTTACGGTTTGGATCCCAAACCCAAATTTAACTCTGATCCAGCATTATGGTCTGAAATGGATACTTAAAACATGTATTTTTTATGAAATTTTGTGTCTCTACACCTATTTTTTTAAACTTAACTTTTTCCTAATTTTGTCATTTTTCGTTAAGATTCTTCCTTCTTCGGTCAGAGAATTCCCTTACTAACATGGTTCAGTCTTCCATTACTATTTGCTGTCCTGAAAAAAAAATACAGAGTTCATGAGGAAAAGTTGCACAACCGGAAAAGATTCCTACGTTATATACCGCGCGCATATAATTACACTCATCTAATATATTTGATGTGAAGGAATAGTGATTATTTCCGTCTAGGTTCTTAAGTCCGCATTCCGGGAACCATCGCCACGTGTGGTTGGGTTTAGACTCCATGGGCGACTAGCAGGAGGGACGACGACACGCTTAGAATCCGAACTCCATCCTCCCCAGCGACCCGCCGGGATACTAAACTCGTCTCCGGCGGCGAAACGGTATCGTTGCCCGTCCGCGAGCGTTCTCTCATCGGCCATCTTGACGTGGCGAGGGCGTCCTCCTTCTCGCCCCGAAGCGTCTGGAAACTTGGGAGGCGTTCGCGGAGAGCAGACGAGGGAGAGAAGGGGAGGACGCTGGGGAGAGTGAGAGAGAAATAGAATGAGAGGGTGAGGGAGAGGAGTTGGAGCGAGAAAGAGGGAGGAGGAGGTCCGGCAGGGCGAGCGCGTCGGAAGAGGTGGAGGCGACCGAGGCGGCCGGCGCTGACACCGTCGAATCCGGTCCGCGGATACGGACGAGGTCCGATGGTGGACTGCGAGGCGACCAATGGGGAGGCGGCAAGTCGACGGCGTGGGGGTGAGGTGAGCCAATCGGAAAGGGCGTCACTGGGACGCGCGCTCGCGCCCCCCTTCTCACCCGCCGCCAGCCGAGCCCATTTACTTTACTATTATACGTATATATATGTACTGAAAATAAATATATATATGTACACATACACCATATTCAACACACGCACATATATACTTCACACACACGCGCGCGGTTATTTTCTCCCCTTCTATCTCACCCCCATATTCTCCCGGGGAAGGGCACTTTTCCCACTTCTCCCTTCGAAAAACCCTCCTTCCGTCCCCTCCCCTACACACCCTGGTCTATCCTCCTTCTCACCCAACGCTCCCGAAGAGGAGGGAAGAATAGTCTGGTCGGGGTGAATTCTATTATGTATTCGGACGCCCGTGTGTTTGTGTGCGTGTGGACAAGGCGGTGGGTTGGACGACGGGAAAGATAAAGAGGGTGGAAGCTTGGTGTGGGCATGGAGAAGGGCGTAATCCTTAACGTGGTCCCGAGCACACACACATGTATGAATGCACCTACATTTTGGGCAGGAATGGGGTGTGAAATTTCGGACGCATAATGGAGGGAGTCCTGGAAGATTGGAGTCTGATGGAAGTCGTCATCAAGCCGCTCGATCTCGGAGGAGGGATTACACGGCATGTTGTGTTCTTCTGGGTTGTCCCGAAGGGGTGGGGTGGTATTAGTGAATGGGGAGTGGAGAGATCCGCCTGAAATATTTTTGTACCCACGGGGTGGTGGCCGCTTCCTCCCACACCCTCTGCGGATCCCCGAAGTGCGTCTCGAAAATCCTGACGCCCACCGCGCATGAGTCATGTCGTCGTGTGTGTGTCTCTCCCTCTAGAGCACCCGCCAAGCCCCCAAAACATCCGCGACAACCCACCCCCCTCTGGTCCACTGCCGATGCAACCCCATCCGACCGTTCCTTCTGAATCCCTTCTCGGGGAGCGCGGACCCTTCCCACTCTCTCTCTCTCACCCCGCCTATCGGTGGCAAAGTGGATTACGATCTGCCGCATTTTCCATGAAAACCTCCACCTCGCCTCTCTCTCAGCCCCCACAACCCCATGTTTTCCCCGTCCACCTAGCTCGTACCTCCCTTTTAGTAGTATCCCACACCACATCATTTCGGCCCCTCTTCACAGAGGGGAGGGCGAGTGAGAAGAGGATCTTTGGGGGGCTTCCGATGGGGATTCGATGAATCGGCGCTCTGAAAAGGTGCCCAGGGACCTATCTATGTAGGTGTATGTGTTAGGAGATTATATTTGCATACGATGTGTGTGTATGTATGTGTACATATATATATATATATATATATATATATATATATATATATATATGTACACATACATATATACCCGAAAATTCGAGAACCAGTGAGTTTTTCCTCTTTTGTGTTTTGGTTTCTGTGTTTGTTATGACTTATCAGTGAATTTACATTACACGTTTGTGGGTTTTCCAAAAAAGTGTATATATATATATATATATATATATATATATATATATATATATATATATATATTTATATATAGATATAGATATATATGTATAACTTTTGGACGGCACAATAGAACACAGAATAAAACAGATAACACGTAAAAGGACACTCACACTGTAGATGATTTAAGCTTTCGGCCTACTCCGAGGCCTTCTTCAGAGTCTGACCTGAAGAAGGCCTCGGAGTTGGCCGAAAGCTTAAATCATCTACAGTGTGAGTGTCCTTTTATGTGTTATCTGTTTTATTCTGTGTTCTATTGTGCCGTCCAAAAGTTATATTGCTCTCGTGAGCACTTCCGCATTATATGTATTATTATTAGGTAATCTACCGTTTAAGGTAGGTTTTTGGATGGACACAACTATCAAATAAACATTTTGTGACTCCCCACCTATCAAACTAATCTATATCAGGTCCCTCTTCATCTCGGTGTACTTCTTTCCTCCCTTCATCCCGTCCAACATCCCTATCCTGTTCCTGCCCTTACCTCGCTTGCCCAACAGTCTCCCCTCTATTACCTTCTTCAACATTCCACTACCGCTCAATAGGCCCTTCATCCATTTTTCCGGCCTCCATACGATTTCTCTCAACAAACCCCTCTCCTCACCCACCATCTCCAGTACTTCCTCATTTGTTTTTCTTTCGGTCCATTTCACCTTATCCATTCTTCTCCACACCCACATTTCAATCTACGTCCATCCTCCTGCTTCAGCGACCACGTTTCCGCGAAGTACATGGCTACGCTCCATATCAGAGTTTTTACGAGTCTTGTCTTAACATCCCTACTCAACGTCCCCGTCATCAACTCCCTCCTCCTTGAGAAAGCCTCCTTGCCTAGCGCAATTCTTCTCCTTACGTCCCTACCACTTTGACCGTATTGGTCCAAAACACTTCCGAGATATGTAAACTGCTCTACCTGCTCTATTCTTTCCCCGCCTATTTTAATATTTAGCTTAGCCTTTTTCTTTCTGGAAAATCGCGTAACCTTTGTTTTATTAATATTGATTCTCATCCCATATTTATCGCGCAGAACCTCCAATTCACTCAGCAATGCTTGCAACCCCTTGGCTGACTGAGCAACTAATGCTTGGTCATCAGCAAACCTAACTGATTTTACGAATTCCCCTCCGACTTTCATTCCTACCTCCAGTTCTTCCCATGCCTCTTTAATCATTTCCTCCACATATACGTTGAACAGCACCGGTGACAATGGGCAACCCTGCCTTACCCCTCTTCCTAACACTGCCCATCCGGACTCTCCGTTCCCCACTCGCACCTGAACAGTCTGAGACATGCACAGGTTGCGGATCAGTCTCCTGTCCCTCCAATCCATTCCTATTTTCTGCAATACACGCATTAATTTTTCCCAATTCACTCTATCAAACGCTTTTTCGAAATCTACAAAACAGGCAAAAACGTCCTGGTTGTATTCTATATTCCTCTCAATTAGTGATCTCATTACTGCAATGGCATCACGCGTACCTCTTCCTTTCCTGAACCCAAACTGATCATCCCCTAAGTAATCATTTGCCTTACTCTCTATCCTTTTGTTGATGATCCTGAGATTAACTTTAGCTGCGTGGGATATCAAACTTATTGTTCTGTAATCCTAACATGACGAAGCTTTTGCCTTTTTTGGAATAGGAACTAACACCGATCTCACAAAATCTTCCGGCCAGATTCCTTCTTCATAGATACTACGAATCAGTCCATATAGGGCCTTCTTCCCGCATTTTCCTAAACATTTCAACAGTTCTACAGGGATGTTGTCCACCCCCACGGCCTTATTTGCTTTCATCTCCTTTAATACCCTTTCTATTTCATCGTCGAGTATGCCTGGACTTAAGCTAACTTCTTCTACGTCATCTTCCTTTTCTATGTCTAACTTTGTCGGCCTAAGTTATTTACCATACAGTGTTTCTATATATTCCTTCCATCTCTCTTGGATTTTTCCTGGTTCAACTATTATCTTACCCCACTTATCTTTAACTGTTAGCACAGATCTTGCCTTCTTACTTCCCGATAACAACTTAACCTTGCTGTATAGAGTACCAATTTCACCCTTCTTCTGTTAACTTTCCATATCCTCGCATTGCGTTTTCCACCATTTTTCTTTTGCTTTATTTGTGGCCCTTCTCAATTTATTGTTTAACTCTCTGTACTTCATTTTGCCTAACTCTGTGTTTAATTATATATATATATATATATATATATGTATGTAATTAAAAAATATATATATATATATATTATTTAGGTGTACACGCATGTGGTCACCCTGGGATGTGATTAGGATAATGGCTACCTTCCCCTCCGATCCTCCCTCCCCCCTCCAACCACACTCTCCTCTCCTCCCTTCTCCATCCCGAAGATGGCCCCTCTCACGCCTTCCGGAGCGTCGGACGTCATATCCGTGAGGGGTTCCTTTTTTCCCCCTCGTCTTCCCCCCCATGTGATCGCCGCCAATCCCTCCCCCTCTCCTGATCTAACTCGATCGAAAACATTGGTCCCCACTCTCCTCCTTGGTTGGCCTTCGTGCGCGGCTCAGCACGGTAGGTAAGCTCCCCGGTATACACGCGCTTTTGGGGTGTTAGATTAAATATGCCATCGGAGCAGAGACAATCGAACGGCCGCGAATATACACGCCACCGTGAATAACAGTTAACGGTTAAGCGTGGACAAACCGGTATCTCGAATGAATAACACCTCTTTAATTCGTCACTGTAGGTTCGCTACATGCCCGTACTGTGGTGTGCAGAAATAATTGAAACGAATTAGTGCAAGTCGCTTCAAATTGTTTGATTATTAGAAAGTCGGACGACTACAGTTGAAATTCTCGTAAGATTTGAATGCATTTTTATTTCATTATTTTTTTATAGAGATTTAAAATTCATTAGCCCTTATTTTTCTCTTAAGATTTGCTGAACGGGACTCCCCGCGTGACATAGATATTAAATTCGTTCGGATTAAGAAGTTTGCATGCGTTTAGTTACCAATAAATTTTAAAATGATATTTTTATGTGGTACTGTTCGTATCTCTAAATTAATATATGTTCTGTGTATACAAACTATGCAGATAGTTTGTTTGATGTTTCAAGTAAAAATATGCGATTGTGTGAATAATTAACCGTGAATTCTGGCATGTTCGTTCGCTAATAAAAAAAAGTGTATGTTGAGGAAGATCTGAATTGCATCAAGGAGTAAATGTCCAGATAATTATGCTAATTGACAATAATTATAGAGATTTTCCTTCAACCTCTGAGTCAAACTGGCTCTATGCCCCTGTTAAAGTTAGTTCATTTCGGAATAGAGCATCACTAGATTTATCCGCTCGCTCCTCTCGACCTCATGAAAATTACAAATTTAGTACCTTCAGGCGTGATGTGGTGGAAATCGAACGAGTGGAATTGTGTTATGATATTTTACTCATGAAAATTATTATGTTTTCTGACCAAGTCAAAGAACCGCAACAAATTCGGAAACTTATTTTAACGTAGTCACCCGCTATAGTGCATATAAGATGCAGGAATTTCACTGTATTACACCACCTTGTGTTTGTGCTCTTGTTATATGGTTTATCTGTTGAGAAAATGTGTACTCGTGTTGCACGTACAAGCATTTGATCGAGAATATAATCTAATATTTTGTGTCGTGGCTTTTTTTCACCCGGAACAATTTTCGATATTCGTTTATAAAAATTTTTTTAACAAAAAAAAAACCAATTAATTCGTGTTGCTGAACTCAAGAAGTTTTTTTGCGAATATTGTGTTAAACCATGAACATTTCATTGGTTTACAATTTATTTATTGTCTGCAGACCTATTTAGGATATATTTTACTAGTCGAAGCAGCTAAGTCACCGATAATGGAGAAAGTTTGCAGTGTAAATATAATTCGCCTTGACTCGTACAATAACCCTCTCGATTTTCGGCCGAGTGATCTTACCGAATCACATTGCACGAGGGAGCCTCGGTAGCTCAATTGGTGAAATCATGAGGTCGAAAATGAAAGGGATCCGGGTTCAAGTCTCGGGCGAGCCGAATGATTTTTACAGTTTGAGATTTCTGGATTTCGGTGCGCCTAGCGGACACCCCATTTAAAGTAAATGTCGCGGCATCTTCCGCGGTTTTTTAAAAATAAACTAGTTTGTATTTTGATCTGAGTCGTTTTGTGGAGTGCATTAATTTCAAAGCGTAAAGCAATTTGAAATTATGTAAAATGTATTCGCCCGCCTTAAAGTCAATGCCAACTAAGCAAAACAAAACCGGTGACTCTACTCGGCTACCAAGACCTAGACAAGACGCAATCAATCCCTTGGTTGTGGATTTACCTATAATTTACCTCCGACTTACGCCGTTACTTTCCATGTAATAAAAAATATTGGTATGTGAATTACTTCATAGGGAACCCCGACAATTGAATTCTGGAGGAATACTTTGTGTAATTAAACTTAGTCATGGCGCAGTGCTTTCAGATTTAGTGAACGTATTGAGAAGCGAATTTCTTCAATTACACTTGGCGTATTTGTTTCAGTACGAAAAGTTGACTAGATTCCTTAGATAATAAGTAAGCTTCTTGAGAAAATAGCTATGAATAGCCGTCCTTAGAAAATATAATATATGCAGTATAAAGGGAGTGGCATGACCTTATCAAATCGCTATCAAACAATTACCTCAAAAAAATGAATGGCGACTATGCTCTCATCAGTTTATTTTTAAAGGTTTAAATGTGGGTACAAACCCAATTGACTCAATTTCAACAAGGAGATTCTAAAACTTTTTTTTCCAGAACCTCCGATAGTGTTATTGACTGAGTTTAAAACCAAATCATTGAATTTATTGTGCAGTGCATTGATAAATTTCACATCATACAAAGATAAAATAATGAACTACAGTAACAGAGCATACTCCCTCTTATGCAACCTCACACCAACCGGCCAATGATTCATCCGGTCTCTGAATTTCATGAGAGGGGATTGCAAAAATTAATATTCTACTTGCCATATTTTCTTGATTAACGAGTCACTCGAGCTTTTATAAATATTTTGACGGAAACAAGGGATCTGCTTGTGCTGTCTCATTTCAGCCCGTCATTAAGATGAGGTGGGCGTCTTAACGAGACGTCAAACTACTAGTATTAAGAGTAGTTAACAAGATCCATAATCATGAGGTTACATAAATTATTTTGCTACAGCGTTCTCGCAGGATTCACTAGGACCAAGGGTTCCACACACTATATATATATATATATATATATATATATCAAGAAAGGGATATTGGAAGCCGCTAAAGCCACTATAGGAACCGTTAACGGGAAAGGATAAGGAAACCATGGGTAACGGATGAGATGATTGCAAAGATGGATGAGAGAAGAAGATGGAAAAATGTAAACACAGAGTTAGGCAAAATGAAGTACAAAGAGTTAAACAATAAATTGAGAAGGGCCACAAACAAAGCAAAAGAAGAATGGTGGAAAACGCAATGCGCGGATATGGAAAGTTTACAGAAGAAGGGTGAAATTGGTGCTCTATACAGCAAGGTTAAGTTATTATCGGGAAGTAAGAAGGCAAGATCTGTGCTAGCAGTGAAAGATAAGTGGGGTAAGATAATAGTTGAACCAGGAAAAATCCAAGAGAGATGGAAGGAATATATAGGAACACTGTATGGTAAATAACTTAGGCCGACAAGGTTAAACATAGAAAAGGAAGATGACATAGAAGAAGATAGCTTAAGTCCAGGCATACTCGACGATGAAATAGAAAGGGCATTAAAGGAGATGAAAGCGAATAAGGCCGTGGGGGTGGACAACATCCCTGTAGAACTGTTGAAATGTTTAGGAAAATGCGGGAAGAAAGCCCTATATGGACTGATTCGTATTATCTATGAAGAAAGAATCTGGCCGGAAGATTTTGTGAGATCGGTGTTAATTCCTATTCCAAAAAAGGCAAAGGCTTCGTCATGTGAGGATTACAGAACAATAAGTTTGATATCCCACGCAGCTAAAGTTATTCTCAGGATCATCAACAAAAGGATAGAGAGTAAGGCAAATAATTACTTAGGGGATGATCAGTTTGGGTTCAGGAAAGGAAGAGGTACGCGTGATGCCATTGCAGTAATGAGATCACTAATTGAGAGGAATATAGAATACAACCAGGACGTTTTTGCCTGTTTTGTAGATTTCGAAAAAGCGTTTGATAGAGTGAATTGGGAAAAATTAATGCATGTATTGCAGAAAATAGGAATGGATTGGAGGGACAGGAGACTGATCCGCAACCTGTACATGTCTCAGACTGCTCAGGTGCGAGTGGGGAACGGAGATTCCGGATGGGCAGTGTTAGGAAGAGGTGTAAGGCAGGGTTGCCCATTGTCACCGGTGCTGTTCAACGTATATGTGGAGGAAATGATTAAAGAGGCATGGGAAGAACTGGAGGTAGGAATGAAAGTCGGAGGGGAATTTGTAAAATCAGTTAGGTTTGCTGATGACCAAGCATTAGTTGCTCAGTCAGCCAAGGGGTTGCAAGCATTGCTGAGTGAATTGGAGGTTCAGTGCGATAAATATGGGATGAGAATCAATATTAATAAAACAAAGGTTACGCGATTTTCCAGAAAGAAAAAGGCTAAGCTAAATATTAAAATAGGCGGGGAAAGAATAGAGCAGGTAGAGCAGTTTACATATCTCGGAAGTGTTTTGGACCAATACGGTCAAAGTGGTAGGGACGTAAGGAGAAGAATTGCGCTAGGCAAGGAGGCTTTCTCATGGAGGAGGGAGTTAATGACGGGGACGTTGAGTAGGGATGTTAAGACAAGACTCGTAAAAACTCTGATATGGAGCGTAGCCATGTACTTTGCGGAAACGTGGTCGCTGAAGCAGGAGGATAGACGTAGATTGAAATGTGGGTGTGGAGAAGAATGGAGAAGGTGAAATGGACCGAAAGAAAAACAAATGAGGAAGTACTGGAGATGGTGGGTGAGGAGAGGGGTTTGTTGAGAGAAATCGTATGGAGGCAGGAAAAATGGATGAAAGGCGTATTGATCGGTAGTGGAATGTTGAAGAGGGTAATAGAGGGGAGAATGTTGGGCAAGCGAGGTAAGGGTAGGAACAGGATAGGGATGTTGGACGGGATGAAGGGAGGAAAGAAGTACACCGAGATGAAGAGGGACCTGATATAGATTAGTTTGCTAGGTGGGGAGTCACAAAATGTTTATTTGATAGTTGTGTCCATCCAAAAACTTACCTTAACCGGTAGATTACCTAATAATATATATATATATATATATATATATATATATAAATTCACTTTCTTGAAAAACCCACGTACGTGCCCAATAATGTAAATTGACTAACTAGTCGACACAAACACAGAAACTAAAACATATAACAGAGGGACTCACTGGTTCTCGAATTTTCGGTGGTGCAATCACCTTTCTCAAGAGGAATTAGGAACAGAACTCAACTTCTGTGTTTGTGTCGACTAGTTAGTCAATTTACATTGTATATATATATATATATATATATATATATATATATATATATATATATATATAAAACCATAAACATAGTAATCAACCCGAAGGTCGGTTTAGTAGGTGATGGTAGAGCTCACCCGTGTACCAAGCCCGACGGCGTGTGAATATTCACACATCAGGGTAGGGGGGCCAGTTCCTTTCCCTGTGCCGGTTATGGTTTCCCAGGAAGAACTGGTACCCGAAAAATCAACTAGCTTGGGTGGAGCTGCAGGTGCCCAAAGTGCCTTGCCCGGGAATCGAACCCGGGATGCTCCGGTCAGTAGTCCAACGCTCTACCCACTAGACCACCGCGACCGGCATATATATATATATATATATATATATATATATATATATATATATATATATATATATATATATATATATGTGTGTGTGTGTGTGTGTATGTATGTATATATATATATATATTTATTTATTTATTTATGAAACTGACAATATTTTTAATTAATCACCCTTTATTGTAAAAAATAACAAATTAAATTGACGTCTTTATGATTAATATCTCATAATGAATGAATATGAAATTTTATTTTGAATAATTTTTAGAATGAAACAGCCATAAGATTATCTGAGCAAGGGTCCAGTCCTTAAATGGACTCTCGATGGCATAAGAGGAAACAGTTAAATTATTTGGCAAAGAAGTGGACATCTGTCCATCTCCACCGAGGGTCAAGAGAATTAAGTCAATACAAATGACGGGAACAGATTATCAAGTTGTGAAGCTACAAAAGAGACATGCAAGGCTTGTAGCAATATATGTGAGATTAGATTTTTAGAATACAATGCTGTCGCTCATGTAATACGTTGGCACAGTGAGTGACTTCATTGAAATGCGTTTATTCAATATTTTTTTTATGGAAACGTTCTTGGGGAGTCCACTCTCGTTTGATGTCGCGTTTTACCCATAGGAGGTATGACTGCAAACATTGGAATAATACTTTAAAGAAAGTAGGATGTGTGTTCTTTACCAAATTTCTAACTTTAAACTCTGTCTAGATCCAATCAAGTTCTATTTATTTTTTTCCAATGTACTCGCATTATTTGGGGTAACATCTTATCTTTCGAAACGAATTAAACCAATATCATTCGCTTCAATCAACGTAGATGTTTTTCTTCGTCGAAAAAGTCATGTGTAGCACAAGTTTTAGGCCTTGACACACATCATAATTCTTATTTGGACATTTTTAGTTCCTCGCTGAGGTAGATATTGATAATCCAGATATCCAATTAAGTTCTTATGAATATATTAAATATTTACCTACTTCTGTGTGCCGTTCCGAGGTTCTGAACATCCGTTTTCCATACTAATTGTGCACTCATACTCGAGGCGTCGTCAAATCGTTCATATTTACTACGGGCTAAATGAGCGGCTACCCTCTGACACTAAGCAGTTTTTGTCTATCGTGTATTAGGTACTGGTAGCACATCGCATTAATTTTCCAACCTACAGTCCAACGTAACTTCTTTTTTCAAAGGGTTTTAGATTTATAAAAAAGGAAGTTAGGTTGCCGCACCATTAGCACCATGGAAGCTTAATTTGTTTATAAATAACAGAATCAGTCAAGATAATAGAATTTAAAGCATCACTATTTTTCTGCAGGCCTATTTCTTTATTTTCACGAACTAAATACTTCCTATCAGTGGCGGTAACATCGCTATCCTATTACATGTCCATGTTTGACGATGTCATCATACAACTCTTATTTTCATAGGATTTTACATTGCTCTAGTAATTGTCAAAATTTAAAGGGTTAATTGCAAGGGTGGATTATTCTTCAAGGGTGAAATGCCGTCATATTGTAGCGAAAACGTTGAGGTAAAGGTGCTGTTTGGCCTTTTTGAAAGGACATACAGTAGGACTGGAACCGGAGATCAGAGTTGCACGCCAAGAGAATACCCAAAGGCCATCTAGCGGCGCATTCATAAACTTCCTTTTATCTATTGCACCCATTCCGCAGTCTGCTTCGATTTGCTCTCGGCGTTGAAAATGATGTTAATTGATATTGCCCATTTACTACGCTCCGTGAGTTTCTTTCTATTTTATTGCACGCATCAATTCTTAGCTAACTGATTAATCATGGAAATGCGGAATCCGACTCCGGTCTATTTATTTATATTAATGGGAAAATGCTTACCTTTGCGCTTTTAATTTGTTCCGTAAAATCCGAAAAATGTTTGCACGAAGCGTAGCAAAATGTCAACTTCACTCTTGTTTTGTTATTTTGTTGTACCTACGTTCTCTTCGTGTACACAACGCGTTTGTTTTAAAATTTCAAATATTGGGATTCACCCGTCATTGAACTTGAGGATTTGTTTTGCTCCCAGCGTGTCTTTCGTATTCATTAAGCGTTGCTTTTTTTGTGGTGAAGTGTTATCTGTCACTTGTGATTCGCCATTTTCATCCGAATCAAAGTATAATGCAAGAGCTGAGTTTTCTAAAATTCACATGGGATATTTGCGGATCCGTACTGACGTAACCTTCAAGGATTTATTCTCTATAGTTATTGAAGTGTTCATATTTTAATATATCCTCCTTTTTTTACCTTAGGAAAAGATTAAATTGTGTTTATTTTATTTTTATATGCATTCTTTTAAATACTTCCTCCTCTCCTCCTACCTCCGCACACGTCATTTTTTAACAGGATCTGTTTTTTCCTTCATAAATTCCCCTGCCACACACCTTTTTGGTTCGCTGAGCGCACCACACTGAGCTCACTTCTGTTCTTCCTTTTCATGAGAAAGGTGTTGTAGACCACCGAAAATTCGATACCTAGTAGGTTTCTCTTTTTTTGTGTGTTTCTGGGTTTTTGTCTTTGCCTTCTAGTGCTAATTCCATTTACATTATTATTCACGTCCGTGAGACTTTCACAAAAGTTATGCGTATATATATATATATATATATATATATACGCATAACTTTTGTCGAACTCCGTCTTCTTCGGAAGATAAGATATGACTGAATGTATATATATATATATATATATATATATATATATATATAGTATATATACATTCAGTCATATTTTATCTTCCGAAGAAGACGGAGTTCGAGTCCGTCGAAAATATCAAGATATTATTGTGAGTGTTCTTTTTATGTGTTCTCGTGCTGTGTGTTACTGTCTAAGTTTTTTATTCAACACTTCCGTGTTACTTCGAAGAAATCATCTATATATAACACTTTTCTGAAAATCTCACGGACGTGAACAATAATATAAATGGAATTAACACTAGTAGACACAATCACAGAAACACATATACAAGAGGAACTCACAGGGTCTCGAATTTTCGGTGGTACATCCACCTTTCTCAAATTCGAGACCCAGTGAATTCCTCTTTTATATGTGCTTCTGTGTTTGTGTGTACTAGTGTTAATTTCATTTACATTATATATTGATATATGTATTTATTCATTTATATAAAAGCGTAAAAAACCTTCCTTGACCGGGCCTTGAACTACGGATCTTTCGACCTTCTCCGCCGATGCTCTAACCATGTCAGCTATCGAGGAAACGTAAATGACACTGAAATCGGCGCAGAATTTATGCAAATCATTGCCCCGATTCTTCGGGCTGGAGGTGGCATCCTGGAGCTATTTTCCTGTGTTTTATGTGCGTTCCAATCCCTTTCCCTTATAACTATCAGGAATGAATAACTATGCATATATATTTATTCATTGTATATAATATATATATATAATACAAATATTATATATATATATATATTTATTTAGTTATTTATGCAAAAATATATTCAAACACAATAACCCACCATATTGCGAGCACATATTCATTCATATGAAAATAAATATAAGGAAAAGGGATTGAAACATATTCATATATATGTATGCATTCATATCATGCATGGTCATGAATTGTTAGTTCGTTAGTGAGACACCTTGAGAGTTAAGGGTTATGATGGAAAATCAACACGGTTTCAGAAAGCGTAAATCCTGCGGGACATAGCCCTTTTTGGTCAAGTTATGTTTGGTTCGGGAGAAAATAATGTGTCAATAGTCGCACCTTAGTTTTTCTTAACTAAAAGCTTTCGAAAAAGTGTCTCATAGCTACGAGATACATAGCTCAAGCAGGAAGCCTATGATGAGGCTATAAAAATTCTAGGTTGGATGAAAAGGTTTGTGAATAATCGCGTGTACGAGATGGTCACAGATTGTGTAAGTCCAATGCAGTGAGGTCATTTCAGGTGTTCCCAAGGGAAGTTTAATCGGACCTCTTTTGTTTCTTCTTTCTCTTAACGAGTTTAACTCCTTTTGCACACAATGCACTAATTTACAGAGATATCTGTACTCCTGAAGATTAGGTAGCAATAGCAGATAGCTTTCATTAACTCGCTGTTGCGATTTTCCGTTCTGATTCGCAATTCATGGTGTCGGGTGCACTCGCTTTCAGTAGTAGCCAATTAATCATTAGCTATTTTATTGCATATTGCAGCCAACACAAGTTGTATTGATATATTTGTTCAGAGAAGACTATACTATATCACAAGCAAAGTGAAGTTGTTTTCTTCTAATACCTATCTCAACTTGTTTCACGATATCAGTCGTAAAATAAAGTCGGGCATTGAAAACTCCGAATACGTATCCTGATCAACTGAAATGATTTTCAATGTTGTTTTCCTCACATTTGCTTATTATCGTACTCTCATACGCTAGACCGCTCACAATTTACTAGATACTCGTAGGGCTATGTTTCTTTCAATATCAGCCTTAAAATTTTCATTTTGATGAGGGAAACAGTTTTTAATTAATACAGGAAATCATCCAAGAGTTCATATTTTGATCACTGCGGTGAAGAATAATTTTTTCAGTAGTTCTTTAACGTAAGTTTCAAATTTTTATCCCCATAGATCTCTATTTTTTATTTTTTTTTATTCTGAGTATATTTGTTAGATTCATATCTTTAAAAAAAACTAGATTTAGTTAATGCCACTTTCTCATCGAGCTAAATCGTTTTCACTCCATGTACGAGTTCACTCGTAGTTCATTGGTATAGCGTCAAAAAACCTTGAGCTCTGGCGTCTCGTCTTTTCATTTAGTGGTATCGTCTCACCAGCCTCCCGCCCATAGTTTTGAAGTTGTTCTCTATTTATTTCATAACTGAGCCTTCGTTTTTCATTATTATTTCACTGTCTTCCTTGTCAAAAAAATGAAAGCATACCATCTGCTGTTATAAAATATAGGAAGCCGTAATGTATTATTAAAGAAATAGATTTTTAAACTTAATGTTTATCATAAAATGTACGGAAAAGATTGATAATAGCGTAGGTATATTTTTCAACGCCCTTTTTATGCGTTAATAAGATTGCATAAGAGCGCTAACGATGAAAGCACGTTCTTAAGCATTGAATATCAAGCACATGGCGATAAGAGTGCTCGAGTAATGGGTTCTATCATGTCCAAGTCGAGTGTTTATCCTAAATGTGGACTGTGTTTTGTCTCTCGCATGGTAATGCTGTTTTATCTTCTCGCCAAGACATCCCCGTCATGTAGGTTCGGCAGAGATGAGAGAGGGCAGCACATGACGGATAGTAAGAATCACATTATTGTGTGTTGAAAGTCGAGTCCGGCGTTCCACAACTTTACGTTAATCGTGTGGATTATTTTTCCAAGTTCTCCGATGTCAAATACTTAGCATTGATGTAAATTAAATTGCAATCAAAAGTTCCCGTTTTTTATATGTATTTCAAAGGTAATACTCAAAACCCCAATTTGAATTAAATATTTTCTTGAAGAAAATCTTCTGGCATGGGGTTTTTCCCAAAAAGTTAAAATACCATGTAATCCTCTCCACGAAAGAATTTTCGACAAAATGTATTTTTCTGCAGTATTTCCTAGTCCTATTCTTTCTATTTCGGAATCCCATTAAATATATATTGTACCCAAAAGTTATGAAAGACGGATAGTTTGTGTTGAATGCTTAGCATTGAGTCACCCCCCGCCACACACCCACGCGGTGGCTTACAGGGTACTACCTCTAAGATTTAGGAGCCGTGTATTTCATCGAATTTTGTGTCCTTCATTCTGCATACCAGTGGGATCGTACTATATTTCATCATTCTGATTAGTCCGGTCAAAACTGCAACTTTTGGATGCTCTAGAGATGCCTTCATATTTTTCATAGCTTGTCCCCTAGCAACCCTCCAAACGTGCCCTTGCGATGGCTATTATGTACCGTCATGTATTTAGATGAAAGTTTACTGTTGATGAATTAATCTTTCTCCTCATAAATCATGAGACTGCTTCGACGCAAAGTACTAAGACTGACTCGACCCTACTCTGCCAGCTCCCATATCACGCTTTCATACACATTTCTCCTCTTTCAACTCCCTATCATCAACTTCTTCATATGACACCTCCTTTGTGCCAATTCTCTTCATTACACCCCTTCAATTGTGATGCCACAACAGTCTACAGCAAACAGTCGTGTTTCTAAAGAGTATGTATCCTTTTCTTTTCAGTTACTAGAGCTAATGACAACAATTTTATAGTTTTTAATGTAAATAATAACTGACTCCCATTCGCGTATGATAAAGATTTACCATAAATTAGATCAAGGATTGAAATTTTCACTTGGTAGATTTTGAGATTGCGTTTTTATAATGTCACGGATTCCAAAATCATTGTGGTTACCGAAAATGGCCGTCAAAATAGATTTTTGGGAAATTATAAGTGCGCTTTTTAATTATTTTAATGTCCATGATTAATGAGTGTCCTCATTAAACTATAGCACGAGATTTTTTGTCTAATAGAGCGCACATTTGCGCATGTGCGATCGGATTTTCCGTTTCGTCTCGCCGGCCTCACGAAAGAGTCGCGTCTAAGTGTATTCTTGAGTGCGAGAGAGAGAGAGGGAGTGAGAAAGTGGACGAGAAAAATCTATATTTTCTCGGGGTTGAGCCCTCGTTCTCTTGTCCCTATTTCCTAGCCGATCCAACCTACTCCTCCACGAAACGGGCGGCCGTCCTAGGCGAGATTCTAGGCAAAGGAGGGATGGAACGAGGGAGATTTCGATCCTAGAGTTCCTGATTGAACGATCGATTGACGATCCGAGCGCTCGATCACGGGGCGGTCGCCTATTTGCTGGCGGTGGTTCTCGGGTGAGGTCGCGGCCCGCCCTCCCATTCCGCGCTGGTCTAGGCACGCGTAGGCGATTCTCTCCTATTTCGCATTTGGATGGAATGAGGGGAAGAAGGTGTGGTCGGACCGAGTCGGGTCCACCTTGCCTGGCGGCCGGCCCCTCTTCTCACGATGCGCGCCTGGTAGCTTCCTGCCGCGGACGACGCCCTCGGCAACTGTCGTGTCACCTGCTCGCGCGATCATTGGTGGGGAAACTCGTTTCTTCGCTCCCTCTCCCTCCTTCCTCCCCCTCTCAACTCTCCTTCTCTCACGCACACATCAACAACGCAATACCCTCCGCGACGAATCCACTTCGGGAGAGATCCCGCTGAATGTTATCCGCGACGCTGGGAGTTGTCTGGCCGGTCGTGGTAAACACTGGTTGATTCCGGCAGGGATAGCGGACGGTATATTTCTCGCCTGTAGACGACAAACTCGTTATTTTTTTCTTATTGCCAAGTCCCCATTAGGACCTCTTTTTTAATTTTTTTTTCGTTGGGTTCCTCTGTTTAAATTGCCTATGCTAAAGTTTATTCATACATTACATTGCCTGATAAAGTGTTAGCGTCAATCTCGCAGAATTTTGCACTCAATTCTGGTTATTTTGCAGCTGTTATTACGGACTGAATATAATTAAAAAAAATGAAATTAATAAATATGGGTGTAAAATCTTAAGTGGAACTTGTGGATTGAAATTAATAAATTATCTATATTGCAGAGGATAGGTATGCTTTTCATTATTTCTTTATGAAATCGTGCTATGTAATACCTACAATAAAAAAGGAGTATATATGTTAAATATACTATGTTTGTATATATATATACTTATGCATCTTAATTTATTTATTTTCGATTGCACATTAACGCGGTGCATGTAAAACACATGTACGCTTAGGTATGAGAGAGGTGTGCATGTAGGTAAAACCAAAATCTAGGAAAATAAGAGTAAATACCTACCTAATCAGTGGGTAGACAGTGCTTATGAATGACTTTTCTCCGAAAAAAAAAGTATATGCGTTTTACATACAGGGAGTTTACTTCATGACCTTCATGAAATCGCTCGTGAATACACTTTCTTAGTAAGTTTATGCTTACGAGGGGATTTCTAAACTCTAGCGGAAATGTTAACCAAGTTATTTTGAAAGATTTTTAAGAACTGACATGAGAAAACTCTCCAAGGTGACGCATTGAAAATGTCCACTCAGTTTATGAGGAGTGCTTACATTATTTTCCCCGTTAATTGTGTAATAATATCATGAAAACCAACACAAGTGCGTTGGTTTGTCGTATTTCAGCCTTTCCGTGTGCATCACGTAAGCCGGTAATGGTTTTACCCGTCGATGCATGCACTGTTAAATTACTTTATTCAGCACAGTACCTGAAATCACAAATCCCTAAGCATAGAATGGTCTAGTGTCGGTGATGAAGAATTCTAAATCAGTCAATTTTGAAGCCGCTGCGAAGCATTGGGGTTGCAACGGGTTACCATAATTGAATTTTCAACGAATTTGATGTCGGTCGATGGCGTCTTTTCCTGAGTGAAAGATTCAAATCGCCTGTTCTTTGCACAGTCCCGCGTTGCAAACGCTCCCGCTAAAGTTTTTTTTTCCCCACCAACATAAAAGTATCGAGAAAAATGGCTCATCGGCGGAAAAGCAAAACGGAGTTTTGGTGTTTGTAAAATTTTTAAGCTTTAATATTATTTATTGGTGATAAACTCCAAGGTAAACTACGTACTCACATAATTAATTTAAATCTCTAGGTAAGCGTCCACGTTTCGTTTATGCAATAGACTATGGTTTCGGGACCGTGTGCCCATTGTGGCATCCGGTGCCGAAACCATGGTCGGACAAATCAAAGAAGTGTAGAAGTTCATTTAGAGATTTTAATTCATTATCATGAACGTAAAAATTGTAATTGATACCTGATCAATTTCTTAAATCACGTGCCTACTGTTTGTAGCAATGTCCTGTAGAGCATCGGTATCAGAGATTTAGGCTTTATTGTGAAAAGTGTATGTTCAGTTTCATAATTCTATATTCTGCGGCAGTGATAACAGTTTATGCATTTCTTTATTGCTGTTTGCGTCCTGCAATTTGTTAATAATTTGCAAAGAAGGCTTGAAGGGAGCCAGACGAATCCGTTCTTTGATTCGACGAGTTTTTCGTATCTTCCTTCTCAATTCGCTAATTGTTACATCATAAACTGCAACCATTCGGCCCCTGTGGCACCGATGAGAACCATTTGCATCATTCCTTCGCGCCGGAGTCATCCTTTTGAGGTTTAATAGGTTGGTGACTTTATGATGTGGTTATATTTATCGAGGATTGTGCAGATTCATTTCTGTGGTTTTATCCTCATGATTTACTCGCCGACGGTGATATTTCGCTAAATTAATCGACTCCGAAATAATTCATGATGCATGTGCCGACGCGCCAAAATGTTCAACCGTGAACATGGTTTATTGGTCCGGGGTGTTAAGCTCGCATCGACCGACAAGTGCAACCCCGTCTTTGCTAAAATCGAATGACAGGATGGGTGAGCTAACTGACCTTCACCCCCGGGGGGTTGAGGTGGGCGTAATCGTAAATGCTGCTTCCCTTAAAAAAAACTGCGAAAGACGTACTTATCGTCCTTTCCTTAGCGAGTTTTACCTTCACCGTAGTTGGCACATCCATTGAACTTTGAACTTTTGAAGTCCACATTTAACTCTAAAGGGGCTGTTTTGTAATTCCAATTAATCGTCTGAGGTAATTTAAAGTAGGAATTTTGGTCAATTTTCTCGCATTAACTGATTTTCTCCCGTAAAAAAGAGACATGTAAAAATTGCCTCATTGTCATCTCCTTGAAAATGTACGGTTGAGCGGATTGATTGAAAAAATTTGGTTGCCACATACTCCCTGGAAGAGGGGAAGGAGGATAATTTCTCCTAACACGTTTATCAGTGTATTCTCCGCTTCAGTTGATCCATCTAGTCGGAATCTCAGGCAGATCCCCGCGAGTGTTTTATTACCCGTGCTACTTGTCGAACTTTTTCCTCGTTCCATCAAAGTATTACTTAAACAATGGGCTCTGCGTGTTTTCCCGCAGTCCTCTGCTTGGCCTACGCATCTGCAAATTCAGTATAGGCGATATCTTATGCGTAGTTTTCAGGTAACGAACGGTGTAGGTACATTCTGCACCCCAATCGTCAATTGTCAGCACTCGATGAATCCGCTTGCGCCGGTTCTCGTGACGGAAATTACGCTTTCTGATTTGAAACAAGTGGGCTCCGTTTTTCAAAGAGACAAGTCCGTTTAGAAGTCCTTGTTATTTGAACACAAAGCATATTTTGATGAAAATGAATGGCGCAGCTGGTTTTGCTTCCTGACCTCATAAGGTTGGCGAATTGAAAGTTAAATATTACTATTAGGACTGCTCTCAGATGACGTGTAATCAACTTGAAGCCTTCCTTGAGAGGACTTCCGCGCTCTGATACCGTTGAAAATCCGTGTATCTTGTGATTTCTTCAGCATAGTTCCAGCAATATGAAAGAATATATTACATGGAATAATTTTTAAAATAGGGCCCGGGTTCGATTACCGGGTAAGCCTTTCTGGGTACCTGCAGCTCTACCTGCTAAGTGATATTTCGGGAACCAGATCTTCCTGAGAAATCATAACGGGTACAGGGAAAGGAACTGCACCCCCTACCCTAATTTGTGAATTACACACGCCGTATAGGGCTTAGTACTGGGTGAACTCTACCGTCACCTACCAAACCGACCTTAAGGTTGATGGCTGTGTTTATTGTTATTTTTTTATTTACAAAACATGTAGATCTTCAGTGGCTTGTAGCTTTGATAAATGGACTCGGTTATCTCTTCTGGTTGTCCTTTTAGTGTTCCGTATTCGAAATTCCCGCGCGGCCCCCCCACCCCCGCCCCCCCCCCAATAAGTCACGGCTCCGCGTTCGGGCAGCAAGTCGCGCATTTAGCCAAACCGTTCCTTCCTGCTCCACGTTCTCTCGGACCCGGGGCACTAGAGCATTTTGCAGTAAGTGAGCGGTTTTTGATATCCGAGTCGTAATAATCCAGTCTTGCCTGCCTGAAATCCAAACCCCACGTGCCCGCCGGATCGGTGTTTAACGTCGAAGCTCCCAAGGCTTTCCCGCTCTTCCTGTGGAATCGGACTCGTCAATATTAGCGCGGAGAGAGATGTGCGATGGAGAGAGGGGGGACGGGTTGCGGGAGGGGAGGCGGAGAGTGGGCCGGAGTGGACGCGAAATTATGATCCGTGTCTTCTTCATCGTCGGGCGGCGAGATTGCGCTCCGGGAGACGTAGGAAGAGAGCATATATGGGGGGGGAGGGGCTCTCTCGCGAAAGCCTCATTACACAGGATATGCGCGGAGATGATGGGAAGGGGGGGAGGAGGATGGTGAGGGCGAATGGTGGGGGAAGGAGGGGCGAACATACCAGATAATCTCCATCGGCATTATTCCAATACCACTCCTGGGGCGGATATTGAGAAGTCGAAAGGGATCCGGAGGTGGGGGGGGGGGGACGGGAGTAGAGATGCGGGGAGGAAGAAGTGTGGTTATAGAGGGAGCGGGGGGAGGGGGGCAGCGCCGAGAGGAAAGTGGGAGACTGGGTGGGGTGTGTGTGTGTGTGTGTGTGGTGCGCGAGTGGGAAGGTAGAGGGGAGAATGTACACGTGCAAGTACCGCGGTGGTGTATGAACAATGAAGAGCACGGAGTTCCGCGGTTTCGCTACGCCCGTCGATCCAAGTGGCTCCGGTTAGCTGGTGGGCGGAGGTTGGGGGGTTGTTCATTTGCCGCGAAGGCGATCCTCGGTGGGGGAAGGGAGGATGATGGCTGGTGAGACACATATGGACGCGTGGTAAGTTTGTGCTCTGATGGTAGGGACGGGCTCCTGAATCAAAAATTATCGATGAAACTGCATCGATGCATCTGAAGTTTGACCATGTGCGGATTTGATAGAAATAATAATTCAATATTGCACCCTTCGATGAAGAATCGAATCGAACACCGTTATGAATTGCGTCAAAATATATTTCCCTGAACCTTCTTGTTACATTTAAATAAGAATATGTTTTAACATCAATAGCAACTATACTCATTGCATTGTTTAGATAAGATACGAGACACTCGTACATTGGATATACTGCCATATGCATGGTTTGTATGAAAAGTATCGGGAAAAGTTTCGGAAAAATAGTTTTATTTCAGATATTCCTACAGTGCCTCAATATTCTTCAAAGTACATCCCCTGAGCGTTGACACACTTTTTCCAGTGGCTTTTTCACGACTCAAAGATTCTCAGGTCGGAGGATTCCGTAAGGTCCTTAAGGGTACGCGCGCATGCTTCTATGATGGCCCATAGGGTCCCATGGTGATGTTCTTTGAGGGAGTATTTCACTCTCGGGAATAGGAAATAGTCTGCTGGGGTCAATTCGGGACTGTAATGAGGTTGGGAAATCGTCGCGATGCCATTGCAGGTCTTCACAAGCATACACTCGACTCTTATTTTGGTCGTCCGTAAAAACCGTCGGGACGAGTTTAGAGCAGATCTTTCGCGTCGCCATAATTTCATTGGCAATGGTGTGCGATGCCATCTTTTCAATGCCAATACGATCCGCGATCATGCGCGCACGTTTCCGCCGGTCTGAATTCAGCATATCACGCGTACATAAGAAAAAAATTGTTGCCGATACTTTTTTTGCAAACGTTGTAGAAGGTAGATTATTCCTAATAGCCAAATATTTTAGGGCGTAACACTTTAAGTTATTGAAAATTCGCATCGAATTTTCAATACATTTTCCACGTGGGTAGCGATGGCATTGTGATTCCATCAAATGTATTCTAAACAGTGTCAGAAATCAAACTTTCTTTTCACACTCCAAGCTCTCTCACTTTTATATTTTGACTTCAACATCTCTTCTTTTCATGTTTGATGCGTAAATATTCAGGTGTGATGCAACGAGTTCTGCCGCCTAAGTAGACCTGTGGGAGAGTACCAAGTGCATTATTTCAAAGTAAATTTTTTTTCGCATTTCTTTCATATCGTGTGTTGCAAGGAGGTCCTAACTGGCATATCTGAATCCACCACAAGGCACTATCCGCTATACTATCGTTATTTTTATATATAATAGAAGACCGGAATCTCATAATACAGTAGATATTGAAATAATTTTATCAATCCAATCGATAATCGGGAACCATTTTGCAATAATTATCAAAATATCACCAAATCAAAGTTACTCAAATGTGCGTTTGAATAATTGAGTGCGTTTGAGTAATCGTGCACGTTCGTTTAAAAAATTCGCAAGATTAGTATACCAAATCGAATATCGAAACAGTATTATCTATATTTTCGATAATCGGGACCAATTCGATGCGTTACCACCAAATGATCATCGAGGGAAAATTATCGATATGGATCTCTGTCGATCTAATTTCTCATCTCAACCTGACGGTGTGGCGCGGAGAATTCTGCACGAAGTGGGTGGGAGGGGAAGATAGCATTGTGGGAGGTGTATGTGTGTATGTTGAGTTGGGATGGGGCGTGGAGTGGTGAGGGAGGAGCGGAAGTGGTAGTTTGAAGTATCGATTTGATCAAGCGGATGTGACGAAACACGGCGCTCCACAGCGGGAACCGTGGTAACACGCCAGCCAGCTCGTTAAATAGTGGCGAAGCGAAGAGGAGTTTGTTTTCGCTCCGTAAATTGTGCGGGATTTGGATGTGGAAGTGGAGTGGCGTATAGAGAGAGATAGAGAGAGAGAGTGGGGGAGAGCGATGGAGGGTGGGGGAGAGGGAATCATTGTTGGGGGGAAGGAAATATTGATGAAAGGCGTCGCGCGTTCTATTCCGCGAAGATGATAGGACCGTGCCCTTCTTTCTCTCTATTGTCTCTTTTTTTTCTCACGCCTCCCTCGCGCGGAGAATCGTGTGATCGAGGCAAGAGGAAGAGGCCGCAATATTTAAAAGCACTTGGGGCGAGAGACCAAAGAACCATTCAGTTCGGAGAGAAATGGAGGAAGGGATGCGAGAAATTGTTCGGAGAAAAAAAATATTTGCCTAAAAGCTTTCATGGACGTTTTCTTCGTGGTTGCATTCGCGAATGTAAGCTACAGCTCACTCATTCATTCTTGTCAAGAAAACATAAATGTTTCTTTTCCCCGAGGAGAAACGTCGTGTGAGACTCGAAATTATTTTTCAAAGATAATAGATTTATTTGAAGTATCCCCAATCGTTATAATTCCTACAGCTTATGTTGCCAAGAGCCTCGAATTGAAATGTATGTATTTAGCGAACTGTTTATTTGTTATTTGGTCGATTGTTTATGTCCACCCTTCTCATTTAGCTGTGCCTCCCGGTGTTTGCGTCAGGGTCTTCACGCCGCCGTTCGAGATCTTTGATGGATTTGTCGCACCCACCTCTCGATTCCACTTTTCTGAATCTCTCCTCGTTCGGAGTTCTGAGATCAGAACGGACGCATGGGAAAAGCGCGCTTTAGATCGTGCCATAGACCTGATTCTTTCAACTTTTAGTCAAAAGATTTCGGTCCCACTGCAAGGCCTCGGAGTCCTATCGGATCCGGAGCTGTCCACCCAAGGCCCTTCACGCGCACGCGACAACCCTACACGTCTCCGTGGTTGTCATGTCCCTCTCCGTGGGTCAGAAGGACGACAGTCGCCTTTAGAAAAGGGTGGGTGTGTGTGGGGGGGGGGGGGCCGGAGGGTGCGGGTGAGATTGAGAGAGGTAGAGAGGGGTGGGCGGAGAGTCGGAGGAAAGTGGCAGCGCGGAGGGAGAGACGGGACGACGGCAAACAAGTGGCCGTGTTCATCGAAGAGACCTTATCACCGCCTGGTACTCTGCGGATGCCGAAACAGACCTCCTTCCTCTTCCGCGTGGCGCGATTTCAATCGCATTCGGAGCGCTTCGGCGTCACCCGCCTCGCCGCCGCATCCACGTGCTCGCCTGTGCCGTCAGTGCTCAGCGACACGAGACGCATGTTTCCGTGGAAAAAATCAGTCTAAAGTACTGTAAAACTTGATATATTTAGATAATCTTTTGTACGTGTGCTCCGGAGATCTTTGGTAAGCGCTATTTGGAAGCGGAAATTCGATCGAATCAATTATTTCCTATTAATTCACATACAAACTTAATTCACCGTTGAGTAAAATTGGAAAAGATTAAGTCAAAACACTCCCGAAATTTAGATATTATTATCGTTTCTACGTATTTTAATGATATTCAATCAAAATACGAAATCGATCGAGGGATCGATTGCCTATTCTTTGTATATTGAGATTATAAACCCTAGTATTCGTCGAAATCCGTTGTGCCTCTCGTTTAGACTGCTGTTTCCGAATAGAAGTACATTTTCATGACGATGTTGGGTCGTGTTTTTAGGGGTAACAAAGTATTTATTTGGTGGTTTTGTCCATGTAAAACCTACATTAGCCGTTAGATTACCAAATAATAAATAAAATTACGATTTCCATGAATTCCTCCCACTCTTGCCATTTATCGGAATCACATCGTCGGCGGAAAGCACAGAAAACCTATCCCTGCCGGTAGATTACTTAATGATTAATGTATTTGTGCGAATATATATTTATATAATTAAATATGTATATGTAACTTTTGTATGACACATTCTTTACGGCAGTTACTTTCTAAATAAATTAATGTGAATGGAGGATTAAATAACAAATTTGGCGACTTTTTTCTGTTATATTAAACAAAATTTTAGGAGCCTTATGTCAGTTTTGATGTCAAAAATTTACCTTAAAATACTTCAACTTTCACAATCGACGAGAAAGCTAAGCTTTTTATGAAATATTTTTCCATAAGTAATTTTTTTTTAAGACTCATCTTCTAGTTTTTTAAGCAGGAAAATGTAAACCAACTTATTTTTTCCGGAGAAATGCCAATTGACACCTTCTGTAAAAAAAGGTTCAAGTGCGGGTAACTTTTTCGATGTTATATCGTGTTAATCGCGTTTATACATAGTTGAAGAATCGCGTCAATGAATTGCGAACGCGTCCGTCATGGTTGGCAGTGTTTTATGATCCTGGGGATAACAGAAAGAAAATACAAATTAATAGTGTGTACATCTCCTATATTTCTCTAATTTTATCTGGGTAATATGATTTGTACGAATTAGATACATATACATTTATGTATATTAAGTTCTTAAAGTTTTTGTATTCGGTGTTTAATTATTTTCATTTGTTTTCATTCCAGGTGAGTATCATACACGTGCGCCCTTTACTTAACTGGCTCAGGCGGTGAGTATCGTAAGCAATTTTGTTATAGCGGTAGCCTTATGTTTGTCATGTATATATATATATATATATATATATATATATATACATATATATTCAGTTCATTACTTTCAGTCACGTAGATGTTCTCATCCAGTTCTCATAATATTTTACGATTTCTTAAAATTTGTGTTTGTCTGTATGCACATAATAATGTATTGTGTTTTATGAAAACCTTAATTTTTCTTATAAATCAGATGAAAACGGAAGTTTGTAATCCAATATAAATAATTATATCCAAGACAAATCGTTTCCGTTTGTATAAAAAGTGAGTCCTTTAATATAGATCATATTTCCAATGACAAGTTAATGATTCGATAGTGATCATTATGTTGGTGATTACCCTTTCTCTAAGGAGAATCAGTGTTTTAAATTGATTTTATTACTACGAGACATGAGGGTGCCTATCCAATGGTGTCCTATTGAGGTGGTGCTTATATGTAACGTACTGATTCTCTTAGATTAATGGTTCTCTGACCCTTAGCATGCGCTCCCTCATCTATTTCAGTCACGTTAGGTGCACTCTTTGGCCGCGTTCTTTCATGTGAAATTTTCTGCATCGAGGTCGTTTGGTGTGTTTCATTTTTCCCGCCGTGACCCCATTTACTAAGGCACTCGCCTGGTTCATCCAGGCCTCTCGCCGCGGTAATGCAAATGACCCGGAAAAGGTTGACGCGAGCTGCGAGAAGCGGGGTAAAAAAAACCCGCAATTTCCACGCGAAGCAGCGCAGTTCGGACAGGAGTGGCTGACAAACCTCTGAGGGAATGATAGGCTTGGAATCGATGCCGTCCGGTTAACTGTAGCCCTGGAGTCAAACCTAGCATTCCAAAGGCACCAAGCGGCGGCTCGAGAATAAAATGCGGCCCGCCGTGGGCCGCTCTCCCGCGGGAAACAGGGAATGCACGATCCACTGGTCCACTCCGATGCACAGGAGGGATAAAGCGGTTGAAATGCGCTTATTTTATTCATCATTTTCGTGGTTTGGGCGCTGGAGGAGCAGGAAAAGAGAGAGGGAGGTGGGAACGGAAGAAGTACAAATGATTTCAGATCTTGGCCGCTGAGATCACGGCCGACACCGCGGTCAGACCTCCGCGATCCCCGGTCTCTTTCGACGATTTATTCCCGTGGCTCTTTGAGACGTCTTAAAATAACAGATTCCGCTTGTCCGTCTCCGGAGCGTTTTGCGTGGAGATGGTCGACGTTCTACATTCTTACCGCCCTCCAACACTCGTCTCGATCCCGAGGGGGACGTCTTGTGAAATCGGATACGATTTCGTGGCGACGTTAGGCAGCCTGGTGCTGTAGGAGTGTCGCTCGAATTGCATACCTCGAAGGCGCGCTTGAGCTTAATCCCCCAAGCGCGCTCGTCTATACGAGTGATGCGGGTTTGCGGGAACAGGGAGCATTAAATGCGGGTGACAATGATGTACAAAGGTTGTCATATACTCCTGAGAAAGCAGTAACAGCGTTGGATGAAACAATAACTGAGGAATATTCGGCATAAATTAGAAACATCCCATAAATGGTTGTGCCTTCAATAAAACACGTCACCCATGAGAGATGATTGTGACATCCGTGGGCGGTTGATTTTTCCTCGGGGAATTCCTACGGATTAGTTCGACGAATATAATTAATTCCATGAGTTGAACAATGTGGTTTTAGTAGAAGAAGTCTTCATAAATGAGAAAACTGAAATATAAAAAAAAATATCTATAGTCATCAAAATAATTTAATTTCCATAGAAAAGATTTTTTTGAATTGAGGTTCTTTTACTGAATTTTTTTATTGTTGTTTTCTCCGTGACCTTTCGAATGGTATGTTTTCGAACATAAATTAAATGTTGACCACGGTGCTTTGAGATGGGACACGTATGCACTTAGTTCGATTATTTTTTTTATAATTTTCATTAGATTATTAGTATTTTTCATTTTTTAATTATATTCATTCGTTTTTGCTACTGCGTATACCATCTCTTGAGAGATTTTCTATAAACTAAAATATTTATACCTTGACTTGCGGAAATATTCTTAGAAAATTCTCGCAAGAAATATGCCCACAATCGGTATGATAATTCCAGAACGTGATGTGCTTTACTATTTTCACCTAGTGCACCATGTGGCCACAGAAGTTGTAGGTACCTATTCTTCACTATTGTGGGAGCATTGCCGTGGTACTAGTGGTCACACACTCTTTTTGACACTATTAGATCATTGAATTGTCAAATCTTCGCCCTGAAAATATATTTTTATTGAAATTCTGGTCTGGATAAACCGAAATCTTGGGCGGATAAACTCGGATGAGGCAAGATGGTTTGTAAATATTTAAAATTGACTGTTCTTAAATCTGTAAAAGAAATACGCATTTTAACGACTGGATGGGTTAATTTATTCCGTAATCGTATTTTTAATAATTCTACTAAAATTGAAACCCAGCGTGGTGAAAGACCTATGAGGCCGTAGGGCCCAGGGGAGCTTCCCTAATGAAGCGGGCGTTTCCGCACTTAACCTCCCTGACCTCAACGGAGGCTTAAAATTCATCTCCTCTCCTTTTTCCCCACGGATTCCTTCAAGCCCGCACACATTTTACCCGTTAATAATTCGGGACAGTTTATGTATCAACGGTTTTATCCCTAGAAACCCATCTTAGAGAGCCACGCTTTCGTCAGCTACGACGACGAGTGATCAATTATTTATCAATATTACTACTCTGGAAATTGGTGAGCAAGTGTACAATCTAAGCGAAGGAAATAACTGTAGCCTAGTTATGTACAAGGTAAAAGTTCTATTTTTGAGCAACAACCTTAGTGATTGTATGCGAAGTTGAAGAATAGTTTACTCTGGTGAGGGGTTTTAGATCGTGTTTTGCTATGCGAGGTTGAGGAATGTAGGATCATTCAGTCTGAATGCATCCAAAACCTATTTTAAACAAATAATGATAATCTACGTCAACGTCTAAGTAGTTCTAAAAAATTAAAGCCTTAAATTTTTCTATTTAACGGAGGGAAATGTTTTTTCCAGTAAATCATTCACATTTAGAACTCCTGAACTGATCATCAATGTGTAGTATCATTCATATCGTCGGTGTAGCTATTTTTAAATGGATAAAATTGGTATTTTCGAGGCTCGTGCGTGCACAACACGCTATTTGTATAACATTACGTTTTTATTTTAAGAATTTTATTTATTGTCGTTTTGTTATTTTCCAATGAAAATCATCTTCTTCTTAATACATCTCGTCGGGATACCTTTTCATTTTTATTTCCGATGATGGACCGTTCTATTGCTCATATCTTGAAAATTATCAGGGGAGTTATGAGGATTTCGGATCGGGAAACCCTATCGGTCTGCATTGACAACTCCACGTGATGTAAATTTCATGATGCCTTGCTCCACTAAAGCTTCCATTAACGTGAAAGATCTTATCTGCGCCGAAATGTTATTAAGAGTGGATCGAGCCAAGTGGTCATCCTTTCGTAAACATTTCATCCGTCTCTGTCACTTCCGGTTTCCGAGATTTGGTGGCCACGGTCGATCAAGCGGTCTGCCGATGAACCGAAATCAATGAGCGTTTGATATGGATATCTGAATCCAGATAACTCTGTCCCGTCCATAGTAATCATTTGATGCCACCCCCTCGTTTCATTGCTCTAACGTCACTTTCCATGTTGGTAGTATCTCTTATGGTGTACTTATGTCTTATTTTATTTTGTCCGCCTATTTGTAAAGAAAATTTTTATTTCCATATTAGACATACGTTTCTCGTGCTTATCGTACTTCTCAAAACGACGCAAGGGTTTTGAAACACGTCAGGTTGGTAACGAACAATTTTTTTTGTGTTTTGTGGACGACGCAAATTTATTTCGTTCCCAAATATGACAATACCACCTACCTCGCCACATTTCTCTCGAGACGATATTTTTTTTTTAATTTTCGAGTTTTTAATCAAGTTCTTAAATGCCTAATAAGTCGTGCAGTTGAAAATCGCTCGCGTCGATGACTCGTCGAGAGAGGGAGGGAGGGAGGGAGGGCGTGAGAGAGTTTGGGTGGAGTCGCCAAACAGCACCGTTCGTACGTAGCCACCCGCGGGATTAGTGGGAGGGGGAAATGAAACGCGTACGCAATCACGAATCCACATTTTCCGTTATTATTCCCGTCACATAACTTCACCCTCTCCCCCCGAATTTCTTTCGTCTTCTTTTTTTTCATTTCGGTTTTCCATTTTCGTTCGCTTGGAGATAGGAGAGAGAGGGATGTGGAGTTTACCCTCCCGTCCCCCCGTTCCTCCCTCACGCGCGTCATCCCTCTTCATCAGTCACCGTCGGCGGGCATCTCTCTCTCCTCGGGAGGAGGAGGGATGGTTTTCGTGGCCGGGGGGAGGGAGGTGGAAGAGTTGATGCTAGCCGTTTCTCATTTCGCCCAGGACGGCAAGGAGACGTGGAGGGAGTAGAGTGAGAGACAGGCGTCGGCGGACATCGAGGACGACCGTGGGGGCCGTGTGGGGATTGAAGGGGGAGGACGGGGTTGGAAAGTCGACGTCACAGTCAACGAGCCGAATGGGAAGGATTCCGTGTCTAAGTCTTACTTTAGTGAAGGGGATTTTGGGAAGAAGGCATCGAATGGGAGGGTAGAGGGTCGAATCTTTTGTTTTTCCCATCCGGAATCTCATCCACGGAGGACAAAGCGAGTCGTTTTCGTGCACGGGTAGGAGTTTAGATGGTCTAGTTTAGCGATTTTCAACCTTATTTTATATAAAGTCGGACGCTAACTAATTACTAAAATTCTACGGCTCCCCAAAAATATTTTATGTTCGTTCTGTTTTTATTTCCTATGCTTGTATGTTGTCTCTGTTTTCATGAAACTATTTTTAATATCATTTGTATCGTATACTTTTGTTTACGCTAGACACCGCGGTAAAAAGAGGTCTTTAATTAATTTGGACCTCGCGCAGCAGACCAGTATGTCACGGTACACGGGTTGAAGTTCGCTGGTCTAATTGGTGGATCGCTCGTCCATTGCTTCGGACGATTCTGGGTTCAAATACCGGTGATTTCGGGCACTACCAGTATCCCTTAAGCCGCGCGATTAACTTTTATGTTTCCACAGGGAAACCACATGCGGAACAGGGAAAGAAATTACAGTTTTAGGTACGTCGGACGTATTAATTCCAGACACTGCAGGTTTTAGTACGAGGTGAACTCGCAATATCTCGCCTGTTAAACCAAACATGTCCGGAATGAAGCTGAAAAGTTACTCCCCAAAGATTGATATAGAATGAGAAAGAGATTGATACTCATTACAAAAATTATCAGCTAATTTACTGTATGGTGGACATTGTCGATGGACTCCGCTGGCATTGTCAGAAACGTTGAGGTCGAAGGTCCAAGTCCCTCGCAAGTCCCGAACGTCGTATAGCCACGCATTGATTTTCCCTCCTATCAGTACCGTTTTTAGTGCCACATGATCTGAGGCGTGGGATTTCCACTTAAAATCTAATTGCTACAGCTTCTACTACAAGCGTAAACGGTGTAAGGTCGCCACTTCTTTCTTACTACAGTATTCCCTGACCTTTTCAAGTTTTTCACTCAGAGAAAATCATGATTTTCCTTGCCCATCGTTGTAATTTAACTCTTAAAGCAACAGTGAATGCATTATTTTTTTAGTACTATCATCTCGTACATATATCTTGTACCTTTACAGCTAATTGTATGAAAATCAAAAGGTTATTTTGATCAAATTTGTAGAAGTAATTTTGGCTACAAATAGTTCATAAGTAACTCAGGGGAGGAAGTAATAAATGTCTTTGCCTATTCTTGAAAAATTACTTTATTATATCCCCGTGTGTGTATCCATCCCCGTATCCTTTCGAAACATTATATGTTTAGAATGTACCTATCACGTAACTCTTTGGTCAATGATTTTTGCTTGAAAAGTTGACTTGTTTCTTGTATATCGCACCTCGTGGCGTTTTGATTCGAAGAATATATACCTTTACTCACGGTAGAATTGCGACAACAACGAGAATTCCTTCACTCGACACCTGTTTGAAAACAAATTCTCCGTAACTGGAACCCAAAACACCATCAAGGAACTAACTGTGGCGTCACAATTGGGTCAATTTATGTGCGATGCAGAGATATAAAAAAGAAGGAATGTGGCGTTCTCAAAATTTGGCCACGACGCGCAACGATATTGGGATATTTTATTCAAGCGAGTGGATTTCCCATGATAAAGAAGAAGTAATCAACAAGGAATTAGTACGTTGAGCATTGTTTAAATTAAAAAAAAGTGTTCATTCCTCAAGTCCGGGATCGCAAAGCACAACCAGATACAGATTCTCATTCAAGGGATGAGTTCGCACTGGCATCGAATAAAGTTGTCTTTTAAGCGTTCGGCCTACCAACTTGGTTGCTCCCTCAGTCCCAGGAGGGTTGAGTATGAAGAGAATGTGGGGAGGAGAGGGAGAGGAGGAAGGTGCACCCCACCCATACAAGTGGGCAGTTATAGGCACGGCGGAGAGGGAAGGGAGGGAATCGGTGAGAATGTTGGCTCGGTCGTGGGGAGGAAGTTCGGAGAGGCCTCGAGATGGAAAGGGGAGAGAGCGGGGACGCATAAAAAAATTGCACGTTTCGGGCCTCTTCAGGGGTGGGGAAAAAAGTGGAGCGAAAGGAGTGGAATGACTGATTCTCGAGGACGACATTCCTATCTTTTGCGCGGGACTGGTGGGGCATCAATCATCCGCCTCCCCCTCCGCGTCCTGATTAGCATTTCTCATGCGACATCTCGGGAGAACGGCGCCGCTCCCGAGGGAGGGAGCGTGGTGGGATAACGGAGGAAGGGAAAAAAGGAGGGAGGTTTGACGTCCGTATGAAAAATGGGCCCCCTCCAGAGAGCGTCCGATTAATGATTGGGACGCGAAGGGGAAGAATTGGGGAGTGTGGGGGGAGGGGTGGGAGAGGAGGAGACAGGCGATGACGAAAAAAAAATTTGACTAATGAACTCCGTTACGCGCGTTTTACCTCGTCCCTCTTTTTTTTTGACGCTCCCGCATTTCGTTTTTCTCTTTTTTTATTTTCCGTATGCTCGCTCCGTTTCCTCCTTTTTTTCCTCTCTCTCTCTCTTCCTCTCTCCTTGCCCCGGTCTCATTTTTCCGAATACTCCTCCCGCCGCAGCACCTCGACTTGTTCTGTCGTAAAATACATCTCTTCCCCGCCCTCCCAGTCCCAACCCTCGTCCGGTGGGAGGGCAACGTGACATTCGAAACGTGAGCCAATCCCGTACGCCCTTCCCTCCCCCCGTCTCTGTCTCGATCCATCTCTATTCTCCTCTTTGCACTCCCCCCTTCCGTCTCTCCTTCCTCAGCACATTTCGCGAGTTGCCGTTCCATCGGGGCGAGAGGGATTTTTTTTACGTCCACTTTTTTCCTCAAATGAAGAATGCAGCGAGATGGGGGGACGAGAAATCGTTTTCCTGGAATAGGAAGGTGGTTGGAAGGATTCTTGTTTACGGATCGGGCCTCCTAACGTTCGTTTAGGGCGGTGTCTTAGTAATTTAACCTCTGTTTAAACATTCCAGCTCTTCAAAATCACGAGTAAGGTAGTGTGCGACCAGAGTAAGGTGTTACTTGACAGTCGTAGCTCTAGGGTTGACCGAGAATGCATCCGTTGTAGCCGATACTTGAAATGGAGATTTAATGGAGGTCTTTAGTGACCAAAGAACTTAGAAATGAAGACTAGACTGCCGTTTTATAAAGCTATTTCTTTATTTACATGTTCCTCTACTCTATATACTGTACAATATACACGGAGATGTTTCCGGGTGGTGGAACTTGTTGTAATAAATAATACTCGTACCTTGATAAAATGAATCGATAAAGTCGTCATTTCTCTATTTATTAATATATGTATTACCGTTTTCCTCCTGGAAAAAGGGAAAACTCTTTGTGTGCTAGTATTTCCACCACCCAATATTTTCCATCAATGTAGCTTTTGATTGGTTGGGTGGGACTGTATCGTCGTCGTCATGATCTGTACCTTGTACTGGAGATTTACCGGTGCTAAACTTTCGTTTTAGCACTTTTGGACTTGTCATTAGAATTACTGACTGTCAAAATCCGCCTTCGATATCTTCTCCCAACGATCCATCACGTTTGTGTAGGCATATCGGGAAAATATGGTTGCATACGCTTAACACCCTCATCACTTAACAGTCGGAGGCCCAATGTGAAATTTCAATGTTTTTTCTTCATGTCCAGCTTAAGATAAGCGAGTGTTGTAAAGAGAATCCTCTAACTCCCAAGTTTTTTTTTTAATTTTACGATGGCATTTTAATTTATATCACTACGGCACGATCTCCGTACTCGACTGCAGTTATATTTTTTGGTACTCCTTCTTTTGTGGTAAATTCCCACACATATTTCGCGTTAATACCATTCCAAAATACTCATAGATCTTCATGCGACATTGAATATCGAAAGAGGATTATTTAAAAGATATTTATCGTTTTATGGCCTGCTTAATCTCACGTGACTCCCTGCCATCGTAGGTAGTTCTTGATTCGATATCAGAGCGCATTTTCTTCTGGAAGTCAGTGTGTACACATCAGTAAAAAAGTCCGTTTAGTCAATTCTTACGAAGTCTTCAGAAGTGACTTGTGTGTTACATTATTTAAACTATAAATTCCTTCTCGGGATGTGTTTGAGATTTATTTTCTCGAACTTACAATATTTTCAAAGGATTCGTAACTTGACTAGTTTTGTATAACGAACTCCAAGATGCACTCGGGGATTGCTTTTCCCAAACTACGTATATTCTACTAACAAACTACGTATATAAAGACTATCAAAACGAGAGGTAAACCGCATAATATGAGAGTTACCTGCATGTACAGGTCAATGTATACAATGAATTGGTCTGAACTTTCCCTACCTTTCTGAATGATAAAATTTGACTGGCTGTGCTGATTTTTTACCGAGTAACGAAAGGATGGCCACTTAGTCGGGAAAATCGAGAAAGAGATTGGAATTTGTTAATTTCCAAAAAAAATGGGAGAAATTAGGGGAAAACGACCACGTTTTTCTTTTAAGTCGGAAATTTTATGTACAAATGGGTTTACAGGATGGGAATAGAGAGTTCTCGGGGACATCGATGTTCGTTGTAATGATGTGATTAGTTGGTTTTACTTTGGGCTCTCGCAAAAAGCGAAACTTCCATGGACCCTCGACCTACAAAACACTTAACATACGGAGTTTTCAAAATGCGAACATTTTTTATATTTCATTTATTGCTCGATGATACGAACTCATCATTATTGAGGTATGACTTGTGATTCTTTTCTGATGCAGATTATAAAAGATGCTAAATGTGAACAACAATGTAGAAAAATGTTTTCAAAAGCGCGCACTTTCTACATAAGCCGTTACTGGGTCCATTTCCCACAGCACACTTCAAGCGTTTGGTATTCAACTCTTACAATGGAACTCAGATGCACATTTAAACCTCCTCTAAGATAATGATAGTTTTTGCCTTGTCTTATATAATGTGCGACGAGCTTGTAACGTATTCGCTGTTTTGTTTTTTTACAAATATTGTTGCTCGTAAAGCGAAAATAAACTTCGGATTTTATTTTTTGAGTTTTCAGGCTAATCTTCCACAGTATCTATGCACAGTCTCCCACTGGATGCTCTTTTGTAGAAGTTCATACATCTAAGAAAATGTCTCTCAAAATTTGTTTTTTTTACACTACTTCTGTTGCCATTTTTTCATTTCAGATTAAACATATTGGTAAACCATCTGAATTTTTTTCCAGACTGTCTTAATCTGAGAACTGAGTAATCGATTTCCAATAAGATGTAACGGAAATTTGGTATTATAGGTGCGATGTTTTTGAGGTAAAAACAGCGGACAAGAACGAATTATGCTGGCGATTCGAGGTACCAGGTGTAGTAAGTCCAATAACATTGGCGCGCAAAGGGATGAGTCGATGATGATCGGGGGGAAAATCCCAATCAAATTACAAGCAATGGGGAGAACAATCGGGAAAAATTATGGCTCGTCCATCGGGAAACACGGGAAAAAGTCTAGGAATGGGAATATAGAAACTAAGTGGTCACAAGACATGACTGTATAAGTTCTCCCCCAGTCTCCGTCCCCTTTTTTGTTATGTTTTCTGCCGAGTTGAGTTTCCTGATTACTGTCCAAGCCTCCCGCATAATAATGCCCCCATTCCACACCCCCAGCTCCTCCCGATGCTTCCCTCGCCCATCCCCGGGAAATTCCTCTCTCTCCTCCCACAGCTCCCGCCCTCCACCTCTCGGCACCTCGTGGATATTTCGGGAGGGGCAATTTGGTCGGCGAGGGACGAGTATTGGGGGGTGGGGAGCCGTCCGCAGGAATTCTATTCTCCGTCACGGCAATCGACGACGAGAAGAGGTGGAATTGTCGGGGGACGCCGAGGTGCGTGCCGGCGTCCGCGCGAAGTGAAGGAATGGCGAATTCCACGACCGGTCCTCGAACGACAAATATTTTTCCATCGCGTTTTTTTCACCAGCAACTCCACTCTCGTTTTCTCGTTTCACTTCCGTTCTATCTCGTTCCATTCCTCTCTTTCGTCTTCGTGATTCTTCTAATCCTTCTCTCTCTCTCTCTCCCTCTCTTTCTTTCTCATTCTCCATCATTTCCCGCCCTTCTTATGGAAAATTACCTGTGCCTTTCTCTCCCAATCCCAACCTCTGTCCATAGTGTTTTTATTTTATTTGCCCTCTCTCTTTCTCTCGCATTTTATTACGTTACATTTTTCGCGATATGAGATGATTAACGATTTCACCAATGCTTCAAGTTACATTATCTATCCTTCAGTCATCATAGTTCCATTTGTCGAATCTTCCTTCACTTTTCGTAATTCACCCTTGCCTTCACCTTCTTTACGTGTATCTTCTGTAAGTCATTCCATTGCATTCTTCGCACTTTTCTCGCTTAAAATCCCAAGTTTTCAATCTTTATCATATCCATCCTCGCTCTTCCCTCTATCACTTTATCTCTCCTTATCGTCTTTTTATCTCTATCTGTTCTTAATCTCTTTGCACTTTAAATCTTTTCTCTCATCTCCACTCATCTTTCTTTTCGTCTTTTATATCCCTACCTTAATTCCCTTCTCTTCCCACTCCTATCTATCCTTTCCTCTCATTCCTTCTTCTCTCTCCCGTCCAGTGGAAGATGATTTTCCTTCGCACAATTTCGGGAACGGTAGAGTAGAGCGCGTTGAAGGAATTGAAACGAGTCGGAGCGTGGAGTGAGTCTCGCCAGTGACGCCGGACGTGACGGAAGCAAGAGTTTCCACGTTTGATTGGCGGGCGGTCACTTGGCGCGTTCGCCGCCGCGTGACGGCCAAGGAGTGGTCCTTCTTGCTTTCATTTCTCACCATATCACTCCGCGCGCGTTTCACGCACGGAATTCAACCATGCGTTCTAATCTGGTGATATTAATCGGCATCCGCTCGGTCGGAGTCCGAGATGGATTGCTCGTCCATCCCCCTTAGACCCTCCGAATTACTGGTCAGTGGTGCGTTTCTGGCCTGTTCGCAAATTTTCCCCTCAACGCGCTCCCCGCGTCACTCTGCTTAATGTGTCTCCGCGCGGAGGATTATTTGATGGCCGGCTGAGTTTGCGTGGTTCTCTCTGCTGCATGCACGCACAGTGAGCCCGGGATTTAATTTATGTCCTCCCGAAGCGTTTGAAATCACCAGAAAACAATCAAGCTAATCAATCCTGGGCGACCAGCCACATCAATCGCCCACACAGAGTCAATATTTCCCCATCTACGTTTAGCGTAAAATTTTAAGTGTTGCAGTCGGCTATACGTGCATATTTTGGAGTACATCATGCATTCTTGAAATAAACATATCGTTACCCCGCTTAATTGTGACACTATTATGTGATCACATTAGTTAGAGCACTGGCCAGCTCAATTCGAGGAAAAATGGGCGTTCGGAGATCATTATTATTAATGGCAGCTTGGCATGTGTGCACATTTCAATGATATTAGCATAATCATCATAGATGTCACCTCCATAGTTGTTTTAAATAAGTGAGGGTTGGCCTCATGCCTCAAGTCGTGTAAAATTCTCCCATTTAAGGGAGGGAGTGCGGTTTCTTTCCCTGCTGACTGGATCCTGCCTCCATTCTGTTCCCATCGAAGTCTAGCAGGTAACCCGGAAATTGCACTGTTTGGATTTTTGAACAGTTTTGTTCGATATTTATTAGGTATTTGAAATTGAAACATTTCAGTGAGCATTTGAACGTTCTACTCATTGAGCTAGCTCGCCATGGTAATATCGTGCGGATAAGCAGTGTCGCAGAGCGCGATGGCGTTGTTCAATGAGATTTTAAATACGCGATAGTTATCTTTTCTTCTCAGGAAAGGTTTCAAGAGATGTTAATGAAATCGCTCGATTGTATTATCGTTTTGGTAAATAAGGGGAATTTTTTTCAAATTTTCCCATCCAGAGGAGTTCTTTAATTTTATATTTTATACCCATCTCTAAAAATCAATTCAGGGCTTGGGTAAAAAATAATGTGAAAATTTGCTCACTTATCAGAAAAATATTCATTAAAGATCGCTACGCTTCTCATAGTCGCAGCGCAATCCATGGTCCCACGCTAGATTGAACTTACTGCAAAGTAACAGTAATGCAATTTCACCTAATGCACGTTTGGAGGAATTAATTCTCGTATCAATCTGCAAAAGAAACTTGGGCAGTAATTACCAAAGTGGAGTTTTACACATTGCCTTCTTCCTCCACATTTAAAAGTTGGGTGTCCATTGAAATATAACAATGACGACTTGCATTCTCCCTCCTAAATTGACCAATAAAGATAAAGACATTTTCATTATAACTACACTAAGTATGATTTTGGTGGACGCACAGAGATCATGCGCCAGCATATATCCTTCCAGTAGCCTTAAAGAATATATATTTATGCACATTTAACGATGTCTTACCAATTGTTGCTGTAAAGAATGGTAACATTTAAAATGACTTTCATACACTTGTAGATAACATGGTTTTCATATGCCCATCGTTCATGAAATGGTTGTCTGCTAATGCGAGTAGACTTTTGATTTTTTTGTGCAATTGCAAATCTCTTATCAGGGTTAGTAGTTTTATTTGATCAAATCTTGCATCGCTCCCCGAGTATTAATCGAAAATCAGCTTTCTTTTGTGGAGTAAATAAAATTTCTGCAATAACACCGACTCGGGAGTCGGTTCATTAGCACATAAAGTGTACGCAGTCGAGAGGTTGATTGCACAAGGGGTATTTATTCTTGATTTGAATGTTCGTATTCACTTATGTTTTATTTTAACTGAACTATTTCAGTCGACCTCTCCGTTGGCACATACGTTTCCCTTGTCCTTTCCTTCTCTCCCATCATACTTCCACGCCTCCCCCCTTCCCTCTCCTCCCCCTCCACCCTTTACTCCTCCTTCCACTCCTCACCCCTCCCAGTCTCCCTCCAAACGAAGCGATTACGCGCCTTGTTATTAGTTTCGCAACAATGCCTCCCAATGCCCGTGGACGACGAGAGTAGCCCCAGGGAAGGGCTGGGTCGGTAAGGGGGGAGGGATTTCATAGGAAGGAGGATGGAGGACGTTTGGGGTTGTCGGGAAAAGGCCAAAAAGGGAGACCGCGGCCAAATCCCCAGCCGACTTTTTGTTTCGTTACAGTTCGCATTCCTCTATGCCAAGTCTCCTTTGTGCGAAAGCCTATTATTCTATTGCCGGGCTCGTCGTTTTTCGTTGCGCGCCTCGGGAAACGCCATCTTGTTGAAGACGCTGGCGCTGATTCCAGCGTCATTTCCTCGCAGCGCTGACATCATAGGTATTTATTTTCCCATAGCAATCAAAACTTTTAAAATGATAATAAATATTTTCCTATTATCCTCCTCTTGTTTAAAAATTTGTCAATAAATGGCTGTACCATGTACATATAATTTTATTCAATAATATATCGTGTGTGTAAATGTACAAATGTCGTGTATCTGTGTGTGTGTGTATATATATATATATATATATATATATATACACACACACACACACACACACACATTCAAACACGAAATCCCGCCATACGGCGAACAAATATTCATTCACATGGAAATAGATGTAAGGAAAAGGGATAGAAACATATGTGTGGATATATATATATATATATATATATATATTTATTTATTTATTTATATATATATTAGTATATATATATATATATATACACACACACACACATTCAAACACGAAAAACCCGCCTTATGCTGAACAAATATTAAGTCACATGGGTAGAGACAAGGCAAATGGATAGAAACTCATATAAAGGACATACGCAGGAGAGGTGTGGAAGGCGGAATCGAGCGGATCACAAGTGCAAAAATATATCTATAAAAATATCGTGAGGAGACCAACAAAATGATTCGTGAGGGTTACGAGGACTCTGCTCTGTCCTACTCACAAGTTTCGAGGGGGTTAATGGCCTCTAAGGAGAGCCGGAAATAGGTTCACGACGAACAACGCTCTGGGCGGCCGTCAACCAATAAAATCGAATGCAATGTGGCTCCCGTTCGACAGTTGTTGGACTCTTGACCGTCGATTGAGTATTAAAATGGTTGCCAATGAACTGAACTTGTCGTCTACTGTTGTGTTTCGCATTGTTACTGAAGATTTAGCGATGAGGAAAGTTTGCGCCAAGCTCTTGCGCCAGAGTCCGCGAGTTCCTGAGCAAACACCAGGTGCCAGCGCTGCCCCACCCTTCCTATAGTCGTGACATCGCCCCAGCAGACTTCTTTTTGTTTCATCGGATTAAGGCAGCCCTGAAAAGAACCCGTTTTTTGTCCATAGAAGAGATCCAATCAGCCGTGACGAAGACATTTCGAGAGGTTCCCGAAGACGTGCTGTTTGATTATCGCTATAGTCCAGGGGTATAGTGTCTGACTACTGACTGGAGGGCGCGGGTTCGATTCAGCTACCTACGCTTTTTGTGATTTTTTGGGTACCAGAACTTTCTAGGAAACCATAGGCGGCACAAAGAAAGGATCTGGCCCCCTATCCTGATGTGTGAATATATATGTATATCGTATTATATATATATATATATATTTATTTATTTATTCATTTATTTCGTTTCGCATATGAACGCGTACTTGTTTCGCGGGAGTCTGCGTGTGTACACCGTGGTTCTAGTCTATTTCATACCGGTAGTGTGGGCGGAACAGGGGTCGGGAGAGTTTTTGTGGGCGCGATGGTGGTCAGTTGCTGTTTGCGGTGGATGATTGAATGGGACGGGAGTCTTCTGACGCAAATGTGGGGAGTCTAAGCCCGTGTTTGGAACTCGAAAATCTTAACGGGCAAGGTCGAAATCCCATTTTGATCTACCCTACCTTCCATACCCATCCCATCCCTGACACGCGAGTGGCGGTGTCTCTCCATCCGATTTTCGTATTTTCTAAAGACCGTTGTAGAGATCACACGTTTTTGGCGAGTGGATCGTTTGTGTATGTGTGTGTCAATGGCTTTGCAATTGACGTTACAATCGCATAACACTCCTCGCGAGAGGGAGGCCGAGTGCGGGTTGGAATAAGCCCTTCGTCATCTGTTATCATTTCTCTTAATTTTCGATCTTACCTCACGTCCATTCCAGGGGGTTTGTATTAATATTTAAGACTAAAAATGAGGGGGCCACCAGGTCCGTTGTCACTAAAAGCCACTTAAGATGCCGAAGTTTCATGAAGAAAACGTAATTTGAAATAAATGCTGTGGGTGTGGTTCGCATGCGCATACATCACGATCGCGGACCTGTAAGTTAATTTTACAGAAATTAATGAACTAAACATGTCTTTGGGTCTTAGTCGTGTTGTTGTAACCCGCCCATTTCATTAAGAACATGGATATAATTATTTGTTGAAATGAGAAAATATAGGTGATTACTTTGTATTTACGAGAGTTAAATTTGTTGGAATGTGATGTAGTACTGAAGAAATGAAATGATCAACTTGTGTTGAAGTGAAGTCCTCACTTCAGCTTGTGTTTTCGTAATGATTCACCTTCAGTACGCTGAAGAGGGCTACTTTGTGACCGAAATTCACGTATTCGTATTCACTTTTTCATCCTTCTCTTTTTTACCCTTTACCCTATCCTTTGACTTGTGGCGTTAGCCAACTAACCTCATTTGTACTTTGTTTTGAAAGGTAAATTGCTTACGGTTATTGGTGGCATTTCATTTATTCAATACTGGTAGCCGTAAGAGCTCAATTCAATCAATATTGTGATGTAGTACGTCCGTACGCTCGGCCACCATGAAGAACACTTTTTTCGTCGAGACGATTGCTCAATAATTAGCCATTTTATTTCCATACAACGGACTATTTGGAAAATAGAATTTTTTTGTATTTGGTTACAGCAATAAAAAAATGTACCTGACGATATATCTTCCTCTACATGCTTCTTTTTTATGTCGCTTTTTTGCTCCTTTTTTTTAAATTCTTTCATCTTTACAGGATTAGCTCAAATTTATATTCTTATAGATCCCCCTACCTATGACCCAGAATACACATCTTTATGACAGGGGATTATTTAGATGGAATGCATGTCGTGCCAATACCAAATAATAATCAAAAGAGTAGTATATGAAACTTTAGCACGAAAGGCACTTGCATTTAATGTACCATGTATGTGTAATGCAATGTAATGGACGACAGTGGTCTTTGGCATCATATTCATAGTCACAACGCAAGAAATAATTAAACTGCAAAATACGCCGCATTATCCTCCTTTCGTAAACGACAAAAAATTGGATTGAATCGTCACCCAAAGTCAGTTAAAGAGTTTTATAACAAGAATTAGTTTATGACTCTTGTACCCACCCTATGAGTTCTCATTGCATATGTTTATTTTCATTTTTTATGAATAGGAATTTATTATTTTTACCTTTATCAATGAATAATTAGTGACCACTATAATTAAAATAGCAATAATATATTACCTACGGTTTATCTTTAATAATTGTAAGTAGGTCTTTCCTTCGAGTAGTTAAGAAAAAGTATGCGGCTTCGCGAACCCTTTGGTCTTTCTACAGTGGCTTTCACTTATCATTAACGAGGGAATTTGCTGCTTAGATCTTGAAGAATTGGAAAGGGTTTGATATATTATTATTTATTCTTTATTAACACCTTGTATTCTTTTCTTTAGTTAGGTGTTTATCTTTTATGAATGGATCTTAGATTTCAACTTCCAAGAGGGAATGCAGGGCCGTACCTTGAAGTGCATTGTATAGAAATACGAAAATCTCGCTGATAGCTCATTAGAAATTTTGTTGAGACCACCATTCGGTATTACACATATTGCCACAATACTATCGTCAGTAAATGTAAAAATGTTGTTAGACAATGCTCTCGGATTGTAACGTGAGTTCTTATCTATTGAATATCTGAAATATAGTTTTATTCTTGCGTTAAGGCACCAAAGTTCTGCGTCTTGAATTAGTCTGGCGTATGGTATGGTGTTTACGAACAGTTTACAAATAAATACCTATCTATCTATCTATCAGTTGGAATTGTAGTTCCTCGTTCTGCACTACATTTCTTTAAGGTCTATTGATTTTATAGAATCACTAAAAATTACTTAATGTTACATTTATTTTCTGTAATTTTTTCGTTAATATAACATTTTAGGAGAATCAAAGTGAGTGGATATGTTACAATCTCTACCTGCTGAAAAAGCATATAGATTTATATTTGCGTGCCTTGCTGTAAAAAGGAACTTAATCAAAATCCACTGGCTGTGGATTAAGCATTGCTTTCATATTTGTATGGTTTTATCAGAGTTTAGAGTGCATAATTAGAATCAGCTGCCAATCCCGGAGGAGAATACTTATTGGGATCAATAGTAAAGGGACAACATGTTTTATATAAAGGGTATTGCATAGAGAGGGCCTTCCTGTTTTTCCTTTATTCATTCAGATGTCAAACATGGAATTAAATTAGTATTATCTATCAAGTAGGTATGCAGAGTCGTTAATTATAGAATTAGCCTAAACATGTTATTATCGCTCTGCGATGTCCGCCCGTTGGTCATACGTCACTAAATATCGCAGAATGTTCAGGCCGCTACCTATGACGGACCTGAGGAATCGAGTGGAATAGGTCGTCCGCAGTGGAAATGCTGGCAGACATGGATCTAGCACTGGCTTTGATAAATACATGGGCATTTTGCGGAGAGAAAAGCCGTTAAATTTTCCGCGACCGCGGAGAGAAATATAAGTTGGGTGCAGGGTGAGGCGGGAGGTTTGCGCGTTGGCCGCGGGAGGGCGGCGACGGAAGCGGATTTAATCCCGGTCTAATTGGTCGCCTTCGCGAGTGGTTTAACCGCGGCGTTCGACTCTCCTCCCACCCTTCTTCCCTTCCCTCCCGACCAGTTCCCACAATCCTCCTCCACTTCCATTTCATTTTCCCCGCTCCGCGGCCGATTGTTGCCCGATTCCGTGGACATGAAAGGGGCGGGAGGTAAGGGAGGGGTTTTACGGAGGGAGAGGGTGGTGGATGAAAAGGGTGGTGGGTTAATGGTGCAGGCGGGACGAGAGAGAGAGAGATAAAAAGGAGGCAAATAGGAGGTGGGGGGGAAGGGTTGGGTGTTATCCAGGGCAGGCGTCGCGACAATGAGGGCCGGGGAGGTGCATTGGAGGGCTAAGCATGTGGCCGCTTCACTGATCACGAATTAGCGCGTGGAATTTCGACGGGGTACCCGAGCCGCGGCGCCGAGCCGGGCGTCAGGCTTGGTGTGTGCGTGTGCGAGGAGGGTAAAATGGGGCGAGGGGAATGGTGCTTGGGTGGATGGTGGATTTTCGCCGCCGCCGCCCCGCTGCTGCACTTTCGCGGCAGGCGGGTGGGCGGGGTTCGGTAATGGGAAATAGCTTTGGGTTCGCCTCGGTGGGAATCGAGAGTATGACCGCTCGGATTGGGTGGGGGGGTGTGGGCGCGTTTATTTTGCGCAGCGAAAAGCCAGTTGGCCTCCTGCAGTCACGGATAGGAATTTCACGGGAGAGGAAAATATCGAATCGGAAAGAGACGGCGTGGAAACTAAAATGAACATTCTCGCGGGAAAGCAGAGCAATGAGGCGGTCAAAACGAATCTGGTTTTTCTAGGTCAGGGATAATATTGAAATAGGGTTCTTTCTGGGCTGAAAGTGCGTCATTGTCTAAGAAAACATTACCATCTTAGATAATCTGCAGGAATATCCAAGGTAGGCATTGCAGGTCCGCTAAAAACTATTGCGTATTCTGTTTCGCGTGGATTATCTTCCGTTCTGCCTCTATTATTTAATTCTTCATTTAAGAGCTGTTTATATCTACCAAAAAGTTTAATTTCTTCTTCCCTCTTCGCCGCTTAGCTTACGTTCTATCTTCTATCAACAGTAGCCGCGTGGGTAGAAAATAGTAGGATAATTACAAAAAATGGCCTAAATTTCTTTTTGATCATTGCGACTTGTTGATGCATATTTAAGAGTAAATTAACTGTGAGTTACAGCCACTACGCGGTGCAAATTTCCCGCCCGTACATGCAATTTTATGTGTTTCATTAATCCGCCGAAAACGTTCAAAGACTCGTGAAATTTATGAGGAAATTGATAATCTATCAGAGTTTTTACGCAGAGTTTATATTTTCTCTTAAGACCTGAGTGGTAAATAAAGTCTGCCCTTCTTATGTTCTGGTGTTTGACTCAGGGTCATTAATTCTTAGTAGAATTTATACTATTTTATTGAAGTCGTTTTTTTGTGTCATAAATTTATCTATGCTATAAATCTAGAGTAATGCAAATTATATTATGGAAAATGTAGAAGCTTCTTAGGTTTTTGTCCTGAAATTTTTATTCCTTGCCTCGAGCATGTTACTCCCTCCCAAAATCTCTTCCCGCAACTATTTCTGCCTAATTAGATTTTCGCCGATTATCGTCTTCTCTTCATCCACCATATTTAATACTCCGTAGTTATTCTTTCTCTCCGTCCTTCATTATTCTCCGTATAAATTTCTCAAAGTTTTTAATCTACGCTCATCCTCCTGCTTTACGGACCACGTTTCTGATCCATATAGGGTTACACTCCATAATATGAAAGTACATGCATACTAATATTTTCTTTTCGTCTCTACTTTGCGTGTCGTAATTTATCTACTTGTAATAAATGCTTCTTTCGTATTTCTTCTCCAAATGTCCCCACTAATTCGCTCATTTTTTTTACAACCTATCTCAAGAAACGGTTGAGCACATAATTTTAATCCCGTCCCATATTGTCCCTAATGTTTCTCTTGCCTCCTCCTAGTAAACCGATGAAGTCGGATAAAAAAGTTCCAGGATTGATTTCTTAAGGATGTATAGAAAAATGGAAATGTATATAGCAATATTCCATTTCATGTACTCCCACACGCTTCTTCCAACGGAGCTTCCACTGATGGAAGAATGTGGAAAACGCGTTTTTCCAGAATCTTGTTAATTTTTTCCAACGATTTTTCTTTCATCTCGATGATCGTGTCGCATCTTCCCTTGAAGGGGGTCTTTAGCCTGGGTAATGGGACAAAGTCAGTGGTGGCCAAATGAGGAGAAAACGTGGGCTGAGGTAGGACTGGCTTCCCATTTGTAGTGCTGATTTCGAAAATAAGAAGGACTGAATGAGCATCAGTCATCATAGTCCAACGCTCATTCACCGCTGCTCCAAAGTTCATCTCTTCCTTGGGGCACTTTTCCGCAGTCGACTCGAACCTCCGAGATAATAAAAAAGATACGAAATTTTGCACTCTTGGACCGTTTCTCGAATGGTTGAGCGACGAATTGACCGCACAAGTTCTTTCACTCTTTCAGCATAATTTTCATCAGTTGATGTTGACGTTCGTTCGGAATAAGGACCATCCTTGATTTATTTCCAACCTCTCTTGAATCATTGAAGCCATTCATGGCATCTTGGACGACTTAATATGTTACGCTCTTAAGCACTTAGTGAAATTTCATTAACTTATGTAAACTATTTCCCTAACTTTACAAAAAACATAATATTGCTCTTCAATCGACCTCATCTCAAAGTCGGTGAATGTGAAATACTACTTTAAGAAGAAAAATTGTTGCTCCGCTACGAGTTGCCATAAAAACGATCCAAAACAAGGTTGTTAATTTTAATGTATTCTTCCAAACGATGTGTTCAACCACGCTTCTGCTGGAAGCTCTTACTGGTTCCGCGTAATTCAAAATGTCTGACTTTTTGATCGGACTTTGTACTGAAATTGTACTTCCTATATAGGTGAACAACTCTAACTACTCGAGTTTGCCCCCCCCTTTCCCAAATTTAATGTTTATTTTAGCCTCCCTATTAGTAGAATAAGGCGTATTGAGCGGTAGTGGAATGTTGAAGAAGGTAATAGACGGATTAGGCAAACGAGGAAAGGGCAGGAACAGGATAGGGATGTTGGACGGGATGAAGGGAGGAAAGAAGTACACAGAGATGAAGAGGGACCTGATGTAGAGTAGGTTGCTGGATTGGGTTTTGTTTAGAGTTACAAAATATTTATTTGATAGTGGTGTCTATCCAAAAACCTACCTTAACCGTTAGATTACCTAATAAAAAATTAGTAGAATAAGTCTTACTATTCAATATTATTTCTTAGAAATGCCGTAATTAGTGGGTGCTATTTATCAGTTTTCTAGCTCATGTTTTCTCTCTCTTGCTTAATCAGTTTCCCTTTCGATGAGCTCATCGCGCCTTCCGCCATACCCTTCTGTGATGCCTTTTAGCACATTGTGCAAGTGAAGAATCAATACAGGAGCGCTGGAAGAGCAGCGGGTTATGCGTCAATTTGCATCTGAAGAGACGTATAAAGTGTATTGAAATACACTCTCTTCATATTTACCCTATGCACAAAGTTAATCGTGATGGCATGGTAAAGTATCTAGCCCTCCTCAGGGATTGTCGTGGTTATGGAACGTCCCCTTTTGAAATAGTTACCCAGTCTGGTATGTGTAACCGATGTGTGGGATCCGTGAATTGTTCGATATAATTCCATACCATCCTGCTATATGCCCGTTCACATCCCAAGGGTTGCTGGCCCACCACCCTCACCTTCGTGTAAATCTCCATAGGGTCTGTCCTCTTCGAAGGAAAGCGCTTGCTGCATCAATAATAAATATGCAGACACATCTGACAAATTGGAATGTTTTTTTAAAGGGAAGGATTATTTCTTGTTGACTGAGGGTCGTTATATTGCATTTTGTTCACTATTGCCGTATGGTTTTTAGGGTAACTTGATTTTTATCCACAGCGGTCATTTGCCCGTCAAACTTGAATCGGCCGACGGTTACGCTTTTCTTGTGTGTGTTAGATCTTGAGCGAACAAATATATGCTTTTATTAGGTATTTTGGCAGGACTCTTTCTCTTTCCCGAGTTCAAAGATGCCCTTGACAGTTATCATAGCTATTTTTAGGGTGTTTCCGATATTTACATTGTAGTCTTCTTAAGTGGTGGAGGTATATTACGAATCCAAAATACGTAATTACCAAATTCCCAGAAACTCCGGGAGATGCCGCGACAGTAACTTTTAACGGAGTCATCAGCTAAATGTGCACTACAATGCCACACTTTCAGAGTGTAAAAATCAGTCGCCATTATACCCGATAATTAATTAAAACCGGTCAATGCGAATGATTTTTACACTCTGAAATTGATGCATTGTGATGTATTAGTTCTTCAGAGCATGAAAATGAGTGTGGACCCGGCAAATGTTTAATTGTGATGTAGGATGTTAGGGTATTTTATTTGCGTGTTAGTCAGGGCTTAGAAGTGTAGCATTGTTTAGTGCCTTGTTCCGTTGAAAGCCTACATTGGCCGGCTTACTACCTCTGCTCTGTCTTCAGTTATTATGTTTTTCCATAGTTTCACATTTAAATATTCGTTCACAATTGATTTCTCGTGTTTAAAAAATCTACCCTATGAGTTTATTTATGTATGAGGCGAAGTGAGTTTATCTATGTTTAAATCAATAGCTTTCAAACTTCGAGATTGCTATGACTAAGGCAATTTTATTTAAGAGATTGAAATGCTTACACGAAGAATCTTACGAAGCCACTGTTACTAATTTTTATTTGACCCGTATTGAACGTTTAACTGCGCAGAATTTTCTCCAGTATTTTAATCTGCTTAAGTGTCGCAAAACATAAAATCCAATATTATATTAATCGTTAAGATTAAGTCTTTTAACATCGCTGAAATACCGGCTATTCTATGCTCGTAATTGTAATACTTAATTGATGCTCATTTATTTATACACCCTAAAACATGAATTTAGAGCTAATAATTGAATAATAATGTTCATAATTTCCGTTCTTTCGCCAGTGTACTCGAGCAATAACGTTTTTGATGGAATATTGCATCTGTGTATATGGCTATCAGTACGAAGTACTGTTCGAAGTTCGAAGGCGATTTTATTCATTTTCGTGGTTGTTTTAAGTAATACTTGTTTTGACCTAACTGATTATTCCTTTTAATTAAATCATTTATTTATTTATTTTATTTATTTTTCTTATGGCCCGAAAACAGCACTTTCTGGCCTTTACATCGGACAACAATGGCAACAAAATAGTGACAACAATACAAACACCCAAGCCCTAGGTGGAAAATATTCATAATATATATATAATAACGTAATATTTATTATATTTTAAAGAGGCAGTAGTATACTTTCACCGGCCGCCCAAATATACCTCCACTCAATCTAATTTTCCTGCACAATAATGATTCAGTTATCCTCCCGAATATTACATACCGTGCATCGGTAATGGGCTTAGGTCAGGTAAGTTTCAGAGTATGCTGGTTTATGTAAAAATTTGAGGCATAATATAAAAAATAACTTATTGTTTCAAACAAATCATAAGAAGCGTGGCGGCGCACACACTGTGAAGATATAGTAAGTTCACGAAATAAGGGTGAAACTGGTGTACAGGAAGGTGAAACCATATTGAGGAGTCGAAAGAAGCATTAAACCGTACATGCTATTCTAGTTAAGTGAGGAAAATTATTAAGTGAACCAGGAAATATCCCAGAGAGATGGAAAGAATACACTGGGGATGTGTATTTTAAAGATAATAGACCAACAAAATTAGGCATAGAAACGATGACGTAGATGGTGATAGTTCAGATCCAGGCATACAGGTAAGTTAGAAAGGATATTGAGGAAATTGAGATCAAACAACGCCGAGAAGATAGATAACATCCCCGCGGAACTTCTGAAGAATTTAGGAAGTCTCGGAAACAGGAAATTTAGTGGGTAATTCGTAGTGTTCATGGTAAAGGAATTTGGCTGGAGGCTTTCGTCAGATTAATTTCCCGTCCCGTAATCGGGAAATAGAGCCATATGTGAGAAAAATAAATTTAATTTCCTGCGCACCTAGCTAACACTTTGGTTCATCAATAAGGCGATAGAGAGGAGGACAAAAGATTGCTTAGGGGATGATTAGTTTGGATTCGGGAAGAGGAAGGTTCGAGTAGTGATGCGGTGAATAATGGTGAAGAAAATGGAGTGCAGTCAGATTATGCTCTTTTTCTTTCTTTCGTAGATTTTGAGAAGACGGAAAAGTAAATTGGGTATAAAGAATGAATGTATTGAAGAAAATGGGAGAAATAGGGAGAATATGCGGCTTATTCGAAACCTGTACATGTCTCTGACTGCTCAGGGGTGAGTGAGGGATGAAGAGTCGGGATGGACAGTGTTAGCAAGAGGACTAAGACGGGGGTGTCCATTATTACCCAAGGTTTTCAACCTGTAAGAGGAAGAAATGGTAAAAGTGGCTTTGGAAGATCTGAAGATAGGAATGGATATCGGTAGGGAATGCATTGAATCAGTTAAATTTGCGGATGATTTAGCTCTAGTTAGCCAGTCAGCCAAAGGATTACAATCATGACTGAGACCGTTATAAAATCAATTTCATAGGTGTGGTATGAAATTAATGTGAACAAAATAAAATTAGGTTTTCAAGAATTATGAAGTATATAACAAACCGAACGGTATTAGGGTTAACCTTGTGAAATTTATTCATGATGGAAAGGAGACAAACTATGCAAATTTCACTTGAATAGAGATTTATTCACGACCCGGGTTTCAAACATCTGTATAGTCACCTGAAGATGACATTAAGTGTTTGAAACCCGGGTCGTGAATAAATCTCTATTCAAGTGAAATTTGCATAGTTTGTCTCCTTTCCATAATGAAGTATATGTTAACAGTTACAGTTTTTCGCACAGAAACGGCCCAAGTATTAGAGACATAAGACGTATTGCAAGAAGAAGAGTTGCATTAGGCAAAGAAGGTTTTACAAGAGAAGAGAATCGTTGACTGACGTTGACTGTGGAGATAGACGTTGAATGACGATGATAAGAAGTGATTTGTGAAAATTATGATATGGAGCGTGGTTTTCTTCAGCGCGGAAACCTGGACGTTGATACAAGGCGTAGTTTGGATATAAAATATGGATATGGAGAAGGGTGGAAAAGATGTAATCGATGGAGAGAAAAACAAAAGAAGAAGTTTTTGGCATAGTTGGGGAGGAGACAGGATTGTTCTCTGAGATTCAAAGGAGATACGAAGGATGGAGTCAGGTAATTTTTATTGGCGATTTGGGATGTTGGAGACTGCGATAAAGGGGAGAACGTGAAGCAAGCTAGGTAAGGGTAGAAAAAGTACAACGATGCTGGACGGAATGAAGAAAGTTTAAACGAATGCGGAACTGAAGAGTAGTTTATTGTTGTATGGGATCTCAGGTGTTGTTTTATTGGGCAGGGATAAGAATTTAACCGTTTTTATCCTCTTTTTTTCATCCAAAGTCTACTTTAAACGCCAGACAACCCAAATAATAATGACAAAATAAGCAACTGCCCATTTATGTTCCATACAATAAATAATGGAATACGATTTATTTGCGACTCATTATTGCAACAACCCTATATGTAGCTCTATATTTTTCTTTCTTATTTATTGTTTTGGAATCAACTTCTAACTCGTAATAACAAAAACAGCACCGACAGAAACCATACATTCATGACAGAGACCACTTACTTTCCCTGTTCCGCTTCAGCATTTCGCCCAGACTTTTGGGTGCCCAGAAAAACACATTCGTATGTTGGGTTTACTTCAGCGCTCTGTCAGGCACCAATGAGATTTGAACTCTGGACTCACTGGTTGTATCTGAACGTCCTATGGCGCTGCATTTTCATTTAAATAATTAATAAGAATTTTAAAAAAAGCCATTCTTAAAAAAAATGATCATTCGATAAACATGTTCTCGAATATTAATGAGCTTGAAATCGGCGACCAAGGTGTAAAGTACTCGCATGCTATGGTCACAGGTTCCTCTCCCGCGTATGTGTTTTTTTCCTCTATCTGAAGCTTTTGTGCCCTCGTTTGTCCTTGTTGTTATTTCATGCTTATAATCGGTCCAAACATGACTCTTTTCGGATTAATGCTATATTAAAAAAAAATAAAAGTAAATAAATTTAGCATCGAAATTTCGGGTGGATTCAGCAAAATCGAAGTTGGATTAAGTGGTAAAGCTTAAATGGAACATTAATCTCAAAACCTATATTTTTATTGTGTTTATTTTAAAATTACCACAGTAGATGAGCAACCCACCACTGCTCCGACTTGTCGTTAAGGTAATTTTTGTCCATTTCACTTGTCTCAACCTGTTCATTCCGCTCAATTTTGTTCTTCGTCACGCACGTATTTTTCACTCGAGTGCAGAAGCCCTCTAAAAAGTGCAAATCACGGAACCAGGAGATGTAGTTTCCCGCTGCCCCTCCGCGGAAAATCAAAAATTCGTCGTCAAACCTTTGAGAGCGTGGCGCGAGGCCTCCAAGATGGCGGAAAACGAGTTCATTTGGGAGCGCTTCTGGAAGTTAATCACTTATCGGCACTCCCTGGGGAGCGGCGCGGAAGTTGTTGTCGCCCGACGTAGAGGACTGCAACAGTTGCCTCTCTCTCTCTCCCCCTCCCCCGGCCTCCCGAACGGAATCATAGTGATTGACGGGGTTTTTGGTTCATCGGCCGCGGAGGGGGGGGTGTTGCGGGAGGGGGCGCGCCCGTCGGCGGAGATTTTCGGCGGGCTTAGAGGGGTATTGGGTTAGAAGAGGGTGGATGTCCGTAGGTGTGCCTGAAGGGAGAATGGGTGAGGGTCGCAGGGTATGGGATGGGAAGGGGAGGAGGTGATGACGTGAGAGGAGGCCGGGTGGAAGTGGGGCGGGACAGGCACCAAGCTCGCAACCCCACCACCCCCCCTCCAACTTCCACCCTTCTCTTTTGTTTTCACCTTTCTCTCTCTCTCCATCTCTACCCCCTCTCCTCCTATCCCCCACACCCTCATCCTCTCTCCCTCCCCCGCCGACCCCGAACTCCTGCGGACCCCTCTGCCACCTCCAACCTCCACCTCCTCCTCCCCTGAGTCCTGGCTTTCGGGATTTTCACTCCATTTCAATGTGGAGTTCCTGGGTCTTGTTTGTTTCCCTCAATCCATCCATCCACACACCCACACATACACACACACACATGCGCGCCCGCGCGCGTATTTTTTACTCGATTTTTAACGCAATCGATGGCCTGTTTGCTTCACTTTCCCATTGTCCTCGTCTCTCCTCCTCCTCCGCAACAACACGGAGGCGCCCCTCCCGCGCATTCACCGCCGTCGACGCCGCCGCCAATATCCGCGCGCCGCGGGTAGGTAGGTAGGTGGGGATCATTATTTCCCCCCCGCCCTTCCCGTCCCGCATTCGCGTGTGTATGTGTGTATGCAAACTCGGAGGGATTTTTTTTCCACCTCGCCTTGTGTTATTTATTCTTCTCCCGTCCCCGCCCCTAGCATCTCCCTCTCTCACCCTTCCCTTTTCGCCCCCCCCCACCCTCTCTCCTCACTCACCCCGCTCTCGAGTAGGCGTGGTGTTGGAGTTAGCGCTTCATTTCGCTCGCTCGTTCTAATTATGATCGTCTAATTAAATAATTCGAGCGCCCCTCCGATGTTGCGTTGTTTTTTCAACATTTCCTGTTCGGGAGCCATGGGGAGGAATTGGGGGGGGGGGGGTAGAAAAAAATAAGCGAGGCGAAAATAAAAGGTTTTGGCACGCGCGCGTGTTGGTGTGTGTTTGAATATTCGGGAATTCCGGATCGTCGATTCCGTTTTGCTAAGGATTAAGGTTTTATTTTTGTTGGTTTTTATGATTGGCTTATGGAAAAAATATTCAGTGCCCCTCTCTTTCTCTCTCTCTCTCTCTCTCTCTCTCTCTCTCTCTCTCTCTCTCTCTCTCTCTCTACCCTCTCCCCATCCTCGTGCGCATTATTTCTCTCTCCCAATGCGTTAGCATTGGAATTTAAAATGCAAATATAATCGGCGTTCTTTTTTTATTAGACTTTAATGGCCATTTTTTTTTCCTCGGCTAGGGTAGTGTGGGGCTCGGGAAATTCCGTAAAATGGCTGACTTCAAGCGTCGTTAGTTTCCCCAATGTTTGTTGTTTTTTTTTTCGCCTCTATCTACGGCAGCGTGATTTTGTTTGTATCGAATTTATTCCGAGGCCCGCGTAGGTTTTGTCATCAATTACCAAATTCGAAACGCCCTAATAAAATAGATTAAAAACGGTAATAGGCCTTTGCTTAAAATCGCGGATTAATTAAAATTGTCGCATTTTGAAACTGCTCGTTAGTAATTTTTGCGTGTAAATGTGCAGTTAATATACCGTAGATGGTTAATTATGTCAAAATCGACTGGTCTAAACTACTTTTTTCAGTAAATCTAGTGGGATTCTCGTTTTAATATTGAAGCCTAATATAAAAGCGGCGGGATACATGGTCTGTTCCAATGATCAGTGGAGTCAATCTGGGGGAAAAATTTATTGCAAATCAAAGTGCAAATTACTAAAATTCTTCAAAATAGCACCCTTGTGCATCGATAAACCGATTTCAACGCCTCTGCTAGCCGCGGTATGCATCCTGGAAGGCGTCGACGGGAACTTCATCCAGAAGCTTCATCACGATCTCTTCGGCTTTATCCAGCGTTCCAAAATGGTTAATAATAATAATAAGGAAAGGTTGTGAAGGAGTTTTCCCAATCACACCTTTCCTTTTTTTATTGCAGAAGCAAATGCAAAAAGAAATAGCATAAAAATATAATACATAGCATGATATGTTGGGGGGGTTCCTGCTCACGCTTAATCCCCCTTTAGTATTCTGTTATAATTAACATCAATTACACAACATGAGAAAGAAATATCAAATAAGATGACATGATAGCATTAAATTACAAAAGAGATGCTGAACTCGAATTTAGTACAATTAGAGATAGTAATTTGTTTTTGGAATAAATATATTATTTTATGATAACACTTCAGTTTACCAAGTCATACAAGAGTTTTTGATCGCACACTAGGAAAAATATTACTCGTTAACTTAAAATAGCAATTGCATACAATTTACTTACACAATAAAACAAACAATAAAATTACTAATTCTATCAAACCTTATTGTAAATCCAAAATGGTTGCCTGTCAAGCTCCTTTTATTCTTGGGAACCAAAATAAGTCATGCGGTGGTACTTTAGGGCCGCTGGACGGCTGGGGCAGCGTTGCCACCTTGTGCATGGCCAAGTACTCGGTCCATGGGTGGGTGGTGTGGGAGGACGCGCTGTCGTGGTGCAGCCTCCAGTTGACAAAGATCTCCTTCCTGATGCGTGACACTCTTTTCCGCAGTCTTTCAAGGACTTCCGCGTAAGGCGTACTGTTAACTGTCTTTCCCGGAGACACAATCTCTTTTTAGATTAGCATACGAGGTGTGTTCAAACATTAACGGGAATTTTAATTTTTCGGACTATAATATTTATTTTTTCTTATACATTGATATTGTCACCTTTAAAGTAGCCCCCATTGGAGATTATGCACTTGTGTCAGCACTTCTTCCAATCCCCGAAACACTTCTCAAACTCGATCTTTGAGATAGCCTTTAGTTCTTTCAGCGATACGCTTTTAATGTCATCTGCGGCTGTAAAACGACGGCCCTTCAAGGTTCTCTTAATTTTTGGAAATAGGTAAAAGTCACACGGAGCCATATCTGGCGAATATGGAGGCTTGGGTATCGTTACAGTATTGTTTTTGGCCAAAAATTCACGAACAAGCAATGAAGTGTGAGCTGGTGCATTATCGTGGTGCAAAAGCTATTTTGGAACGAATTTTGCTGCCACGCGTTTCATACTCGAAAAATTGGAAAAAATGTCATGACATGATCCAATCGATATGCCAACATCATCAGCGACCTTTAATTGTGATTCGGCGATCGTTCATAACCATTTCTTTAATTTTTTCGACGTTTTCATCGATTTTTGATGTGCTGGGGCGTCCAGGGCGTTCGTCATCGTTCTACAAGGTCTTCACGGCCTTCTTCGAAACGCTTATACAACTCGTAAACTCTTGATTTACTCATAGCAGACTCACCATAGGCCTTTGTTAACATTTCACACACTTTGTTACACTTTATTTCATTTTTTACGCAAAATTTGATACAAATTCTTTGATCCATTTCTTTTAGGAAACGAAAATCGGCGAGCTCATACAACACATCTAACCTTAGTGGCTGTCACAGACAAAGTACACAATGAAAACAGCTGAAAGTTATATCATACTTCAGGGGCATGTATACCAACATAATAAAAAAAAGTTTGACAGTCGGACTCTCCCAGCCCGCGAAATGAAAAAAATCCTGTTAATTTTTTAACACACCTCGTACATATAGATGAAAAGTCATTCTTACTTTTAATGTACCCTGTAATCAGTACAGATATTATGGAAGCGCTATAATAGGTTATTTTATGCTCGTATTTATTTCGCGTCATCCGCGGAAATAGCAATGTTCTTATCGTTATCGGTTGTGGTAAATTTAGTGACAGTCGCCGCGTTTGTTTATAGAAATTAGTTGGGGCATAGTAGCCTCGCTTTGAATTCAATGTCCAAGCGTAAATACCTTTTGGGTCAGCGAGCCTATTTCCCCCCGGGCCGTATAATTTTTAAATTTGCAAGAATTGGTCCTTAGTTCCTTATTTTCTCTTTATACTCTGCGTTATTTTAACGTTAGTGAATTATATATATATATATATATATATATATATATATATATATAATTTTGTCGCATCACCGAATCGCCCGCTTTAAAGTCAACGGGAATAAATATTGCCAAAGGTCTATTATCAGTTTGTAGTCTACCGTGTTGAGGTAGGTTTTTAGATGGATACAGATGTATCCTCCTAAAATTCTTAACCTCGCCTAATAGGAAAAAACCTGACGACCCAATTGATGAACAATTACTGTAAATTGTTCATCAATTCCGGTAACAATCTACCTTCATCTTGTCCAATATAGTTCTCACAATTTTTTTCCGACTCCCATCTCGCTTACATAATATAATGTAATGTCTATACTTGGGAAAATGCATTACCTTTTTATCCCGCCTAAAAAAGAGTGAAGGCAAGAAGTCCCGAGTAAAACATTTCCCCCGTATTTAGAAGGCTGTGCAAGTTATCCAAGCCCATGAATTTTTAACCGAAATAATATTTTACTTTTGCGTGTTGTTCATAATAAAAATGCAACCGAAAACCAACGCGAGGGACGATAGGGGAGTTTTAACACACCAGGGATTTTAAATTGAAGTGTGGCCATGTGGTGCAATGACATAAGTTATCTCAATGTCAAAATCAAGACGGGAAAAAATGTTGTGCGATGCGTATTTAATGTCGCTCGATCCTTGCCTGTATTCTTTCATTTTTAGATTTAGCAATGGTATCGACACGGTGCTTTATCGTGATATTATTTCTCCCGTTTCGCGTGTGGTGACGTTCAAGGTTCAGCATTCCATCTTTTTCTTTATTTGCATAATACACTGCTCGTACAATGTAATTAGAATAGATGCAGTTTTCTTTTTCTAATCATTGGGATTGGTTTCTGTCGAAAATTTTGTCTTACCAATCACATTTTTTGGGTTCATGATTGGGAAGCACACTTCGTTTATACGAATGTATTAATTTTTCGTAAGAATCTTGAGAAATTATCAAATAATCTCTGTCGTCGTAAAATGTCACCATGTTTTCGTGACACTCTTAGATAATTCAGGTTGATTTCGAATGTTTTATTATCAAAGAATCTAATTTCATACGCACGGCCAATCTGTTGTTTAGTAAAGTGTAAATGCTGTAGGTAATAAAGAAGGCTAAGTAGTGGGGTTAGAAAAATCACATTGAATCCAATAATAATGAGCAAAGCGATAACTTTTCCACTTGGTATTGTTTATTACACGACCGGTTTCGATGAACTAAATCATTTTCTTGTGACACCTGAATAAATCAATGTCTATAATGTAAAGGTGTTGATATCATTTGTTCATTATTGTATTCGAATTCCACCATATTACGCTCGAAACTACGACATTTTCACAATGAATCCCTTGAATATTCGAGTCAGTTTTAACTCATCGGCCCACAGATCATGTGCACTTAAGGTCAATGGCCCACCTGGAAGTTTTCCAACCCGGAAGTGTATCACATTGGCGTATGATATGATTGCGTAACACCAGTCCATTGCTAAAACGTGTTCATGTTTCTGGAAGAATAATATCCTTCCAAAATATATTATGTTAACTATTTGGTGCTACTAACTTATGGCACGTGAACCGCGAATTAGTTAAAAATAATGAGTGGTTATACCACGTGTTTTTATCGTTTTTATTTTCTTTCTATGTCTATACACTTGTGTCTTCACGAAGTTATTGGTGACTACAGGGAATGACGTCTAAATAAACCTCAAAAATTTGCTCCTTCATGGCTGTAGTTTTTCGGTAGTTTCACCTGGAGTTTATTCCATGTTAATTTCACTTTACAGTCATGATTCGCTAGAAATCGCAACAAAATGGCGAGACTGACGGAGGGACACTTGTAAATTTTTGTGGGTGTATCATTCACTTAATTGCGAATGCCTGTGAATTAGTTAATTTCAATTTATGGTAATTATATTATTGCTTTCGGTTTCCAGCGTATGAACACTATTTTGCTCGTCTGTGACCACGACCTGGTGTATTAATTCAACTTAAAATTTTCCCGCAGTGAGTATAACTAACCGTGCTTTCATGGTTGTCTGGTAAAATACATCCGTGGGATGAATTTAGGTTTATCATGATTTTGCGTCTCTTTCCTCTGCATTGAATGATTCTACGATGTTTTCAAAATTAGACAGAACGTTATTAACGTAAATGAGAAACTTCAATACATTGTAAGATCGTATTTTGAGAGAAGTAAACCGGATTCAAACGTCTTTTGTTGGGCGGACTGCACACTCAATGAATTTAATAAAAGTGAGAAAGTAGAAAAAAAACGATTTTTACACCAAATGTATTTTATACAAAATAATGTTTATGCAGTGTCTACATATTTAATGAAAATTTGATGGAAAAGCTACAAAAGTCAAATAAATAAGTAAAAATTTTATATAGAAAAGAGGTCTGTGATAGTCGGCTTTGTGATCTCGCTAATAAAAATTAAAGCATCAAACTTTTATGCAAAATTAATTTTCTTATTCTAAATGCCAAATTACGGTAAAATAAGGTTTTTAGGTTGATTAATATGGAAAAATTGTTAGTTAAAAAAAAACATATCCCAGATTCTGCCGAACCTGCAGCATCAGATAGCTGCTGTAATAGGCCAGACGAGTTTCGAAAGAGGAGTTATTTCCTTTTATTGTGTTCATGTGAATGTCACTGTGTTGCATGAAATGGACTGAGACTTTTATTTATTTATATAATAGATTGTGTTTTTTCTGTTGGATTTGGTTTGCTCTGTTATTATATTGCTGGACCAGCGTTAAATTCAATAAATAAACTCTCCACATAAAGCCAGTCATTTTAAAAATGATTGTATCCCTTTCCCAGTTAATTGATGTAAAATTTTGCATTAGATTCAATATTCAAAGTAAAGCTAGGTTCATGGTAATGCTCTTTTCCTTTAAAGCCGCAGAGTAAATTAAGCCCCGATGGAAGTGAAAGGTACACATGATGCAAGGGGAGTTTATGGAGTAGCCGAATGAATTTATTTGCTGTTTTATCGAAGGCGCGTGTATGCTCGTCTTGTAAAATGCATTTTAAAGTAGAAGAGGACGCACTTGATTTGAAGCGGAAGCATTTTTCATCTGGTATCTTTGGGTCTGGCACTTTCAATTTTAGGGAAAATTCACTCTCTTGCGATATTTTGTTGAACCGGCGCCCAACCACATAGTGAAAACAACCCTCCATACTCACATGAATTTATTCAATTAAAGTCAAACAAAAATTGTATGAAATTAGTGCAAAAATCCACGCGATGTTGCCCTCAACACGGAACACGGTGAAACACGGTTGTATGATACGTTTATGTACTCAGTTATATCCGAGGGTGTTTCTACGAAGAGTGATTATCATTTTTTCATTGGCATTATTTAGTGTGCAAAAATTGAATGTTATGTTATTGTGCCAGCTTTGCATGTATTGTAGATGTGGTTAATGTTTCATTGATTTGATCGTAGTATTGCGGCAGCCATTGCTATTTGAAACATGTTCATTTCACCTAGGCTTAATTCTGATGATGGTAAATGCTTTCCATTAAGTGTTCCTTCAAATTAGGAAACAGGAAAATGTCACATAGGGAGGGAAAATGTCTGAACTAAAGAATGGATGATGAACACACTTCACATTGATTTTTTCGCGAAGTAAATTCGATTTCGCGGAACTAACCGCGCATCAACGCGTCAATTTTTCTTGTTTTTTGGGTGTGGGTTGCCTCCCGATGAAATTTTCAATACTTCCGACTTAACGTTATTTAACGATATTCTCCCGCAATAGCAGCAGCGGGGCTAATTCTTAACTTCCGGAAGAGCAGTGAATGGAGCTCCTAGTCCAATTTTTAAATTGATTATTTCTCATCTTTAAGCATTTTAAACTAACTTCTAGCTGTCAAAAAGAAGAACAGATTCTCCTTGTGCCTAATATGGCATTGCATAGGCCTCGGCTGACGATTTCTTCTTGCGAAAGAAAAATATAATTTCAGCTTACTGCTGGTTACCTCCATCATTGCCTTATGCGGACTGAACATGTTTCAAATTTCACCGGCTGCCAGTGACGGAGTATAATCAGTGAAACCTGTAACACGTGTACATTACTCGGTATGCTATCGGAATAACATAAAATTAAATTTTTTAACAATTAATTATGCGAAGTAAAAATTAGTGACCTCTCCTTATTGAACAGCACTCGTATATTTGTTAGAAATGGTTTTAGACTGTGAGACCTTGATTTTTTTGCATGGTAAACGGATGTGAGCACAACTATTATCTGTACACCTCTGTGTCATACCAGATTCTGGTAATTTAATGGGATTGCTTTTTCATTTGAGTTTTAATTATTTCCATGTCATAAATAAAACAGTTTATGGCGTAACTTGTGGAAAATCTTCATATTGACATTTCTTCAGACCTGATGATGTTATACCATAACGAAACCTAGGTCGTGAGAATAAAAAATTTTAAGTTGGAAAGCCAAGTTGTTTAATTTTCAAATGTCAATATTTTCATTTCATTCTTTTCGCAGAGCATGCCCTATTGGGAATGACGAAGAGGGAAGGTTCGAGTGATTAGTGTCATCATAGTAGATGTCAGCATGAACTCCTTAGAGATTTTTTTTCGTTTCGACACTTTTCTTTAGGGGCTTGGAAGTCCTGTGAGTAGAGCACTGGGCTAATGGTGAGAGCCTGGGTTCGATTCCGGATGACACCTCTAGGCACCTTTAACTTCAACCAAGGTTTTGTTTTGTCGGGTACTTGGGAAATTATGGCTGGAACAGGGATGGGAACTGCGTCCCATCACCCTGTGTAAATTGCACGCGCCGTTGCGCTTGGCGTTAAAGTAGATCTACCTTCAGCTATCAAATCAAACTGATTACTGTGGCTGGGGGTCCACAAAGTTATATAGACATTACCAGAAAGTTAGCACCGGAGAATATGTCTTCTAATCGAAAGGGAATGTTTACTATGAACAATAGTGTACGAGTATCATCAAATGCATAATGATACTTTCTCTCGAGATCTCACAATAACTTTGATTTCAACGATGTATCTCAGTGTTAGCTGAATCGTTCAAAAGCAAGAACACGCTCAGTAGTTCCAAATTATAAAAATTAAACGTTTGCGCATTTGCGAATATTGTCAAGTTTCACAAGTATTAAAGTCGTGCGTTGTATTATTATGTAAAATTTAGTAACTTCGAATAAAGTTAACATTTTTCAAATTTTGCTGTTATAACGTTCTTTGGTCTAAATGTATGCATCTCAGAAATAAATACAAATGCCTATAAGGGTACCGAAAATTTTCATTCTTCCTGCAATGAATTTGCATTTGGTTTGTTGAAAAGAAAAATAAAAACAAATTGGCCAAGTCAGTCATTCTACGATTTCCAGAGGTCCGGTACTTGTAGTGTTAAAATATTAAGGGAACTATCGTAGCGACTAATGACAAATAACGTGGGTTATATAACTTAAATAATTGCTAGTTTCTTCTTTGCCAGTATCAAATATCGAATTAACCAGTAATAATATTCGTGGAATAATTTGAACATAATTTCGTGGAATTCTTTCATATTACGTCGAACCCAAGCCGTGCAAAATTAAAATTTTATTTAAAACTACTTGTGAGTTTCGTGCTTATTTAGCAATACGCGTATCGGTTCGCAGGTGTTCTCCTAATGGATGACTCCTATATTTCTGTTTCATTTCTTTTAGGGAAATGTAAGGGGTTATCCCGGCCAAGGCGAATGAAATTTACACTTTGAACTAGATGCGTTTTAATGCAATTAGTGGGTGACTCCGTTAAAGTTACTGTCAAGTCATCTTCATAATTATTTGAATTATTATTTGTTGTATATTCAGGTGTATTGGAATTCCCTTGTGACATTTCTCTTCAGCAGAACCTTCTGGTATCGTTTTAACAATTTCCACGATACGCAAAATGTGGCCAAAAGGTTCTCCTCTTCGTTTCGCGACACGCTTCCAAATGCGTTTTGCGAACACGCTTTCTGATTCTATCAAGAGTATCTTCACAGCTTAAATTATATGCACAATTTATTTTCAGTTTTTTTCCTGTGACACCAATATATCGAATTACATTGGGCATCTATTACGTTCTACCCCTATTTTTCGAGCACGAAACCGAAATGCTATACGCATTGCTATGTTCTATATGCTATCGCATGCCATGCTATCGCATGCTATATGCTATCAAACGAAATGCTATACTGCATTAGTTCTTAGGAAATTTTTTCTTGTTTCCAGGTTGATTTCTTTGGCAGTGAAAAACTTATATTTATAACTAGTTGCAACATTCGCCTCTCCAATTCTACTTAAATTATCCCCTACTCCGTCCATCCTTAATGATCTCAGGGCTTGGATAGGTGAACTTTTCCACTCCTTCCAATCTAGCCACAACAATTCTTGCACGTTAGTCTGTCCATATTTACTTCAGGTCATAACTTTAGCTTTTCTAATATACGTGTTAATCCGATATAGGAACTCGTCCATGATTGTGACTCCGGCAGTGCTGGATGTTGCTATATTCTGTGACAGAATGGCAATGCGGTGATTTTCGTCACTAATGGGCCAACGACAGATGGTTTACGAGTTGCAGACTGACGCTCTTTCTTTCGTTCAGGAGAGACCACCCTGGCTGACAACACAACGCCGAGAAAACCAATTTGAAGTATCAGGTGCAAATTTTATTAAAAAGTTAAACCTCTCCGGTGATAATCGGATTATTTATCATTAAGTAGCTGCCACAGCCGCTTGTTAGATCTCTATAATGCGCTTGTTTCTAAACTGATCACTTCGAAAACACTTCCTGACACCTCCAACTCTCGGAGAAGAAAAATCCTCGTCCTCGCAAGAGATTTCGGTCAGCGCTCCCATTCCCATTCTTATGGGACATGTTTGTATTTTACGACGAATCGAGTCCCATTTGACGCGATGGTGGGGCGAGAGATACGTATATGCTCCCGCGCTCCGACTCATAAGCCTTCCAATAGCAGGAAAATTCGACGGTCGGTGGGTGGGGGAGTTATTTCCCGCCAAGCGTTATGTGGCTTTTATATGCATCGGGAGTCCATTTCCGACGCACAGATCGAGTTTGCGGAGGGAGGAGGAGGGAAGTGGATAGGCAGGGAGATAGGACCGCTCTGTGTGTGTCGTTTCGGTGCCCAATGCACGAGTATTGGGGAATATCGCATGCGTTCTACAGGCATTAACTTAATTAAAATGCTTTTTCCCCACCCGCATCGGGTAGCGATGGGAGGAAAAAACACATCGTTTGGCGGACAAAAGAAATAATTTCGGGGTGAGGGGAAGGGCGTTAGGGAGGGAGACCCGGAATTCCGTTCATCACAGCAAACGGATTGGCTATTACCTCTGGGGGGATGTTTCTTTTGGGCTTTTTTTTCCACTTTTAGGGAGCGATGCCTGCGGATGTGTTGTTACACTCTCTGCGTTCTCCTAATTTTTCTTTTTAAGAATTCGTCGGCCGTCGATATCCGTTGGTATGTGTAGTATGTCCGTCTCTATGCGCCGCGCGGAGTGAATCAGATACGTAATTTCGGCTGCGAGGAAACATTCCATCAATGCAGGCGGTTTGAAATATCACGTTTAGATTGCATTAAAAAAATTGAAATTTCTGAAGAAATAATTAGATTTCGTGCCAGTCGTCGACCTTTTAAAATACATTCTCCTGAGCTGATATTTTTCCTGGTCCAATGAGCTGAGACATAATGGTTATGCCACGGTTATAGTTACCCATTAGTGCCTATCCTATTTTCATTTTGTCGAGTTTTTTACAGCGTGCATCCGTTGTATATAAATTACGCTTTTCCATTCGGCGACAAAAATATAAGGGTTGTCGCAAAAAATTTATCTAAATCTTGAGATATGTTTTATTTTTATTTAAGAATTCATCGTTTCAATCAGGCAATTGTCCTGGTGATAACGGTTAAGTCTGGTCAGCTGTTACTCATGACCTCTACATCCATACTTTTCTACACATGTAAAAAATACAAAAAATTCATTACTTAGAATTTTGATAGTTGTCTTTGTTGATGTAAATTAAGAGATATAGAATGCAAAATTAACTTTGTTTACAATAAAACACCGCGCAGGTGTATGAGTAGCCATTCAATTAGGTTGGTAAAAAAAATAAACTCCCAGTAAAAGTTAAACGTTTCCATAAAGGTAGATGTTTTTTGAAATTACTCCGAAATAAATTTTTCTGTGATATTCATAAACTCTTCTGTTGAATACCATGTGAGATCAGTCAATCTATCTCGTATTTTGAGTTGAGCGACTGTTGGACCTAGGGAATCTTTGTATTTTGAGGAATCGATGATTGTCTTTAGTCGTTTGTTTAAACTAAAATATATAAATGCCTGCTTTGTGTTCGATCGCCCTCGGGGGTATGCACTCACGCAATAAAATATGTTTACGTTGACATTTCAGTTAATTACAAAGTAATCATTAAAACACAAAATTAAATTGCCACTCATAATTAAACTGATTGTTTGAATGCATAATAATGATGTTATGTTGTTTACAGAGCGTTTTTAATTACTCAGCTTATTACCAATTTATTGTAAATAAGGCAATTTTTTTTATATGTTCAAACAATACGTGTATATCGATGTCGCAACTCATTATGGGGAGAACGCCTTAATCCTCTTGCATGCGGGATCAGTCTTTGATAAAACATCCCCTAGATACATTGTCCCTGTGAAATGTTATAACTCTTGCACAAATTGAATGGCCTATAAAATGTTGGACCTAATTTTAGTTTTAACCCTGAAGGGATATGGTTTCCTCTGCTCCTGTGTTTTTATTTCCATTGATAGTGAGCCAGCCTTTAAATTTGTTATAATTGTGTAGCCGCCCGATTAGCATTGCTCAATTGTTCTGCATTTTGACTATAGGTATTCAGGGAAAAAATGCAGAGCTTTTTTTCAACCTATGGGAGCTTTCGACGTTTTTGGTATCAAATTAATATATTATTCTAGCCTTCTATTCATTTTAAATTAAATATCTATGCACGGGGGTGGTCCCAGAAGTACCCGACCCAACAAAGAAAAAAAACGATACTTTTGGAAAAAAATGTATTTGTTTTTCAACACAATCCCCTTTCAGCTCTACACACTCCTCCCAGCGAAGTTCAATAAGATCGATAACCTTTTTATAATAAGAACTGTCTAGCTCCTCAAAAATAGCCATTAACTGCCGATATCACTTCTTCACGGTTGGAGAATCTTTGACCACCGAGCCATTTTTTCAAGTTTACAAACAGAAAATAATCCGAGGGGGCTAAATCTGGCGAATGGGGTGCACGAGGTAGCAATTCAAACTTAAATTCATGAATTTAGGCCATTGCAATAATGGATTTGTGAGCTGGTGCATTGGCTTGATGAAACAACACTGTCTTATTAGCCAAATGCGGCCGCCGCTTTTGCTTGATGTCTTCGCTCAAACGTTGTATCGAGTTCGTATAATACTCGCCGTTGATATTTTTTCCTTTTTCAACATAGTCTATGAAAATTATCCCACGCGCATCCCAAAAAACCGACGCCATGACCTTGCTTGCGGATGAAACATCTTCGCCTTCTTTGGAGCCGGTTCTCCCTTTTGAATCCATCTCTTATTTCAGCTTATTTTAGGAGATATTTGATAACTAGTGAGTGTTTTCATAGTCATTCCCTTGTGTTAAGGGTTAGAAAAAGCTGGTCATTCCATCACTGGTAACTTGTAAGTGTACGCCATGATTGCATATCGATAACAGGTCATTCTGTTGCCAAGAAAGTCTAAATAAATCCCAGCCCAATTATTCCCTATTTCACTGCCTTTTGTCTCCACTTAATGCCCCTTTGCCTGCAATTAACCTTTGTAAAATTCTCCAAAGGGAAGGGATAAATATCCCTTGGCTTAATTAAATATAGCTTAAAAAGTAGTAAAACTGTTAACATTATGGTAATAAATATTTGATTACATCGCCCTAAAATCAAATGCGAGGCTTAAATATTTCGTAAAAACTTCCCGACTCTTTCGTTACTCTAAATATTCATCAACCAGTTATATCGATTGAATGCGTCGTTCTTAGTATTCTGGGATATGGAATGATAGTAATAGAAGCAAATTTTAATGCAATTGCTGGTAATTTCATGGAAAAATTCAGTCCTGCTCTTACTTAAATCGAGACTTAACATTTTCTTTTACGCCTACCCTTCTAGTTCCCTTTCCTCTCACCTCCCCAACCTCCTCCTCTCGTTCCCTCAAATTTCTCATCCGCATCCCTTCATAAAATTTCGCGCGCTTTGAAGTCCCCTTTCTCCCTCTCGCTCTCTCTCTTTCCCCACCCCACACCAAATTCCTTTGAAATCATTTCTCTTCCTCTGCCCACTTTGCACCCTCGTTCCCTAACTCACTTCTTCATCTGAGAGCCCAGTTCTCTCTACCCCGTCCACTCCCACTCTTATGATCCCACGTGCATTCATCTATATTAACCTTTTTATATAGCCTCCTTCTTCTCTCCTAACATCTTTCCCCCACCCCACGCTTGTCTAGAGTGATCTCCCACACACCCCCTCCCACCCTTTTGTCCGGTCTCCCATTTTCCGTCCGGTCCGCCATGTTTCCTTACCGAATTTCGTCGTCCCATTGGAGAGGGGTGGAAGGGGATCGGAGAAGGAGGAGTGCTCGAGAGTGGGGGCCGCTCCGTTAATGACCGAACATCGCTATCTCCGGGAAATACATCAACTCCGCCGGTAAATCATATTAAGGGTGTCTGGTCGGGTTGCCGTGCGGTCGGGCCCGCACTCTCTCCCTTCCCTCCAATACTCTCACACAGTCTTCTTCCCTCTTCAAGCCCCCGCTCGTTCCCACCCCCTTCACACACACTTCACCCCGCCTTCGGTGCCGGCGATGGCGGGGACGACGTCCAGAAAGCCGAGGAGTGCAGACGAAGGGGGTGGTGGGAGGTTGAGTGAGCCATGGCGGGGGGGGGGGGGTAAGTGGTCGCCCCTGATGAGAGAGGGGTTCGCTTACGTGCTTCGCCCCCGACCCATCCCTCCCTCCTTCCTCCGAGGCGTCCCCTCTTCCAGTCACTCCCGCCCAATAAAAAAACAGCCCGTGCATGAGTTTAAAACTCCGGGATTGTTCCCCGGATTCGATTTGCTCCCACGCTTTTATTTCGCCATCTGGCGTAAATGGATACTTGGCAGTTTATTTGGGGGTCTGAAATTCGCTGGCGTAATACAGTCTCCCGGGGAGGTTCTGGCGGCAGGTCGGTTATGATTCGAGAGGTGGGGAAAACGGGCGGTCAGTGTCAAGTAAGGACCTAGTCAATTTTAACCCCCGTTTCGTAAGGATAGTTTTAATTTTCCGGAAAAACATCTGAAGATTTTTCCTCAAACTGCATTTAATTAGTTACATCGGAGGAATTTAATTGGTTCTCCATTAGCAACGTGGCTTAATGGGCAGAGCCAATGACTTTTGATCACAAATCTGGGTGACACACTTGAATACCTTCAGTTTAACATTAAAATCACCCAAAAATCTTTTCAGTTTCAGTCATTAATTCCTGGTGGCCCGTCGTGCGATCATAGCATGACTAAAATGATAATCTGCCCTTCTTTTTTTATCTCTTAGTCTCAAAACAGAGCATCCAATCCACATCCTCAGATGACACCGTTTTTCAACTTATCTCTCCTATTTTTGCCACAAAAAATTGTAAAATACCCCGTACCCACCGCGGCTAGCCGGAATACATGATGTGCTCCTGTTTCACCTCCATACTATGAGGTGGGTTTGGGTTGTACTTCGATGCATTGTCTCGGTCTGTCTTCCTCGGACAAAAATTCATATATTGATATCTACTCCACTCACTCACTACCCTCAGCCTTCCTCTCAGTATTCTCCGACTTTCTTCAACTGTCGTATCATCTTTTATGAACAATAAGCCACAGATAAAAGCGTACACTTCTGTAATTGTTCAGTAATTTCTCCGTTTACGCTTATTGTAGTAGTCATTTTTCCGATCATCCTTATTAACTAAAGATTATTGTAAAATTTTGTTTTTAACGAATCAATCTCTCTCTGTCACCTCTTGTTTTTTGCATATTAACCCTTTGCCAGTCTTGTGAGCCCTCAACCAATAAAAACGAATCATCAGCGTATGAAAGAACGTCATGCACATTCACATTTCCTCTCATTACGAATACCTCATTACATGCATTCCTTCCTCACACATATTCTATAAAACGTTTTGGTGATATAAGGCGTTTTTTAGGCGATAATTTATTCCAAACTCCAAGTCCCGTTCACTGTTTTACTAACCTTGCTGGTGTCATGTGTAACTTGTATAGCATCCAATACTTGCTCATTCAATCCATCCGCTTGAGACTACAACGTTCATATACTTGTACTTACTTTTATATTTTTATATCTGTCGTCAAATCAACAACTGCACAATGCATTCTGGTATTTTTGAATTTTTCAAAACTTGTATTAGTGTTAACTGATGTCCATTTATTCTCTAAAAGGCATTATTTTTTAATGTTAGTAAAACGTTTCACATTGCTTTAACCGTCCAAGGAGAACAAATCAATTCGAAGTGGTGGTGAAATCTTATTCCCCAAAAATCAACCACCATTCTGCTGTTGACGGGGAGTTTACGCCAGTCCTTTCTTTGTTTGTTCTTTCTCAATATTGGGATAATCACACAGGCATCTTATCTGCATCTACATAATATCCCGCAAACCACCGCAAAGACGCATAGTGGGGAAGGGATAGTGAGGTCACATTCATGCGCACACAAATATGAGTTCATGCATGCATTTGAATATATACTTGCTAATGTTCAACAAAGTAGTTCATATAAACACATAATCCCTTATGTGAATCATCCAATAATTGATATGCTTGACTAAATCACTACATTTTTGTCTTTAAGTTTATCAATGTTACATATTATACATGTCAACGTACCCGAAATATGAATTCCTGATACTTGTAGCATGGATAGTATATTTTGATTATTAAATTCTTCTCCCACAAAATAAAGGATTTTGATATCCATAAATATTCCCTGTCCCTCTGGCTACGCAAAGGACGGTATGTTCCGTTAGCATTCCCATTCTACATATTGGGCTTCTTTTGCCTCGAGAAAATCGTATGGAAGATATTGGAGGCATGGCTGGTCATGAAACCACGAGGGACCTGTAAATTTAAATGCCTGATATCTTTATTCATAACTCAACAAGTGAAGATGTTATTTTTCAGCACGAAATCTATTGCGTTGACGTTTCTATTCTGGATATGGAGAATATTGAGTTGATGAGACCCCGAGCGTTATGGGATCACTTAGGGGTTTTTGTAATCACGTCCGTTATTTTTACTTTTTTTCCGGTGATATTAATCACGTCACATTTAAAATTTTTTGTCATTCATATATAGAAAGTATTCTAACTTGTACCGTGTTAAATGGCTTGTGAACTCCAGATAAAGTGAGATCAATAAAATATTAGCTCTCCAATCAATTCTAAGAAATGAAGAAAGTTGGTAAAATTAATGGAAGTACCTTAAAATCCTTAAAGTTTCGTAAGGCAAAAGAATACACCAAGAGAGCATGATTGTGGTAGCAATTCCGAATTTATATTTGGGTGAATATTGTCATATTCATTGGACAGCATTGTGCAGTGAAAACGAGGATATTATGGATTCTTCAAATTGTTATCGTAGAGGGAGGGGTTTCCAGTTGGAAAATTTGTCATCTGTTTTAAAGAACAATGAAGTATATGACTGATATTTTTGAAAAAAAAATTGGAAAACGTGGAAATTCCCGGAAATTCTGAGAAAAATAACTGTGGCTATCCAATGTATTTTAGTACAGGGAATTATTTTTGGAAGCACGAGAGTAGTGGATTTAGGTGCGAAGCTATTAGGTAGTTAGGTTAGGAGGGCAAGTTAATGGTATGCGAGAGATTCCGAAATGCGGAGATTCCTGCGTGACAAAATATGCACTTCATTTTACATAGGCGAATGCATTACCCCTCTTTCCATTCGAATGAATAATCACCGTTACTCCTGTACTTCTGTCTCACTCTCTTCTCTTGCTATTCCTTCACACGCAAATTCACCCAACCTGTCATTCGACGAATGTTTTCCCTATCAATTCTAGAATCCCTACCCGATCAAGCCGCCAACATAGAGGTGAGAACTCGCGAATCTGCATATTTCCCAGCTTTCCGATCCTTTAAAATTTCCACCCTTAACCGCCATCTTTAATTCGCCTCCCACCATTCCCTGCACCTTCCCCCCCCCTTTTTTTCCCTCTCCGTACACCATTCTTCGCCCAAGACATTTCAGTCTGACCTGAAGAAGGCCTCGGAGTAGGAGCCTCGAAAGCTTAAACAATCTACAATGTGAGTGTCCTTTTACGTGTTATCTATTTTATTCTGTATTCTATTGTGCCGTCCAAAAGATGCGAAGATTTGACAACTCACTTTTATGTGAGTTTTGCCGAATCTTCACATCCGTATCTCCGTTGTTCCAGGCGCATCTTTGTGGGTTCTATTCCTACTAATTGAAAATGAGGCTTAAACGGTTGGTTATTCAACGCTAATCAAATGTTTGTCTCGTTAACAATGGGCCGCTGATCCGGTGTCCGCGGTTTCATGCACGTGACGATGACGCCCAACGTCGGAGGCCTCGTCACTAAATAAGGTTAACCAGGGCAGAACCTCGCGTCTCAATTCTTTCCGTCGTACTGCTTCGAAGAATAATTTTGCACGTAAATATATGTTCTGACTCTGCGCCTGTTCTTTTTTTACCATTCTCATATTGTCCTCACAAATCATCTCACACTTCTAGGCTCGCTTAGTATATTATCTTTGGATATTTTTACATATTTCTCTTATTTTCCATTCGATTGATATCAATTTTATCTGTTTTGTTCAACGTCCACTCTCCTATTTCTTCGATTCCTCTACATATTCTCATTCCTCTCTCTATCTCTCGACGTTTTCCATTTGTCTAAGTGCATATTCTTCGCCCGTTGTGTTTTTCTTCCTCGTCTCATTTCCTTCTCCCTACTACTAACGCTTGTATGCTCGGTATTATAATTACTTTATAAATTCGTACTTTTGTATCCTACCTTAGTTGTGCCCTGCTCCACATGTTTAGTGTCACGAAGTCGGTAATTCCGTTATTTCATCGGTTTGCCCTTCTTTTTACAAATGGTAATGTAATAAGCAGGCCGATTTCAAATTTAATAAATTAGTCTATAATCTTGTTAGCTACTTCTAATTTGAATTGCAGAGAATGCGCCATCCATTTAATTTCCACTGCAGATGATGTGAGTCTCAGTCGCATAAAAAAACTTTTGGCGAATAATTTTAAAGCTTTCCAGTCCTAATTTGCTGATCGATGAAAAATAATTGCGAATTTTACGTGGCTTGTACACATGTAATACGTTCAAATTGATGCATTTATGCTGACCAAACATGGCGACCCATGACTTGCAAATGACCATGCCGCTGTAAAACTGCGGTCACGAGAAATTACGAGGGTCCCCTGGACCAGGGTGCAACCCTCTCACCCCCTGGTGTTCGTTTCTCTTAAGCCTAAAGTCATTATACGAATCTTCTTAAAACAATTGTAAATGTAATGTGAAGCCGTCTAAACAGCGCACTTAATGTAAAGTAGGTAGTAAGTGCGATGAATGCTGAGGCATTGTTATTTCCATCAGATAGTCCCGAATGAGTTAAGTAGAAGAACTTCTGGCTTCGACCCCTGGTGGTCGGGGGGAGGTTACGTTCCCCCCGCTCCTTCTCCCTGGCTTCGACCCCTGGTGGTCGGGAGGGTACGTTCCCCCCGCTCATTCTCCCCGCATCCCTCTCTCTCCCGGGGTGCAGCAACTCGAAGACGATCACGTGACGTCCAATCCCTCGCCGCCCTCCCACACACAAACGCTCCCGGCGGTTCCCGTGGAATCCCTCCCCACCCCCTCCCTCCAACGTCATCCACCCCAGCGAGAGGGGCAAGAGAAGAACTCGGCCTCACTTCCCCCCTCCCCCCTCGTTAATGAGCACCTCGGTGGATTTAGGAGCTGCGGACGGCGGGAGTGAATCGTCCCCGTGGGGTGGCAATGGGGTATTTCTGGGTTGTGGGTGTGTTTGTGTGTAGGGGAGAGGGATTGGTGAGTTGGGGTGGGTCGAGGGAACAGCTCCGTGTGGCGAGGGAAGCACTTAATATTCCGCGGAGGTCAGCGCCTTTGCAGGACTTATGTCCCTAAGGGGATGGTTATTTCCCTTTTCGTTTTATTCACGGGCACCCCGCCTCCTTCCCTTCCACATCCCCTCTCACTCCGTCCTCCCTCCTCCGCCTCGCATCCTCCTTTGCGCCCGAGCGTTTCGTTTGTTTTTTTACTCCCGAGGGGAAGGTTGGTGTGCGCGTGTGTTGTGGAGGAGAAGTTGGGGGGGGGGATTTTTCTTTTATATTCGAGTGGGGGCTGATGGTGGTGGTGGTGAAGAGATTATGAAAAAAAAGAATGCGGGAGAGAGACCGACGAGAGATGGAAGGAGACGAGGGTGATGGAAGGTTTGAGAACTCCCGCCCTTTGCCCACAAAGGGCGTGCAAAATAGGACCGAGATGGAAATCCCCTCTCTCCCTCTTTCTTCAGACCCACCCGCCGTCCCTCCCTCGCCGCCCCCCTCTCTGTAGCCTCCCTTTCATTCCACCTCCCACACTCGCAACGGGAGGAGAACGATCTGTCCGAGTTCACCTGCCTACCCCACCCAGCATTGGCCGAACCACCTCCGACCCCCTGATAGCCCTTTAGGTCCGGCCTCGGCTCCCGGTCTCTTCTTTTTCCCTCGACTCTCCCGTGAGGGCACCGGCGAGAGAAGGAGAGGAGAGGACACGGAGTAGAAGCTTGGATCGCATGGCCATCGGTCCGGTGCTGTCTGCAGGTGTGATGTCATCCCCACTCCACGTCCTGTCTACCCGTAGGTGTCGTCGTCAAACCCTGAGACGAAACGAGCGCTTGACGGCGAGAGCATCCCTCTCATCATGATTGACTCTGACTTCCAACCCTTCGCCTAGGCCCTGACTCAAATCTCGCTGTTTTCAAGTGATTCAAATGATTGACCAAGTGGTCAATTAATCGATGGTCGGCTAAGCTACCGGGAGGTCTTCTTCCGCTGCAAAATCCATGGGCGTCACCTGTATTCATGTTGATTCCAAACAGTTTAAGCCAGTGGAAGTAAATTTATAACCATTTACCTCGCTCTCGCTAATCCTTGTTCGGCTTACGCTTTTACTACCATGAGTGTAGTGGGGTAAGGGCAAATATTTGTACTTATCGCAAAATAATTCATTTGGATTGCAATATACACACACTGTACCAATGCGGCTGGGAAAACGTCATTAACAATGGGCGGTTGAATCTCGTTGTTCAGCACGCTGTCGTTCTGAGTCAGTTCTCAGTATGAACGAAGTTATGCATTGAAAATAAAGGATGTCGTTGGTCACAAAAATTTTTCAGTGACCCATTTGTTACAGGAAAACTACGTTCTAAAATTTGACGCCATGTTACGAGTGTTTCGTCGCTAAATTAGCTGTCTGTAATGCCAACGTGTTAGCCTGCCTATGCACTCCCAACTCGGGTATTTAACTCACGTCATCTACGTCTACATAGTACCCTGAAAGCCGCCGCAAGGGAATATGGCGGGGGGTGTTAGATCACCACCCGTAAGAGAGAATAAAACCGCATGCAAAAACATTTATAACTTACTCACATTTGAATAAATTTACTATAAACTGACATACACATGCGCCTACGAATATACCTTATGTCAATGCGATGTTTAATTTTGTCCTGACTTGTAAATTGAATGTCTTTAATAGTTCTATAATGACTATGGTTTCTTACTATTATGCTTTCTGATTGTCCGGAGAAAGAACGTGTATATGTATCTATCTGTCCTGGAATCTACATCCCATATCTGTTCTTTGTGGTCTGATCTACCTAAATGGTGTGGAGCCATAATAATTCCTTTAGAGTCATTGTTAAAATCGTTTCTTCTGAACCTTTTTAGAAGACTGTCTCGCTTGTTCTCTTCCCATCTCAATTGGCTCCCAGCCTAATTCCCCTAAAAGGCCTGCCACATTCGTCTTCTTATTGTAACAATTTTTAATGCCGCTTATTCCTTCCTCGGAGGATATCGAGAATGAATTTAAGACTTTCGCGATCGTATTTATAGTGACCTTAGTTTATGTTCGTCATTTTACTCATTGGTATATGAAGATACTTTGTAATGGTTTTTTTCCACTTGAATCTCTTTGGCCCCTTCCTCTGCAAGACTCAGGCTGTGGTATCGTACTTGCAGTGAACACTCCCACCAACAATGTCTATTGTTAATGTCCCGTATACTATTGTTTATGTGGGTTTTTGCGATTATTTTTATTCAAGAAGGTAGCTCAGGGTCTCGACTTTGGGCGAAATATTGTTGCCAATTCGATAAACGTAGTTGTAAATATCAATTTTATATTTTCTGTGTCCATGCGTATCAACTTTATAAATACAAATTGTTTTTTTATGTATGGGTCCAAGATTCAAAATTATAGCGTAGTAGGCGCTGCTAATTTCTACTTTATGTCTAATATTTTAATGGAAAGGAAGTCAAAGGATTTGTTCATGATTTTTCCGGAGTGTCAGAATAATTTTAGTCACCCATTAAATTAATTTTACATTCAAGTAGTTCTTCTAAACCAAGAAATCAAATATTTTAAATGTATTAACATTTTATACCACTGCTATATTGAAATATATGGCTTCAAGTTATTATATTATATATATATATATATATATATATATATATATATATATATATATTAGTTGAGTAGGGATGTTAAGACAAGACTCGTAAAAACTCTGATATGGAGCGTAGCTATGTACGGCGCGGAAACGTGGTCGCTGAAGCAGGAGGATAGACGTAGATTGGAGGCTTTTGAAATGTGGGTGTGGAGAAGAATGGAGAAGGTGAAATGGACCGAAAGGAAAACAAATGAGGAAGTTCTAGAAATGGTGGGGGAGGAGAGGGGTTTGTTGAGAGAAATCCTATGGAGGCAGGAAAAATGGATGAAAGGCGTATTGAGCGGTAGTGGAATGTTGAAGAGGGTAATAGAGGGGAGAATGTTGGGCAAGCGAGGTAAGGGTAGGAACAGGATAGGGATGTTGGACGGGATGAAGGGAGGAAAGAAGTACACCGAGATGAAGAGGGACCTGATGTAGATTAGTTTGCTGGGTGGGAAGTCACAAAATGTTTATTTGATAGTTGTGTCCATCCAAAAACCTACCTTAACCGGTAGATTACCTTAAAAAAAATCGCAAAATAATTCATTTGGATTGCAATATACACACACTGTGCCAATGCGGCTGGGAAAGCGTCATTAACAATGGGCGGTTGAATCTCGTTGTTCAGCACGCTGTCGTTCTGAGTCAGTTCTCAGTATGAACGAAGTTATGCATTGAAAATAAAGGATGTCGTTGGTCAAAAAAATTTTTCAGTGACCCATTTGTTACAGGAAAACTACGCTCTAAAATTTGACGCCATGTTACGAGTGTTTCGTCGCTAAATTAGCTGTCTGTAATGCCAACGTGTTAGCCTGCCTATGCACTCCCAACTCGGGTATTTAACTCACGTCATCTACGTCTACATAGTACCCCGAAAGCCGCCGCAAGGGAATATGGCGGGGGGTGTTAGATCACCACCCGTAAGAGAGAATAAAATCGCATGCAAAAACATTTATAACTTACTCACATTTGAATAAATTTACTATAAACTGACATACACATGCGCCTACGAATATACCTTATGTCAATGCGATGTTTAATTTTGTCCTGACTTGTAATATAATATATATTAAAGGTAAGGTAATATAATATATTATATAATATAATATATATATAATATACCTTGAAGGTAATATAATATATATTACCTTCAAGTTATTATTATATATTAAAATATCGTATATGCCTGCAAGTAAGACACGAATTTTATCGGATATTTTCCCTACACCTTTTATCATGAGACTTACTGTGTTGTCTGTAATTCAAGGAAGAAAAACCAAGCCACAAATATTTGTAAATTCATGTTCAATAAGTTCATCAACGAGCGATCCATTTGTGGCTGATATTATTATTCGAAGTCCCGTTTGCAGTTGTGCAAAGGTCATGTGTATCTTTGTGCTTTTGTGATTCATCGACGGCGATAATCTTTGCGATGTCGGGCCGTCAACCAGAGCAATGGCAATTTCATTCGGGCGATAATCCGTTCTGAATATTAATGTGTGATGGAAAATAGTGGCATCGTCGTTGTCAATATTGTTTACCGATCGAGCCCACACGGAGCCGAGGGTGCGGGCGGGCGTAAGTGGAAATGCCGTAACGCGCCACATCGCGTAGTCCTGGCATGAATGTTGTTTCACGAGGAGGATCTCATTTCTACCGTTTGCTTCGCTTTGTGGGTACTTGTGCACGTTGCGTTACTCAATAAATCATCCTTCCATTAACATCCATTCAATCATCCTTCAATAAAATAGGAAGATACAGCGTACTTTTCCCCTGGACGTTTTACTGACGTGACAAGTTTCACGCGATACGGCATCGTCAGCATTTGTGCTAGTGAAACTCTGAATCACGGTTACGTAATTCACGACCGTTTCGCGTTGAAAATTATGGTAGCGATAAAATTTCCGAGGGTAAGTACGTTGCTACTTCTCCTACTATGGGCATGTAAACCTTTCACGAAGTGAAGCTTGAGATCATAAATTATATTCAAACATTTTTCAGTCCTGCTTGTATGACTTCCTCCTGAAAAAACCGTCATTCCAAGGAATGCCTTTCTCCTTGGAGCACTCCATTAATGAAGTTCTCGTGTTCATCGCAAAGCGAGAGATGTGCATTCGGGTGAATAAACCTCAGCAATCTGACTCCCGAAGTGTTTGCTCAAGTCTCTGTATGTGGTGACGCATTCACGAAAATTAGTCTCCTTTCTCTTCCGTTGTCTAAATCACCGTGTCTCGCCTTCCACACCGGGAACCCTCCATTGAGACTTAGTTCCATGGTGTTGGCTCCCGCGAAGGTACATTCGAAAAGGATGGAGACACTTTCTCCTTATCACTCGGCTTAATTTCCATCAGAGTGTATGAAGTGTAGAGGAACCAGTAGGGGAAAAGACAGAACATCCTTACACCCCCATATATATACACACACATCATAAAACACTAGTAAAACCTAAGGTCGATTTGCTAGGTGATGAGTTCACCCACAACGATTCCACTTTCCCCAACTCTCCATTGTTTTTCTTTTTTGTGTGTCCTATGGCTTTCCTTGGGTCTATATCCATGTGAATGAATATTTGTTCGCCCAACGGCGGTTTTTCGTGGGTATTATATACATACATATGTATTATTATACATATATATATATATATATATATATATATATATATATATATATATATATATATATATATTATTAGGTAATCTTCCGGTTAAGGTAGGTTTTTGGATGAATACAACTATCAAATAAATATTTTGTGACTCCAAAAACCCAATTCAGCAACCTACTTCACATCAGGTCCCTCTTCATCTCTGTGTACTTCTTTCCTCCCTTCATCCCGTCCCAACATCCCTATCCTGTTCCTGCCCTTTCCTCGTTTACTTTAGAATGTTAATTCTCCCCTCTATTCCCGTCTTCAACATCCCACTACCGCTCAATATGTCTTTCATCCATCTTTCCTGTCTCCATAGGATTTCTCTCAACAAATCCCTCTCCTCACCCACCATCTCCAGTACTTCCTCATTTGTTTTCCTTTCGGTCCATTCCACCTTCTCCACACCCACATTATATATGCACACATATAATGTGGGTAATATATATATATATGCACATCGTAAAAACACACACACATTTACATACATAATGCATGTATGTGTATATGTATACATATATAAATATATATTTGGTTCGGATGGTGAGGGGAGAAAAGAAATGGGGAAACACAAAGACGCTAAGGTGGGGAAAATGGATTTAAACAATTAACAATTTCTGACACATATTTTGCGTTGGTATTTATCATGTCATTGTGAATTCTATCAAATAACTGGTATCATTGCGTTAGGTAAAAAAGCATTTAAGAATTCTTTGCGAGGTAGGGGAAGAAAAACAAGGGCATTTTGGAAAGATCTTCAAATACGGTTTTAGTTCCCCTCTTCCTCATTGGAATAAACTTCATTCACGCAGGAAATCCATAATTTTTTTTCATTTTGCCAATACTTTCTTAAGGAAATCATTAGGTCATATATCCTCATCCTAGTAATTTCAGTTTTCTATCAGTAGGCGGAGCTTGCATAATTTTGCGAGTTAATGAAAGCTCAAATCTTTTCTTTTCAATTTAATACGTACTGAAATAAATTTAAACTTAGTCGTTGATTTTCTCTCGATTGGAAACCATTTGTTCTTGACAGAGCACTAATTAATAAAAGTAGTAATATTATAATGCATGAGCAGGAATAGCTAGCTATCGTGGTGCTTAGTACTGCTTTGTTTATTAATATTTCGCTGTACCAAAGAATTGTAGATTTTTAATCTCGAGCCGATTGAATTCATCTTTTCCTGCGAAATTGTCTAATTTAACGAGATAAAAATCGTCTGAACCCCTTAGTCAACCTCAAAAATGACTATTAAATTGAAATTTTTATTCAAAATCTGAGGAAATTCTAAATTAGTCTTGGGTAGGCCAAGGAGGCCGATAAAATTTTAATTCCGAGAGGATTTATTGCATAAATGTCCTCATCTTCTTCGGAGCTCTTCATCGCCGTGTTACTAATGAGTAGTAAGCGGAGTTTGTGCGTACTAAAAGAGCCATGTTGAAAATAAAACGAAATTATACATAAAAGAGGCCGGCAAAGAGGGACGATGTTTAGGCGGTGGAGAGACCGCAGTAAATAGAGCGACTTGGTCTCCGAGAACTCCCGCTCCGTCCTTTCCCGCGTTCCGTTTTTTTTAGACCCTCTGTGCTTATCGTTTTTTGGAAGATTTCACCCTTTCCCTCCATCATTTCCCTCCGCCCTTTTTGCCTTTTCCCCGCACATATATTTCGGCATACATACACACACCCACGAACATCTACATATCTCCGCTTTCCGCAAAAGACGTCCTTTCCACCGAACCCGCCCCCCCCGTTCCCCCCACACCACGCCCACCCACCCAATCCGTCGTCCCTTTTCCCGTGCTTTTCCTCTTGAGGTTAATTCATTTTTTTTCTGCTCGCCGAGGGGTTTTGGCGTCAGCGGCCGTCGGGGTCGGCGGGGAGGAGGCCCGGGGAACTACGGGGAAGAGCCAAAAAAAAAAGAAATCGTCAGGGTGGAGAGGAGGCTGAGGGGGTGAAGGATGGGGCGGCAAGGGTTTTAACGGGGCGGGCACCAAGTGCGCGCGAAGGGGCTCATGGAGGAGTAGAAAAAAAGAAGTAGGGTCCACGGAACGTTTTTGACCCGTCCCCTCCACGCCTAAACTTTCCCACCCCACTCACTTACACTCATGTTAGACCACGTACGCAGAGACCTCTCCCTCCACCCCCCCCCACGGGGTCACCATCCCCTCGAACACCCCCACACGTTTGGAGGAGCGAGGGGTAAAAAATATACCCCTCTTGGTCGACCAACCCCTGTGGAAAAAAAAGTAGAAAAAGACTGAAGGAACTGAAAAACCTTCCAAATGCTGCATAAGTCTTTTCTCCAACAGCCCAAAAGAAAGAAAAGAAGAAGGGTGGCATGGGAGGAGAGTGGGTAAATACATATTTCCGGGGGAAGGGAAGCCGCGGAGGGTGAGCGCGAGGGTGGAAAGGGGTAAGAGAGGCATTTGCGGGATCCCTTAGATGGGGTAAGAGGGGGTTGAGACTGCGGTAAAGAGGAACTGGAGACAAAAGGGGAGGGGAGGCTTCCTGCTGGACCCTGCGGGAATTATTAGCGGGCGGGGGAGGTCGGGAGGTCGAGGAGGTGAGTCGAGGCTTTTCGAGGGTGGAAGATTCCGAAAGAGGGAGAAAGAAGGCTCCGTAGTGAAGGGATTAGGAGAGTTGAGTTGGAGGAGCCAGAGAAGAGGTGTGTTCCGCATTGGGCGGGAGAAGAGGCCACAGAGGGATGGAAGGGGGAGGGACACAGGGTATCGTTCGACGTTAGTGAGTCGTTTAGCTTTTAAATCCCCTCAGATGTCCATTGTATTATTTGCTCTCTTTATAAATCTCCGTTCCTTCGGGTGAGAGGGACGGAGACTCCGCCAGAGCAACCTTGAAGCCCCCGGCAGTATAAAGGCGCGCATTGCCTGAATGGACTAAATAAGAAGATATGTACGCATAAATGCGTGTTCTGCAGGGGCTTCTCTGGGACCGGGGTAATTCCCTTTGTTCGTTGAGCGTAGTAGTTGCGGAGCGATTGGATTCGTTCGTTGAGTCTCCCACAGAATGTATAATTTTATGCTCCGTGTTCGGTGCGTATGACCCTAATATGGACATACTTGTGTGTTATACATATCCAGTTAGGAAAAAGAAAGCTTTTTCCCTCGAGCAATTTATTTTGAATTCCTCGCATGTAGCCAGTTTATTCGTTTTATCAGTTGGGGAGCTGAAGCCGGAGCCATTCTAACAGCCTCCATGTCCGAAACAAGGAATGACAAAATAGGTACTGATTTGGATTTCAAAATTTTAAAAAATTCACGTGTGTATTATACCTCAATTCATTCAGCTAGTCTTGTTTGATATCTTTAAATGGATCTACAGATACACTGCCTTGAGATATGATTTTTTTTTAAAGTTGTAATGTGGAAAAAGATTTGCCAGAAGTTAGAACCAATAATAATGAAATTGCGTATTTGCGTAATTTAAATAATTCGATCAGTCTATATCAGCATTCAGTTAATCTTAAAAAAAAATGATGTTAACAAATAGCTACTAGTTTGCATTTCATTCATCCAACAGAATTTAGTTGACTAAATATTAGATCTGATATTGCTAAATGGATGTTTAAAAAAAAACGTACTAAAGAATCAGTTGGAATAAAAATACTAATTAAACAATTTTTGTCTGGGTTAGTGAGTATATTAGATTAATTTACATTGTTATAAGTTAATATTGATAATTAGTATGACAAGCTTTGCTGCCGATGCCAAAAAGATTCAATTAAAGATCTCTTTCGAGCACCGATGAACTCCCACGTAAATGTCACAATATATAGCTGATTGTTTTTCATTTATTCGTTCTCATTCTTGATGTTCTCCGAGATGATGTTGGTCTAATATTAACGCAGATCCTAATAATGTTTTGTGGGTTGAAGAATTTACACAATGCAATTAATTTACATGAATGCAGAGTTATTCAGGTGAGTAAGATCGTATCCGAGATCTTGAACTAATCCGAATTTTAAATTTCGCGGGTAAATCTCATATTTTTGCATATTCTCTTGCGTTTGCAGTTGAGTCCTTCTCTTGATATTGACGTAGGTAAAATCTTTTTGGAACCAATTTCCAATCCAGTACACGCAATTCTCCTAATTGGGTTCCATTAATTAGCGTAAGTAATAATCCCTCGCTGTAATTTTCAATTCATTCCATTTAAAGGCGAATGAGAAATCGATGAATGAATGAATCAATCAATAATCCTAAAGCATTGCCTAAGGAGAATTGAAGGATAACGGTAAAAGTTGTATCGCTTTCCGTATCAAAAACGTAATGACTTTATAGTAGAGATTTTGCTTCTGTACGCATTAAATAAGCGTATTTGTTCCCTCGGGATTGAAAAACGGGCGACGATAGCATGTACAGGTACGTATTCTATTCTCGGGCCTAATGAAATATCCTGTATCGAAATTGACACCAATACTTCATTCTAGAGCGTCACTACGTATGGGCAAAGTATTATGCATTCCATTATGTCAAGAAATATAAAGTTTTCTTGTGAACAGTATTATTACGTTTTGATCAGAATTATCTTTATCTTATGTTTAACGTGAAGAGATTTTTCATATTCTCACCCATGCAGGCAGTTATTATAATGTGTCGCAGGTGATTTTCATAGTGGTGTTAGCAAGCCAAAAATTTAAGTAAGGGTTTTCGTTTAGCGGATCCGTCGGCGTGGCCAATCAACCGCATAAGTGTTCCGACTCAATCTGAATCTTGAGTCACTGTTTCATTGGAAAAATTTTCTTTTTGCCCGAGTCCATTATCAAGATCCACCTCTAGGGTGAACTGCCGTTCTCGGCTGCCTACTTCATTCATTTCTCCGCAATTCATTCTCAGGCATCACGCCCTCTCTTCCCCGGACTCAATCTCGTCCATCTTCCCATACCCCCTTCCAACCTCCCCTCCCCCCCAGTCCCAAAGCGTTAAACGCATCCACGAACAAAACAACGCCCCCATATTCGTATCGCATATTCATAAATTCCACAGATTCATGCCGCATACCTTAGTGACCCATTTCTCTCCCCCTTCTCCCCGCTCCTCCCCCGTCCCCTGGAATCCGGAATTTTACCTTCTCCGAGGCTCTTTTTTGGTTTCAATTCCACCCGGGCAAAATCCGACCCCCGCCGAGTAATTTTTCGTCATTTTGCACTCCCACCCACCAACTCTGTCCTCCCCAACCTCGCTCGCTCGCTGGCACGGTCCTTTGAGCGAGCGGTTATTAGCGTCGCTAGGGTGTTCATATCGAGCTCACTAACCGATAAGTGGGCCGGGCGAAGGAAATACGTAGCCCGATTAATAGAGAGACCCTCTCTCTATCCGACATGTTCGGCGAGGTAATAATTCTCTTCCCCCCACCCTCTCACGACTCGGCAGGCCAGGAGAGCAAAAGAAAATATATCCCCGTGCCTTTGTCGAATACCCTTTGGCGCCTAAGAGGATACTTGTACGTGTGCCCAAATCCTCCCCTTCCCCGGCTCTCTCCCCCGCCCTCCTCCCGCCCCGCACTCCTACCTTCCGCGCCCTGAACAAAAATGTGAAGGACGAATAAAGAAAGAATATTTTGACCGCGGGCAGGTAGAGGAATCAAGAGGGCTCAGGTATGACGGCGGGTCTCCCTCTCTTACCCTCCTCATCCTCCTACGTCTCTCTCTTTCTATCAGAGAAAAAGGACGGTACAAAGCCTTTTTTATATGTCCGATGCTCATACTTTGATGTGGAAAGTCTTTTTGTTTCGTGTTATATTTTATTCCGTCCCAGGCGAATGGGCAGCTTCCTATTCCTCCTCCACTTGCGCTCCCCCCCAATCTCTTTCTCCACCCACCCTTCCCCCCTCCCCCCTGACCCCTGACATTTCGTGTAAGCTGCGAATCGGTCGTCGGAAAAGGGGAGGGGCAATTTTGCAGTGTTTTAGTCTCCGGCGGTCAAGTGTCGGACTTGAAGGGAGCCGATAGTGGAGGATTTTTTTTCCCCCAGCCCTCCCAGCTTCCCCTTCGAAATGCTATCCCTGCTATGCCAGCATTAAGATCAAACGATTTTGGACCGTGGATGAATGTTAATGAATTATTCACGGCCCCGGGATCTTTATTAAGCCGGAAAATCGACGACATGCGCTCGAGTCTCGAGTGGGTTACGCGAGAGCGTAAATATTTATTTCTGATATCCATTCTGCGTGATTAGCGTTCCTTCGAATTGCCTTTCTCTTTTTCAGCCTCGGTTTCTCGATTGCGGCACCAATCGACGTGGTGTGTGTTCTGCTTTGAGCGTCATAATCATTCTCATTGGCCTGGTTGAAAAAAAAATAATGGTTAATAATGCACGATTTGATATCTTTTCTACTGGATAGATTTTCCTTAAACTTTAATTTTTGTGATTAGTCAATCGGGGACAAAATTTCTTTCTAATAATTTTCATACATCTTTCTTTACTCAAACCCCACTCTTAAATTGCACCAGTATTTAATTCAATATTGTCATGTCAACTAAGGTTTCCTGCATGGCTTCTGATATGGAGTCAGACCCAACTAAATTTCCACTTCCTGAACATGAACTGGAAAAGGATTAGGGGCATCGGAGAGGAGTGACTGGTATTTACAATGCGCATTATGATCTATTTCGTATGTGGACTTAAAAAATCGAAGCATCAGTTTCTCCGAAACTTCAAGAGCAGAGAAATAATGGTGTTGATTAAAATTACAATCAAGATCCATTGGTTGAGATTCCCTGACGATAATCTGTCCTTGCTTTAGGCAAAGGGCGGTTAGGAGACCTTTTCTCCAAAAAGTCCCTGTAGATTTTTTTAATGATACTTGTAATGGAAATAATATTTACTAAAGCCCCCCATGGAATTCTCTTGAATGTTATTGGAAAGGAATTTGATAGGAATTGTATACATTGCCAAATGATTTCCGATAACGTAGGAGAATTTCATTCGTCTTTAAGTTCTTTGTTGTTGAACGTGTAAGGTTTTGACGAGAAAATGGACAAAAGGAATATTCGAACAGTAAATCGCTTCTATTATCATTATGGGGAAAGTCGTCCGTAATTTGAGATTTATTCGGCTGACCGAGCTTCATCAAATGAATGGTTTTAGAGTCGATGTCCGAGACCATCTGGATCCGTTCTTTAGTACCGTCGATTTCAAGCCTAGTAGCGTCGGCTTCAAGACGGAGATTGGCCCGAGAACCCAAAGCCCGGAGGTTCGAACCCCGTAACGTGCAAGGACGTCTCGTTTGGCCTGGACTTAGTTATAAGATTTGAGTGATGCGATATAAATATTGCTGTTGTGGTACAGAGGATCGCAATTTACTGGAACCTGTGACCTTAGGTACGCTTTTCACTGTTTCGCTGAAATTTCGCTAGTCCGTTTTCAATAATATGCTACCAGCGAAATTATGTAGCAGTCATTCCTTGGGTAATGCAATTTTATGTGAACCTTTTGTCAACGAATCGGTCAATGAAAAACCTCCGAATCGTTTAATAAATGACGATAGCCGAAGAAAGTCCTTTCTAAAATAGAAACAAATTATCGTGCAGGGTTGTCGTTAACTCAGTCAGATCAGTACATCGATCCAAAACTCGTGGAGAAGATAAATTGTGGGGTCCTATTAATAAAAAAAATGTTAAACAAATCAGCGACGAAATGCGTAATATGATCAGTTTTTAATGGAGAAGGAGATTGATCAATCGTATGTAAATGTCTCAGTTTTTTCACTCTTCTGCGAAGGTGTCCGCAAAACTCGAAAAGATCAAAACATGGAAATAACCGATTGCACCGATGCCCAAGACCTGGGATAATCGAGCAAAAAGTATCTGAATCACCAACCAACTAGGACTCTCTCCGGTCCATATTGGATGAGCCGTTGGTGCACTTTAATAATGACATTCATCGCTGCGGAGTTTGGGTGGCTGTGGTACTACATACTATAATCCGTCACTCGCGATTTGGAAAGCATTTTCTAAACATGATTTTGTAGCAGTGCGATTCTCACCTGAACTATACATGTAGTACACTTTCAGCATATAGCGTCTTTCTTTGATATTTTCATTTCCCTGCAATCCACCGTTAGGGTTTGTGGCAGCTCAATCAATCATGTTCTCTACCACTCTATTCTCCATTCGTCACCATTCGCCGTATGGCGGGATTTTCAAGTTTGAATATATATATATATATATATATATATATATATATATATATATATATATATATTAAGTAGCTATCGTAAAACTGAGTTTTAGCTTTACCTGAAGTAATGTAACCAACAACTTAACGAGACTGTCAAACCCTTCCATTAAATGATACTCAATGAAAGTGAAACCATTCCTTGGCTTTACCTTATTATTTAGGCTGCTAAGGCTGCTGATTACATCCGCAACAATTTCAAGCCTCAAGATTATCGTTTGTTTCCCTAAAAATACGGATATATCGTACTAAAGTGCTCACTCTCTGCCACTACGGCGAAAAACATTAAGCTTTGGACTGATTGTTTCAGAATGATTATCCTCAGGTGTGCGGTATTTTAGAACGCCATAGGTTGCGCTGAGTCTGATAGATCCATGTAACCGCTTTGACTTTTTTTAAAGTTTTTTCAATGTTCGCATGAAAATAATTTACCGTTAATCTTTTTTAATATTTGGTAAAACAAATTACTACTCATTTTTGTCATTGTTCGTGAGTAACACTTTATTTTCCAATAACTGTGAAATGAATGACATCGTCCATGAGAAATCTTAAACCTATTCAGAGTCCAAAATATGTTCATCTAAATTTTTTCCCTAGGTTACCCGGAAACACTTGTTCGAAAACGAAGAAGTACCCTTGACACGTTTCCCAGTTATATTTTATGCGGTAATCTATTTTAGAGTAGGTGTACGGCACATATTGCCAAACATATTTTTGCACATTTCCCAAAGATTTTGATTTTTTTATTCTTTTGCAAATCGGTTATTTCTTTTCATCATGTCTATTCCTTCGAGGGAACAAGAAGACATTTGACAGAATGACCTCAAAAGGTGGGTAGGGTGAGTGATAAGGAAGTATACGGAAGAGGAAGGGAAAAAAGAAATATATTCGTTAAAAAACTGTCAAATGACGTGCAAACTTGCGTATGTGCTGGAGGATTACCCATTTCAAAACAAAGGTTATTCACTTAATAAGTTAGTTATATGTTATGCCAAAAATGGGAATAAAAATGAACCACAACAATTTATAAGACAGGTCTCCACAATAACCAGACAGGTCATGCCGAACTGGTTTTGGCGAATCAAATATTATCTCACTAATAATTCATATTAGTAGCAATAAAGACGAAATTAAATAAATAAACTTTGCAAATGCGACGCAAATGGAGTCTCATGCCTAAGTGAGCAACAGGAAAATTATTGCAACATAGTTAAGTCAGCCTAGGTCCAGGTCTAAATTGGAGCAACCACTCAAATGAGTGTCTTTCGTAAAACGGAGATCTCCCGGAGGCATAAGTGCACAGGACCATAACCAGTATAGAGTGATTCAATTAAAAACATGTAATGGGTCCAACGGAGCCATTACATATTTTTAGCCGCAGTTGGCCAGTTATAGGAGCGTTTGTGTACTACTATAGCATCGACATGTTATCTCAATGCTAGCTAAGCTTCCCCACCGCTCCCGTGCTTCTTTCGCAAACCCGAATGGGACAGTACATCGGCCAAATTGTTGGGATTCGAGACCGAAGCTTTAAAATATCAGGCGTGTTCACTGCCCACCCCATTACAAATCACCACATTGACTTTATTAAATCCAGTCAGAGGTTTTGCGCCTTAACAGTGACCAGGAACTTTGTAACTCTCCAAGATTATACAGATCGTATTCACCTGCGACAATATCTTCAAGATATTTTTATATACATATTGCTTTTCATGAAAGCGTAATATCCAATTTACTCACGCTGTTACATACTCATATATGATTTAGTTACACATATTATCCCTAAGCTTGAGGATTTAATTGCCAAATAGTGAAAAGGTTTGAAAAATTGCTTTTTTAACAAGGAATTTTCTGCAACCATTTCAGAGAGTAAAAATCATTCGCCTTGACCGGGATTCGAACCCGGATCCCTCGATATCCGGCCGAGTGCTTTAACCATTTAAGCTACCGAGACGTCCTCTTACACTCTGAAATTTTGGGGGCTTTAAAGGAACAAGATGTTATGACGAAATACCGTACATACAATGTCACAGGCATTCGTAGTCGTGCGCGACGCGCCACAGTCCACGATGTTAATAAAGCCAATTTCAAACAGGCTGTTCATACCTTAGACAAATTTCAAGAAACTGTAATAGTAACTTTAACGGAGTCACCCGTTATGTGTGCATTATAATGCAACCATTTCAGAGAGTAAAAATCATTCGCCTTGACCGGGATTCGAACCCGGAAGAGACGACGAGACAAGACTCCACGACGTTCAAAGGGATTTATTTATTTATTATTTTTATTTATGAACCCTGCAAGCTAGGATGTGTGGTAGGGGGTGATTACACAACAGAATAATTTTACTCGAACATGATCCTACCGCGGTCGAGCAATATTATTATGATCCTCTATGGTTCGTGGAAAACATGACATCTTAAATCTATCTGTTCTACACTTAACCTCTCTAATTTTATTAGCATGATCTCTCCTACCGTAGTACGATGGGGGTAATAATAAATTTTCATCATCACTGCTAAAGAGACCTTCCAATTTATGCAAGAGATTCAATCTGTAATTTAACCTTCGCTCCGTGAGTGATTCCCAGCCTAGCCGCTCTAATATTTTGGATACGCTACTTTATTTATCATAATGACGTTTTACAAATCTAGTTTCTATACGCTGCGCGCGATCCAATTCGGCAATTAATCCAACTTCGTGAGAATCCCACATGCTTTCAGCATATTCTAAATGTGACCTAACCAGCAAAAGATGACATTTCTGTCTGATTTGTAATCACATTTACCCTGTACTCTTCTAATAAATCCTTATTTTTTGCTAACTTGTCCACATACTCCCCGTATGTGTTTCACCCAGGAGAGACCGTGAGTGAAGGTAACGCCTAGGTATTTAATCAAGTCTACACATTCCATTTCGGTGTTTCCAATGCAGTAGGCGTGCGGGTTGGAATTGCTCTTTTTTCTAAACATTTATAACTACGCACTTTTTTATGTTTAAATCAAATTCCCAAGTGTCACACGAGCTTTGTGTAGCATTAAGGTCATCTGATAAAGCTGATATGTCCTCAGGATCACGGATATCACGGTAAACTACTGCATCATCGGCAAATAAACGTATATATGCTAGTGACTACGGAGTCAATGTCGTTAACGTAAATGAGGATTAAAAGAGGTCCGATAACTCTTCCCTGGGGAACACCTGAATTAACTTCTACTGCATTTGAGCTAACTCTATCTTCACTCTTTGTAACCGACCATTCAAAAAGTCTTTAATCGAATATAGGGAGCTAGAATAGAATATAGGGAACTCGATTTTGTCGATAGTTTTATCGCATTGCTATGAACATCGGAATAGCCTCTCACAAGTTGCATCTCTTTACATGATGGAGCCCATTAATTTTAAGATACTTTGAAGCCATTGTTCTGTTTCAAATGATACCAAACCGATAACTACTGAACGTCTGTTGGTAAAATGAAGACATTTGAATTTATCTCTAATCGTAACTCATTTAAGATTTTGACATTTTTTTTAAATGTTTAACATATTTTTCTTTTTCTTTTATTTCACAGTGTTTAAAGTTCCTGATTCGGACGACGATGACGATTTCGTTTCAGTTCCAAAGCCAAGGCGGAAGCATCAAGGGCAGGTAAGATATGGTGTTTTTGTGCCTTTCATTTTCTCTCAAAAGATCAAAAGCTCTGAAATATATTTTCCCAATATTTCTCCTCAATTTTTCTTCCAAAGAGATCGGATCACCGAACATGTCTATTACATTCTTTTAAGGCGGGAAATGGTTATATCGGATCAGACCGGGTTCGCTCGGTAGTTACCTGGGCGATTGGCGGCTAATCCGAAGATCACCCGTTTGAAACCTGCCGAATCATGAATGTACATACTTTTCGATACCATAGTACTGGTATCGAAAAGTTGTGGTTGCCGCTAATTGATTTTCCTAAAAATACGTAATTGTTAGGGTTAAAACGACTAATCTAAAGTATGATTTATCCTATAGTTAATGGGTCGATCACGAGCCAACTTTTAGAAACATTGAAATAAGTAATCGTCTCATATTTGTTTTAATTTGAATTCCACGTTATTTTTGTAACTTTTTCCGTTGTATTCTCAATGTAACTATTATGATTTAGGTAACCCGACGATATTTCACCTTTGTAATAAAGACTACTGCATGCATTGGTAATATTTCAATAGGATAGACAGTTCATGGGTGAACGTGTAATTAAAGATTAAAGTGACGTCAGAGTCTTACAAAAAACTTTGATGAGTACGTCTTATATAAAAGTCCTTTGAATTCTACAATCTTATCCTAAGATATTTGTAGTTTCAGCATGATACTAGTGCCAAAATCTTTTTCGTATTTCCTCGTTCTTGGGCGCTCAATCCCTCTTTTCAGTATCCTCAAATTTGAAAAGGTACTAAAGGTTATGACATTTTGTCCATTGTCTCGTGAGGCCACCTTTATGTCTTTCAACGTTCCATTTTATTTTTCAGTGATATTTTTACGCAGCTGTATGTCGAATTTACCTGAAATAAGTGACTTTGTCTCATTTTTCTTTGTGCATAAGGAAAATCGTTTCATGCCGATTGCCGAAGGTGATGCATCTGGTTCCCCTAGTCCCGCCAAGGTCGGAGGAATGAAGATCACAGTCTGTGATGATGAAAGTAATGACCAATTATATGATAGTGAAAATGAAGATCCTATGATGAATGATGAAGCATTCCTCAATTATGGCGGAGATGGAATTCCTCCTATGCCCAAAGTTAGGTGAGTCTTCGACATTGTTGTGAATGAAATGCCTGAACGATTTTATTTTTCAAAATTTATCTGTCATAACTATACTTTGAAGTAGCCAATATAGCTTTCCCATCGTGAAAAATATCATAATTTCAAAAATTGCTGATCCTAAATATCTTTGTCGAATTGTTTTCTTCCATTCTTTGTGGCGCATATAGAATTTTCTAGTGCTGACCTAGCTATAAAAATATTTTTTCATGAAAGCGCAATATTCGATTTACTCACACACACTAAAAAATATATATATATATATATATTTCTATATATATATATATATGCAAAAAGTATACTGTTAGCATTGTTTAATGAAACTGCATTGTTTGTTTTTCAGGATTCCCAAAATTTATTTTGGTACTCGGACACATAAGCAAATTGAGCAGGTGGTGAGAGAACTTAAGAAGACAGCTTACAGTGATATTAGGTATGTGAATGACAGTAATCAATCATCGAGTATCCGTGAGGATAATAGGAGTTTAAATTTCGGTTCGTGTTCGGGTCGGTTCAAGTTCGTGTATGCGGTGGCATTGGAAGCCGGTAATGTAATTTGATGCAGGTAACGTTATCCGACCGCGCCAGGGAGGAAAAGTATTTTGGGTCAAAAGTAACCTGGTATGTAATCACCCCCTGCCATACACCTTCGCGGTGGCTTGAAAGGTGACTTGTTGATAAAATAAAAATCTCCGAGGCCACACGGAAGGGAAGGATTACGATTAATTATATAGTGTCGGATTCGATGTGTAATCAACGACATTTATTAACCCTAAGGTCGGCTGTATAGGTTGGAGCTCACGCATTGCTAAGCCTAACGGCGTGTGCAATTCACACGTACAGGTGGCCAGTTCCTTTACCTGTGCCGCCTTTGGTTTCTGGGAAGACCTTGTACCCGAAAAGTCACACGGATTGGGTGAAGCTGAGGGTGGCGTTACCGGGAATCGAACCCAGTCTCGGTCAGTAGTTCTGATCTAGTAGCTCTGTTCAGTAGTTCAATGATCTAAACCTTGGACTCCATCCCCCATCTGTCTTCCGGTAACTTGCAATTGAGGTTTTTGATTCGTATGCGAGAAAACTCATACACAATTGTGGAGGGAGCGCTTAAGTGGGCGGACAGTCCTCAAACGAAACTTTAAGAGTCGGTTACTGGCCTTGGTGGAATCCGATTAAAAATTGTCCTCTGTCAAAAGAGCATCAATTCCGATATTAGTTTGACACAGATCTCAACCCATTTCTTCTAATGGCCAACTTTTTCCTATCTGCATATTTCACCTCCTTGGCGTCAGCCATTATTTGCTCTATGTATCTCATCCGGAACCCCTCTCTGTAATTTTTCATTCTTTTTTCTTGAGGATTCATTTTACTCCCTTCACAAATTTTCGTTCAAAGGAAGAAACATTCGTAAATAAAGCATGGTATATTTTCGTTTTTTTTATGAAAATAGTCATCTCCACACTTGCAGTGTGTCACCGTGATGGAGTTCCTTTTCATCTAAATTCATTTGTGACGGCGCAGTTATGATACGGAGTGTTGAAAGTATTGAAATTTGGAATTTGGGTTTTATGGCGTAAAATATTAAGATTTACCAGAGATTATCTGTCCTCTGCAGCTCTTGTCAAGGGTCGTTGCACATGAGAAGCTTTTCTTAATAATTTATCAGTTCCCTCAGGTTTCAGTAATATTGTGTCGTGCATGAAAAAGACATACAATTTGTTCGTGTGGTCTATTTCTTGTTTGATTTCAATACTTCTCTTCTTTTTCTTGGCCCCTTGATGAAAGGATGACCATACTATCAAGTAGAGAGCATACTTGCCTACAAAATAAACCTCGAACGATGGCCAGTAAAACTGAGCTTTGTCATGAGCTGTTGGAACAAGCTGAGAAAAGGGTAAGAAACATGCTTGGTGAAAAATGTATCCATTTTCAATCTTTAGTCCATATCAATTAATAAAGCAAAGATTTTTTTGTCAATTTTTGTGTCATGCAAGAACTCATATGCATAAAAATTTTGAAATTATCACTTTTAACAACAATCACAAGGATTTTTGTTACAAATGTCAAAACTTCATTTGATTTTGATTTAATTTTAACACCGTATGATTAATTTATTGAAAATTTTCTTGGAATAGATCCAAATTGTCTATATATTAACTTTCCTGTGAATGAACCCATTTTATTCCCATCATTACAGACAGGTCCTGGATGTATGTATCACCGAAATGTTAGGACCATGGCTAACCACCAATCCTTAAAAAATAGTGGTTTATCTACACCATGGGACCTGGAGGACATCATCAAAGTCGGAAAAAGGATTAGGTGTTGTCCTTATTTTGCTGCCAGAGAACTTATGGGACAGTCAGAGATCATACTGTGCCCATATAGCTATCTCATCAGTCCTATGATTCGGAAAAATGTAAGTTTCACTTGATTGTACATAATACAGTGAAATTATCGTTTTCCTATAGTCTTTCAACTCATCCAGTTGATTTAATATGCAGAATGCCCATCCTCTAATGCAAGGGCCAAAAACATATATAATATGGGTATCAATATTTACAAGATTTGTAGGGACAATTATTCCTCATATAATGGCTTTGTTGATCTAATTTTTGTGCTGAATATTTCAAGAACCAGGAAATACTAGTAGTAGTATGGGATAATATTTGACTAAATGATTGAACCATCAAAGCTTATACTTAGGATCATGAATAAGAGGATGGAGAGCAGGGAAAATGATTACTTTGGGGATTATCCCTTTCTGTTCAAGAAGAGGAGAGTCAGGTTCGATACCATTGTATGTTGTGACATGGTCATTATGGAGAGTAAAGTGGAGTACAATCAAAATACACATATATGTTTCGTATATTTCAAGAAGACACTTGGAAGAGTAAAATTGGGTAGAATGAATGAATTCATTGAAGAAAATGGGAGAAATTGGAAGAATATGTGACTTATTCACAACCTGTACATGTCTCAGACTGCTCAGAGGTGAGTGGGGGATGAAGAGTCAGGATGGACAGTGCTAGGGAAAGGGGTAAGCCATGGGTATTCATTTTAATGGATACTTTTCAACCTATCAATCGAGGAAATGGTAAAAGAGGCATGGGAAGAAATGGAGATAGGAATGTCATTCGGCTGATAAGTCTTAAATCAGTTAGGTGTGCGGATGATGAAGGTTTAGTTTGTCATTGATCTAAGGGGTTGCAAGCATTGCTGAGGACATTGGAAAGTCAGTGCAATGGATACGGGATGATAATAAAAGTAAATGTTATGCAGTTTTTGAAAAAGGGAAAAGCTAGGTTAAATATTAAAATATGCGCTCATTAACTAGAATAGGTGGAAGAGTTTAATTTTCAAAGTAGGAAGGCCATAAGAAGAAGGCAAAGGAGTTTTCACAAGGAAATGGGATTTGATGATAGGGACGTTGAGTAAGAATGTTGTGAAGAGGGTAGAGAAAACTTCAATATGGAGCGTGGTATTGTGCGGTGTGGAGACATGATTGTTGAAGCAAGTTGGTTGGTGTGAATTGGAGGCATTAGAAAAGTGGGTTTGGAGGAAGATGGAAAGGGTGAAGTGGGCAGAAAGGAAAGCAAGCAAAGAAGTACGCAGGATTAAATATGGGTTTTTTGTATTATGGTCTCAAGTTGGAGCAAAGAAATGTATCGTTGTACAGTTTGTGTCCATTTAAAACCCACCTTGAATGGTAGACTACCTAAGTAAATGAAATGAGCTTGTACTGACTTCTTGCAAATTAAATTTACCAAGAGAATAAGGATTAGACACTGGTTGGAAGTGAAATTCAAGCAGAGTTCAACATTGTACATACATAGCATGGGGTATTTGTTTCCCTGGCCATGGACTTAATTTATGCATCATAAGATCCATTCACACCTAAATAATGAAGAATTAGAATGAGGGGTATTTAATTGAATGTTTCTCAGGTCTGATTTTTTAATGAAAGAGCAAATATTATTTGCTTGGAGAAGAGTAAGTAATTCATAAAGTCATTATGTGTCACTGGCTAATATCCAGGAAAAATTCCTTCAAAAATATCGGCAATGTTTTAATGCCATTCCTCAGTAGGTATTTATTTTCTGAATGAAGGGGTGCCCAACATTTTTGAGTGATGTGTCACACAGTGTCAAGGAAGTTCTATATGAAAGTACTATTGAGGTAGTTCAAGATTTTCATGTGACTTTAACGAAAATATTTAGTTATTTATAAATTGTAAAATTATTCTTCTTATTTCTCTAAGATATTTTGCCTTTTCAATGGTTTCAAATGTTTCTTATACTTCTAAAAATAGTGAGAACTTCCTCTTCCTTTGCTCTACTCTTTCCTGATGTGTAACTTCTGTCCACTTTCTTGCTGTCTGAAACCTTCACTGTATTCCTACCACTACCTTTCACTAATGCTTCCATCAACTTCCTCTGCCTTTCTCATATTTACTCCAGTACCTCCACTCTTTGCTCACCCTATTTAATACTTCAACCCTTTTCTTCCTCTCTGTCCAATTTATTTCACCATTCTCTACCACACCCAAATCTCAAAAGTCTCCAATATATGCTCATCCTCTTGCCTCAAAGACCAATTCTCACATCCATAAAGCAATGCACTCCATATTAAAGTGTCTGCTAATCTTTCCTTCACATCTTTACATAGTGTATCTGTCTTAAATTCTTCTTCTCTGGCAAATTCCATGTGCTCATTTAATTCTTCTTCCTAATTTCCAAATACTATGCCCCTTTTTCTATATAGATACATTTGCACATGGGTACGCAGCCAGATTCATGAACTACTTCACATACTCTTATCATTAGTTTTTTTATAGTTAATCTTTATCCTATGCCTCTCAAATTGTTCCTGTAAAGCACTCGTTAATAATGGAAATCCCTTGGCTGTCTGAATCACCATCGTTTGATTATCTGCAAACATGGTTCAATCATCTTGACACCCACTTTTATTCCAAGGTCAAACCTTTTCCATGCTGCCCTTAACATTTCCTCAGGAGTTTTGTTGAAAATTACTGGCAATGATTCCCTTAATTCTTTCCGTCGCTTAGGTGGATATTCATTTGCGAGGTGAGGTAATCATTTTGGATGAAGCACACAACATGGAAGATGCTGCACGAGAAGCTGCTAGTATGTCGTTAGACATTGAAACAGTCCGAGAAGCAATGGATGATTGTGAGAAAACTGGGAAGAAAAGTACTATACCTGATAGCTATGCAGCATTTGTAAGTTATTCTTGTTATTGTAGTGCATGTGGTTTTCCCAATGTTGGATTTAAACCCCAGTTAACATCAATGGTTTATATGCAATGTTAATTACTCTTAAAATTGGTTGTATTTATTCATTTTTCATAGTCAATCATCAAATTTTCCAAGTTGTTTCATTGCTAAGCTAGCACTAATTGGACATCATATGTAAGAATTCACGTTATTGCTTTTAATAGCACCTAAGAAATGCAACTGATATCCATGATTGTAAAGATTTAACCTGGGTGAGTTAAGTTCTGGTCTCCTAAAGTACATGCTATACAGAATATAAGAAATTAACTAATTATTATCCAATTGTTAATGTATTGCTTTAATTTTAACATTTCTGATCTCATATTTATTCATTTTCTTTATCATTATTTAAACTCTTAATACCATATATCATCATTTTTTCTTTCTTCAAATAGCATTATGGCTTTAGGATAAGTTAATAAAGTCACATAAAATACTTCAAATATTTGTGAATCAGTTCCTTGTAAAATTCATTGAAATTGGATTTTTCCGTCTAACACTCTTGAATTGTTAATAATGTGGATGGATAATGATGAAAAATGATAGCAATCAAGACCTATAAAATTTTCAAAATTCAGTTGCTGCAATATGAATTCTTAATTGCAATTAAATGCTATAAAAATCGACAAATCTCATGGAGTTACATTGGTAGTATTGCTGCATTAACATTGCTCATAGTTTAGCAAATCTAATGTTCCTTCATCATTATTTATTTTTCAGTCCCAGTTTTTATCAATATTGGGAACTTGGATGGATAAAACCAAAGATTCAATAAATGATTACAGAGACTTTAACCAAGCATCACAAGTGTGGACTGGAACTCAACTGTCAGCAATTTTCAGCAATCTTGGGATTGGTGAAGATCGTTTCCCAGAAATGAAGGTTAGTCAATGAATGACTAATATTCTAACATTCATTTAATTTTTTATGCCAGTGTTTCTCATATTTATCAAATTAATCTTTCTTAAAATCATTTGTTATTCATGGAAGACAGAAATATGGATGTGATCTCTAACCAACCTTAGTATTTCAATGTATGAATTAGCAGTGCATGTTGCAAAAACACTTCTAACGCTAATCATGTAAACTTCAAATTCTCATCCACATGAATGTGGATGGACAACCTTAATGCCCTGGGCCAGACACCAGAGTAGTGTAGCATGGTTATAACTTAGGATCTTTCAAAGTAATCAACCATTTATATTCAATAAGAGATTAAGTAACCTTTCATCAAGACTATGGTGATGACCTTGTTTCTTTTCCATGTTTAAAAGCTGTCATAACCTTTCTCTCTCTCTCAATATTCCTGATAACCAAAATATTCATGCCCATTTTCTATTTCAGCTTTGCCACAACACTATTAACAGCAAAACAAATAAAGTTGGTTAATTAATACTGAATTTCTTCCAATTGTGCTATTTCTACTAGTTTATTAGTTAATAACTACTGATGTTTGGTTGGATGTTATGCTTTAAAAAATGTTAAGAACAATCGTGGGGTAAAAAACAGATTTATAGACAGATTTTATGCTGTTATGCTGCCATTGTAACCTACTGTCCTGAAGGGATTTTTACAATTCTGAATTTCTCTTTTGTTAATTGTAACTAACAGATTTGATATTTTTGCTCTCTTCAATTAAGATGCCTTATCTCTGCTAAATGCTGTATCCATTGATATCCCAAGCTTATGGTTCATTGCCATTAAGGCAGCTTTTTATAGTAATGGAATTAAGACAATTTGCAAACTTATTTCAGCATTTGCACTCAAGCTTGGCAATTTGATCATTTGTCTGATGTGTTTTTCTGTCACACACAAGATGTAACCAGAAATTTACACTTCGATGAAAATGAAAAATTAATTTTTTATCAGAAGTATATAATTAAGAAAGTGGAGCAATCTCTACAAGGACCTTCCATGTTTAGCTAATTGAAGAGACCCATTAAATTCCTCATTGGCTTGTTTCTCAGGCTCACCTCAAAATGATGGATGAGGCAGCTTCTGATGAAATGACAGATGAATGGGATGATCAAGGGACTGGTAACCAGAAACAGAGTATGTCTGCAGCCACGAAGACCACCTTAGAGGGTCTCTTTCTTATCTTGGAAAACATTATTGGCAGTGGAAAATCATTCAGGGATGACTATCGCATTGCTTTAGTTAGATCTCTAACTAGGGATTACAGACCACCGGTGAGCAGAATATTTTATGCAATCATTGCTTGTTGTGGTAATATTTGTAGTCCCAAACAATAATGGATGCTATATATTTCCAATGCATTTGCCTCATGAAATTTAATCTGAATCATTGAAAAGTATGACTTTTCATTCATCCATAATGTGTAAGCATTAATGCTCAGTGTTAATTATCGAATCATTACAATAATCTTAATTTGTCATGGAATGTTTTTAATTTTTTTTTTGTTGATGAATAAAATTAAGATTTCCAAAGTGCATTTGAGAAAATAGCCAACTGAAAGCCTATCATACAATTACAACACAGATCAATATCAACTCCAGATTATCATAAGGAAAAACAATACCACGAACCTATCCTAGCTGTCAGTTATCAAAGGGAAAGTAGCATGACCTCACTCTCCAAGAATAACTCACCAAGAAGTAAATCAGGATGGCATAAATTAGCAAAATGAATGTTTATTTGAGGGATGCTTGCAAATACCTTGTATAATTATCTCCATAAGGCTGTGCCAACTCCTCCTTTTACCTCCCATCCCACCCCAAACCTCCTTTCCATTATATGGTGTGGAAATTTTGACTGTGAGAAAGTGATTCTCCCATCTCCCCCCATGTAACCCCTGTAATTTTCTAATAATCCGAATTCCTAGGGTGAAGAAAATGGCTGGCTCCAATCCAGAAGGGTTGCCCAATCAAGATGGAAGCTGACATTAAATTTTTGGTGTTTAAATGCTGCAGTTGCTTTCAATGGAGTATCCCAAGACACCCGATCCATTGTTTTAACATCTGGTACTCTAGCACCTGTAAATTCATTTCAATCAGAACTAGGTACTCCATTTCCAATTCGTCTTGAAGCGAATCATGTCATAGATAGATCACAGGTAAGTTGAAATGCCTTTCATAAGCTTAATTTAAAATCCTGTTCCTGTTTTGTGAAGTATACATGTGTATTTGCATTTAAAATTGAAATTATATTGTATGTTAAGGCATCCTTGTATGAATGTTGGGGCTCTGTCAACTTTTCCTTTTTTTTCTTTGCAAATTAGGTTTATGTAGCCACTGTGGGTTTAGGTCCCAATAATTACAGCCTGAATGCAACATATCGTAATGCAGAAACGTTTGATTTCCAAGATGAAATAGGCAAAGTTGTCCTCGATGTTTGTAAAGTTGTCCCTCATGGAGTTTTGTGCTTTCTTCCTTCGTACAACATGCTGGAGAAGCTTGTCCTGAGGTAAAGTATAATACTTTTATAAACATCTTGTTTTATCTACTGTTTTCTGTAATCAGCTTCGTTTAAAATAATTTCATGTTAGCATAAATGATTTTTAAAGTTTTCAGAAACGTTTGAGCTCAAAAGTATTTAATGAAGAGTTTAAAGTAGCAAAGTTTTGCAAAATAAATGACAAAAACTTCATGGAAATCTTGGTTAGGTAATGAATTGTGCTAACCAAATAAAATATTATGAGTCACTGATTATGGCAAGGAAAACTGTAAGGGATGGACTTAAAAGGAAATTTAAGGGTGATTACCAGATCACAATTGTGATCACCTCTTAAAAACCTTGCAAATAAATTTCAACAACATCACAGAAGATGCAAAAGAAGGAATTAGTTAAAGTAGGAACTTGGAATGTTTGGACAATGTTGAGAACAAGAAAATTAGAGAATATTATGCGAGAGATGGAAAGAGTAAGTATAGATATTTTAGATTTATGAGAGATGAGATGAAAGGATAGCAGGGATTACTGGAGTGATAGTTATAGAGTAATATACAGTGGATGGGATGAAAGCTAACAAGGGGCTGCCTTAGTATTGATTAAAAAGATAGCAAGAAGCAGAGTCAACTTGGAGTTAGCCGCGGATAGAATATTACTAATAGAGGTGAAAGCAGAACCGACGAAATTGGTCATCTTTCAGGTATGCTTGCCGCCAACCCATCATAAGGAGGAAGAAGTCGATAGGGTATAAGATTAGTTAGAGGACATGTTTTCCTGCAGGGAAACATTTGATAGTAATGGGGGGTTGGAATGCGACTGTAGGCAAAGGAAGAGATGGTGATGAGGTGGAGACTACGGTCTAGGTACAAGGAATGACTGAGGGGAGAAAGCAATGAAATTCTGCAGAAAACATGGGCTAGTAATCACTCTACTAGAAAATGAGCTATGTTTGTTACATTGCTATGGTTATGCTAATAATGTTCCATAACCATTCAGAATAACTTTGAGGGAAATAAGTTTTAAGCCTGCCTAGAGGGTTATAAATTTTAGCTATCTCTGACTGATGTGAATTTGTAGCAGTGGAAAAATCATTGTAGTGCAAACATCTTCACATTGGTATCTGCTGAGCTTGTATATTTTCCAAATATATTCTTTATATGCCTGGCACCATAAAAGCAAAATGCATATAATTTATGTGTATAAAATGTCAGAAATCTTTTACCAGACCAATATTGATCTTTTAACACTCTGATAGAATATGTAATATGAATGATGTAAGAATTAATCTCTTTTATCCATCCATTTTAGGTGGCAGTCCACTGGTCTTGAGGAACTCTTATCTAACCACAAAGTGCTGCTTCATGAATCTCGAGGCCGTGGTGGTGAGGAATTTGAGCAAACTCTTAGAGAGTTCTATCATGTAGTTGAAAATACTTCCAACCCTGATGCTGGAGGGCCAACTGGACCATTGCTTCTTGCTGTGTGTCGTGGGAAAGTGAGTGAAGGCCTAGATTTTGCAGACAATAATGCTCGGGCTGTGATCAGTGTAAGTAATGCTAAAGTCTGCCTACTTATCAACTTAACCATTAGAGTATTAAGCGAATGTGATCAACAGTTAATGATAAGATTTTCCGTATGATTCAACATGGTAGAGAATTTGAGTAGGTTAGTTCATAATTTTTGTTAGGCATCACGAGTGCTAATAGATGAAATGAAAAATATGCAAGTTCAATAGTTGTTCATTTGGTGCTGGTTGATTATGCAATTTTCAATGGTGAAGTAATGCATATTCCTTTTTTTATTTTCTGAATAACATCTGTTCCTATTTAATTTTACTTTATTCTCAAATTTTACAAGCATTCCATGCATTAAACTCAATATATCTTCAGTCTCCTTTCTGGTCATGTATACATGAATGACATATGTATACCATCATTGACGTTACAATTTATAATTTTTATCCCCAACCTTATATATTTTGCTTAAAAATTACATAACCTTTGATTACACTGCCAGATGTCCTACTTACACTGCCAGATTTCCCATTTTACTTTTATTGTGTATCCTCTTGAGAATGTCAGGTTAATTCCCTACATTTCATAAAGAATCAGTGTATATTGATCTTATTGGAGCATTGTCATTTGTTGAAAAACAGTAACACTGTAGTATGCATATGTAAAAAATCCATCACTTTTCATAATTGTTCTTCTAAAAATTCATCATGCATGTTTCATTGTTCCACAATTAACTGAATAAAAAATTTCAAAAGTGTAGAGCTGAAATTCAAGCTTGGCACCTCAGATCATGTCTCCTCAGGGGATTTTTGCAAATTTCCTCATCCCTTTTTTGTCTTTTAGTGGCCATGAAAATTCCCTCCTCTTCTTCATAAGTTTACCTGATTCGATGTCCACTCATGTTCTTCCCTTTTTTTCTTTCCAACCTTTAATTTCTCTCCAGATACCTCCTTCAATTCTATCCAAAAAAAAGAGTATGCTAAGCCATGTCTCTTTGATGTTATTGCATTATTTTCCTTTGACCAATGGTGAGAGATGACATGACCCAAAACTGCAGTCTTCAGCATAGAATTTTCATAGGATAGGTTACAAATGCACCTCTTTCATGGCAAAGTCTCTTTTTGATCATATTAGTGGAAGATGAATTTCTAGATTTCATGCTGTGGGCACAAATTAACATCACCATGTAAAAGAGACAATTTTATGAATCTATCTACTAGTCCTAAAAAAGGCCAATACTCATGTGGAGCAAAATGATGCATTTCTATCCTATACATAATAGGTATGAAGACAAGGCCACAGTAACTGTAGGAAAGAGATTCTATTATACATTATCCAGGGTAGAAAATAATGCATATTAAGCATAATAAAAATTATGATCAAAATGTTAATTAGTGTATCAGGGCATATTGTAAATTGATACAGAAAAAGAAATGATACAAGATGCATTGGCCATCCTTTAAAATTTATGCTTGTATTATCCTTAAAATTTTATGATCATATAATAATGTCCCTCCCATGGACTACAACCTTGTCGTGGTGGATGGGCTTGTGTGTTCCGGTAACCCCTAGAGCTGTGCTGGCGGGAGTAAATATAATTGCTCCTGGTAGGGTCTCCCATGCCAGATAGGTCGAAGGTTAGGAGCCAGATGAAAGGTAGTCCACGCAGCGTCTGTTCCTCAGTGAAGCGGCTGCAAAGGCATCTGACCCCAGTGGGGTGGCCATTAAGTGATGATGGAGTCACGTTAAAAACACTATTGAGGAAGGCAACAGGAAACCACCTCAATTATCATTCCCAACAATGTAATGATAGGCACTATAGAGAATATGAGTCCTGGCAATTGCGAGACTCGACCCAAGCGGCTGTGTGTCGTGCCCGGCAGCAGGGGAGGCAAGGCTTCCGCGGTCGTCATCCCACGAAACCGTTGCAGGGAAGAAATAACAGCAGCAGGACAGAAGATGCAGAAGAAGACGAGAGTAGTTAGAATAGGAACATCAGGACAATGTTGAGGACAGGAAAATTAGAAAATATTAAGCGAGAGATGGAAAGAGGTAATATAGATGTTTTAGGTCTCTGTGAGGTGAGATGGAAGGATAGCAGGGATTACTGGAGTGACAATTATAGAGTGAAAAACAGCGGCGGGGACGAGAGCCAACGAGGGGTTGCCGTAATATTAAATAAAGGGGTAAGAAGAAGTGTAGTCAACATAGAGCAAGCAACTGATATAATTTTACTCGTAGAGATTAAAGCAGAGCCGACAAACTTGGTCATTGTTCAGGTATACATGTCACCGAGCAACCACAAGGAGGAAGAAGTCGATAGAATGTACGATGGGTTAGAGGATATAATCGCGTGTGTTCCTGCAGGGAAGCATTTGATAGTGATGGGGGATTGGAATGCAACGGTAGGTGAAGGAAGAGAGGGTGGTGAGATGGGGGACTATGGATTAGGCACGAGGAATGAACATGGGGAGAAAGCAATTGAATTCTGCAGGAGACAGGGGTCAGTCATCACCAACACATGGTTTAGACACCACAAAAGGCGTAGGTATACATGGAAAATGCCAGGTGACTCAAAAGGTATCAGATTATATTATGGTTAGGCACAGGTTTAGAAACAGTGTGATGAATTCAAACAGTTTCCCAGGAGCGGATGCGGGCTCTGACCACAATTTAGTTGTTATGAAATGTAATGTCTGTTTCAAGAAGATAAGGCAAGGGCGGCGGGTTAGGAAATGGAATTTAGAAGCATTAAATGGATTAACGAAGAAGGAGTAGCAAGTATTGCTGAGTGAATTGGAGGTTCAATGCGATAAATATGGGATGAGAATCAATATTAATAAAATAAAGGTTATGTGATGTTTCAGAAAGAAAAAGGCTAAGCTAAATATTAAAATAGGCGGGGAAAAAATAGAGCAGGTACATTGCAGTTTACATGTCTCGGAAGTGTTTTGGACCAATACGGTCAAAGTAGTAGGGACGTAATGAGAAGAATTGTGCTAGGCAAGGAGGCTTTCTCAAGGAGGAGGGAGTTGATGACGGTGGCGTTGAGTAGGGATGTTAAGACAAGACTCGTAAAAACTCTGATATGGAGCATAGCTATGTACAGTGCAGAAACGTGGTCACTGAAGCAGGAGGATAGACGTAGATTGGAGGCTTTTGAAATGTGGGTGTGGATAAGAATAGAGAAGGTGAAATGGACCGAAAGGAAAACAAATGAGGAAGTACTGCAGATGGTGGGTGAAGAGAGTTGTTTGTTGAGAGAAATCGTATGGAGGCAGGAAAAATGGATGATAGGCGTATTGATTGGCAATAGTGAGATGTTGAAGAAGGTAATAGAGGGGAGAATGTTGGGCAAGCGAGGAAAGGGCAGGAACAGGATAGGAATGTTGGACGGGATGAAAGGAGGAAAGAAGTACGCAGAGATGAAGAGGGACCTGATCTAGATTAGGTTGCTAGATGGGGAGTTACAAAATGTTTATTTGATAGTTGTGTCCATCCAAAAACCTACCTTAACCGGTAGATTACCTAATAATAATAATAATGCATTTTGATAGTTGTCATTGAATGTTGAAGCATTCATTTTTTTGATTCTAAAATAAATTATTTTCCTCATAAAAACCATTTGAGGAAAGTGATAGACATTTACTCTCCCAGAGTACTACCCAGCACCTATTGACTGAAAATGTAACATTTTGCTTACATTGCATTTAACCTAATGTAAAGATTTTTAATTTGTACTTCAATTGAAATTCATTGTGTATGTCTAACCTAAAACTCTGCAAGAGTTGGTGGAGCAATTGGTACGTGTGTTGAACTTTGATAGAACTTGGTATGGAGATGATGAAATTGCTAAATTTCTAAATTCTTTCAGGTTGGCATTCCATATCCAAACTTTAAAGACACGCAAGTTGAATTAAAGCGACAATATAACAATGCGCATTCTGGAAACAGAGGGTTGCTGAGTGGAAGTGATTGGTATGAAATACAGGCTTTCAGGTATGTAGTATTTTGCATGAACATTGACTTAAGAATTTATTTTTTGGAAATACATGTTCATTTGATGAATATGTCCTGCATCTTTTGGGTAAAGAAAGAAGTTAGTAGAGAAGCAGAATTTCATGAGTTTTAATTCTATTGTTCTATTCTTTAGGAAATTGCCTAAACCTTAGGATATTGCTGTGAATTAGATGCCACATTTATTCTTTGTTGGTTGTTGGGATTTATTAATAGAGTCTTATTGCATTGTATAGTTTGAGTCAGATCAAAACTCCATTTTCTTCATTGTTATTTTCTAGAAAAAATTCCACCCTACCATTGTAAAATATATTATTCTCAAATCACCTAATTTCTTGTTGATATAAGTAATTAGAACATGTGGAACTGGAAATGAAGGGATGTGCATATTTCAAATTTTATTTTCACAAGTACATTCCATTAGGACATACAAGGGTGGACAGAGAAGTTTCCGACCTAACAAAGATACAAGACATTTTATCTGAAATTTTTTAGGTCGGAAACTTTTCAGACCTCCCATGTAAGTAGCATTTAGTAGTGTTAGGAGTACGCAGTCATGCAATATTTATTGATGCTGAATGAACTTGAAATTAGGGTGAGCATCATAATGGGATGAGTGAAAAGTTTAGAGATAGAAGTTTGAGAGGTTAGATCTTACTTTTTGCACAAAATGGGTAAATTTAGAGAAAAGATAAATGTCTACTGATTATCCTACCAGCCTACATGAGCATTTTGCGATTGGAATCAGAGAACCAGTAATCCAAGGAAATTGCTTAAACCTTGGGATATTGCTGTGAATTAGATGCCACATTTATTATTTGTTGGTTGTTGGGATTTATTAATAGTCTTATTGCATTGTATAGTTTGAGTCAGATCAAAACCCCATTTCCTTCATACACCACCCCAGCAACCTACTCTACATCAAGTCCCTCTTCATGATTGTGTACTTCCTTCCTCCCTTCATCCCATCCAACATCCCTATCCTATTCCTGCCTTTTCCTTGTTTGCCTAACATTATCCCCTCTATTACAGTCTTCAACATCCCACTGCTGATCAATATGCCCTTCATCTGTTTTTCTTGCCTCCTTAGGATTTCTCCCAACAAACCCCCTCTCCACCATACCTGGTACTTCCTCATTTGTTTTCCTTTCGGTCCATTTCACCATCCCCATTCTTCTCCACAGCCGCATTTCAAAAACCTCTCATCCACATCTGTCCTGCTGCTTTAATGACCACATTTCCGTGCGGTGCATTACTACACTCCATATCAAAGTTTTTACGAGTCTTTTCTTAACACCCTAACTCAGCATCTCTATCATTATCTCCCTCCCTCCTTGTGAAAACCTTTTTGCTTAGTGCAATTTCTCTCCTTACATCCCTACTACTTTGGCCACGTTGGACACCACTTATTATGTTATAATTATTGATTTCTCAAGTCTTGAGAGGAATTTCAACATGCACAGTCTATTTTCATGTTTGGGAATATCCTGTGCTCCTTAATTCCTTACTCCTTCACAAAAATGTTAAAATTATGCTAGGTAGGTACTTATACCTAATAGGTAGGTACCTATACCTAGCTACCACCTAATACTGAATGTATATTATTTCCAAAATAATGTTTCTTAACTGTCTTTGCTGAATTTCTTTCATGAATTATTATTGAGGCAGAAGGGTGGCTAATGTCCTCTGCTTAATCCCAGATCTTGGTAAAGTATTAGGAGGTTAATACCCCCTATTCTTCTTACCTCATCTCTCTTCCAATTTCTACGCCTAGGATGTATTTTCTTTTGTTTTGTACTTGCTCATTTCTTTTCACCCACCAGTCTTGTGCAAATTTTTCTTTAAATATTAAGTCAATGTATCCTTGGTTGAATAATCAATTCAGTTCCAACCAAGACTTCTTATGTATGTATGTTATATGTAGGTACATTCCATGAATCAAAAGAAATTAATCACAGTGTTGGTATCAACAGAGCATTAAACCAAGCATTGGGTCGCTGCATTCGTCATCGGAATGATTGGGGTGCCATCATACTTCTTGATGATAGATTTTCCAAAAACCAGAAATATACCCAAGGACTGTCAAAGTGGATAAAGAATATGGTATGATCTTTTTTTATAAGCTCACTTCTTACTTTTCATTTGATAAGGAAAATTGGCAATTTATGATCTCTTTGTTGGATTAAAGAGGAAAACAAAATGTTTTGTGATCTGGAAATTCTGTAGCTATGTATATTCAGATATTTTTTAATTTTCACTAGCTTGTGGAAGGCTTTCTACTCTTCTTTTTTGTGTCTTTACATATAGACAAACTACATGGACATCATTGAACTAAATAATGGATCACTGATTTGTTGATATTTTTATCATTTTAAAAGTGCATTAATGCTTTATCAAAAACATTATTTTCCAAATATCTGTCAAAATATTTTCAATGTGTATTTTATTTGCAATGAAACGCCAGTTAATTGCTTGAAAAACAATTAGAAGAAATGAATTAGATTCCCATTTAGTTTTGTATGGAAGCTATAAGGATATATGCAGGAAATATAATTTAGAATTAATGTACCAATGGCTATTTGTAGAATTAACTGACCTCAAACAACCTATCTTTTACAGATATAGGTTGTTGGGGTCAATCCCCTTTTGGTCAAGCTATCAAGAAGCTCCATTTATTGTTTTCTTTTATTTTTGAGATTGGGAAGACGTTAAAATTGCATGATATCATTTGTGAATGTAATCCTTGTGGCATGGTTTTCAAGTCATAGTTTGGGTAAAGAGTTACAATAAAAGTAATAAGCATAGAGTGACAATGTCTTTCAGATGTTTCTAGCGAAATATTTTTAAATTATCAAGATTGAAATTCATGCGAATTGGTGGTGCACATGATTGAATGTCTGAAATTAATATTTAAATATAAATGTCATCACCAAAAATATGTCGCATTTGTATGAAGAATAGGCATTTGAAAATATGAAAATAATATATTTTTCTATAATTTCCAAACTGAATTTTAGGTGTATCACTACCCATCATGGGATCAAATGTATGCTGGTTTAGGCACTTTTATGCAGAGATACACCAAATCTTCAGTAATTGAAAGTGGAAGTAGTCAAGGTATGTTTCATGCCAAATGTGTCAATAATATCATGTAATATGTTTAAATTATTTGTGTAAATAATTGATCCAAAATAATTAATCAGTCCTATTTTTATACTTGATATTTCTTTTGCAGGTGACATGTGTGCATGATGAGCAGTAAAAATTTATTTTTCACTGCATTTTTATTTCCATTTATGAGTCTAATGTATGTTTACATTTAAATATCTGCATTCCTATTTAGTTTTTGGGTATAATTGTAGTATTTAATTGGATTTAATCCCCTTTGGGACCAGACTGTCTTTGTAATATTTCCATTTAAGGAGACGTTTTGTTTGATGGAATGTAATGAATTATGATAAAAATAAATTTTTCCAACATAAAGATGTAATTATTGCTAGCATCGTGAAAGCATAGAAGGCAAATAGAATAATTATTGTGGTAAAAAGGATTTAATCCCTTAGACAAGACTGCTAAATGTAACCCTATGTCCATCAATATATCCCAAATGGGTCACAAAGCCCATTCATATATTTAGCACTTAGCTTAATCATTTTCACCAAAAAAATGCTGTGACATTATTAACCTTATAGATTCCTGGTAAGTAAAAAATCCATTTTACAATTTAAGATTCAGTTGAGCTTTTTTTGATGCTAGTCATTTTAATATTCGTTGAAACGTAAAATTCTAAAGTGTTAATACTTCATTTAAAGTGATGCAGGTGACTCATGATATAACCAGAATAATAAGGTCACAGGAGAAAATCAAGCATGTCATGCAGTCCCTAATATATGTGAATTCTCTTTAACAGGAATATGCTAGAAGCATTATTATTAGGTAATCTACTGGTTAAGGTAGGTTTTTGGATGGACACAACTATCAAATAAGCATTTTGTAACTCCAAACAAAACCCAATCCAGCAACCTAATCTACATCAGGTCCCTCTTCATCTCTGTGTACTTCTTTCCTCCCTTCATCCCGTCCAACATCCCTATCCTGTTCCTACCCTTACCTCGTTTTCTCAACATTCTCCCCTCTATTACCTTCTTCAACATTCCACTACCGCTCAATATGCCTTCCATTCATTTTTCCTGCCTCCATAGGATTTCTCTCAACAAACCCCTCTCCTCACCCACCATCTCCAGTACTTCCTCATTTGTTTTCCTTTCGGTCCATTTCACCTTCTCCATTCTTCTCCACACCCACATTTCAAAAGCCTCCAATCTACGTCTATCCTCCTGCTTCAGTGACCACATTTCCGCGCCATACATAGCTATGCTCCATATCACAGTTTTTACGAGTGTTTTCTTAACCTCCCTACTCAACGTCCCCGTCATCAACTGCCTCCTTGCCTAGTGCAATTCTTCTCATTACGACCTTACTACTTTGACCGTATTGGTCCAAAACACTTCCGAGATATGTAAACTGTTCTACCTGCTCTATTTTTTCCCCACCTATTTTAATGTTTAGCTTAGCCTTTTTCTTTCTGAAAAATCTCATAACTTTTGTCTTATTAATATTGATTCTCATCCCATATCTATTGTACTGAACCTCCAAGTCACTCAGCAATGCTTGCAACCCCTTGGCTGACTGAGCAACTAATGCTTGGTCATCAGCAAACCTAACCGATTTTACGAATTCCCCTCTGACTTTCATTCCTACCTCCAGTTCTTCCCATACCTCTTTAATCATTTCCTCCACATATACGTTGAACAGCACCGGTGACAATGGGCAACCCTGCATTACACCTATTCTTATCCACCTATTGCCTCACTTATCTTTAACTGTTAGCACAGTTCTTGCCTCCTTATTTCCCGATAATAACTTGCTGTATAGCACACCAATTTCACCCTTCCTCTGTAAACTTTCCATATCCTCGCATTGCGTTTTCCACCATTCTTCTTTTGCTTTATTTGTGACCCTTCTCAATTTATTGTTTAACTCTTTGCACTTCCTTTTGCCTAACTCTGTGTTTACAATCTTCCATCTTTTTCTCTCATCCATCTTTGCAATCATTTCATCCATTACCCATGGTTTCCTTATCCTTATCCCCTTCCACCACATCAAGGTTGTAGTCCATGGGAGGGGCTAGAAGCATACTTAAAAATTACTTACACATTAGTCATCCATTAAAATATTAAAACTTTTTTAAGGGGTGCTTCCATAAAGTAACAATATTTTGAAGACTCTTTTGAATAAAAAATCTTTAACTTTCAAATATTGCCATTGATTTGCTATAATATTTTGACTTTAACATACCTTGACTTTAAATAAATAATGGATGTAAGAATCTGTGAAATTTAACATTGATTCTTTCACATTTCCTTATTGAGATTCATATTTCCATAATTTTGTTTGATACAAATTCAGGTTAAAGACTTTTCTAAGTAAAACGATAAAAATAAATTTTTGGTAGATTGTTTAGTTTTTTGCTGCTGGGGGCTGTGCAATTCAGCTATATCTTTCAGATGGGAAAAGGAAGCAGAAGGGGGTCTCCAATATTTTGTAGGGTCCCCAATATGAATGTTGGTAGTTCTCAAGAACTCAAAGGGAGTCTTAATAAAGTCAATCTATGCACAATACCCTTAGGTTTCAGAAAACTGAATCCTTTCCAGTTGTGATATTAGATGTCAGAAATATGTTATTAAATGTCAGTGTATATTATGTCAGAAATGTTTCATTCTATCGAGGCCTCTAAAGGTTCTATTTTTATGGTTTATGTATTCTTGGAGGGAGTATATACTTTTTGTACTGATCTACTTAAGATGTCTTTTAGTCTTTTCTCTGAGATAGGCTTTACTGTTAATTTACTGGTCCATGTGCAATATAATGGGCTAAACTCAACCAGTAATTTTTAAAAAATCCATATAGACCAGCTGATTTTGTTGATGAATGTCTAGGATTGTGTACTGAAGAAATGTTATATTAAGTTTCTAATTAGTATTCATTCATAGTAGTTCATATGAGCAAACAGCAAATCTCTAAGTCTAGCTGAATTTTTACAGTCCCAGGTTCCCAGTTCCCAGGTTCAAATCTCAAGAAAGAAATCAGTTCTGTTAATTAATGTACATCACAATTCACAATTTGATTAGAGCTATTTCTTATTTTAAAAATTCTTTATAGTAGTGATGATGTGATGATGGAATATTTTTTGGCAACAATAAAAATTTAATAATATTACCCTTACCTCATTGTTCATGGGTATATTGACAACATGATGCCGAAATAATGTTGCCAACACCCAGTAATCTGCATGGTGCCACTGACGTTTTTTTTTGCCATAAATAATGCTTAGTAGAACTAGATGGTAATAGCTATAAAATATGATGGAGTCTCTATAAGTTAGAAAACATTAGCTGTGTATAAGTTTGGGGCTTAATTACAAGATTCTTTGCTTGGTAATTGGAAGGAACTGCACTTGTAATTCATACTGCCAACTGATGCCTCCCCAAGCCACATTAGGGTGTAACGGAGGCACTGGGATCACTGAACAAGCTACAGCAACTCTTTACCCTATACCAACTGAATGACTTTGCCCTACAATTGCCCAAATAAAAACTAAGGAAAACATGAAGTACCAGTTGTAGTTCCTTATTCTTGGAGTTACAAGTGGGGATCAAAAGGTTCAGTTCTTTCCAAAGGATTTCATAAGTATTTTTAGCCAGAAAGCCAGAAGATATAAAAAAAGGCCAGTTCTCCATTTCAAAAATGTCTCCAAAAATTAAAAAAGTTGTCCATATCAAATATGATACAAAAGTATCTAATTTCGAGCTGTTCAACCTATTAAAAAATAATATGTTCTATTCTGCAATATATATATATATATATATATATATATATATATATATATATATATATATATATATATGTATGTATATAAACGAGTTCTTGTATTTTTTCTAAAATTGTGAAGTTTTATCTGATGTGTCCTATATTTATGCATGCATGAATATGCAACAAATCTTTGGATAAATAAATGCATCATTGTTATCAATTATTCCAAACACCAGTGATGTCAAACAGAAAGAAGTAATTTTGCTAGAACCCCTGATTAGAAGCCTATTGGATCATGGAAATTTTTAAATCAGGCAATATCACGTAAGACTTAGCAACATTGAGTCCTTCAAGGTTTCTTTGGAAATTGAAATTTTGGAAACTTAGGAGCTTTCAATGGTGATTCTTTTGAAATATTTTGAGGTTATGGGATGGCGATTGGTTTTGGTTGTGGAATGTGACTAAAAATTCCCTTCATGAAATTGTGTCTGGACTTCCTCCAAATAATTCGGTGCCAGAAGCAGAGAGATGCCAGCCTGTTCCAGCCCTTTCCTCATTTACCCTTCTATTACAGTTACTGATGATCAATACACACTTCATCCATTTTTTAACCATAATTTTGGAGAAAAGACACATTTTACATGCCATAAAATACAGGAAGTAAACAGCCTTTTTTATGGGCAAGAATTGGATCACTTAATGTTGCTATTTGTTTATTTTCTGTCTTTTAAATCCAGAAACACCTACCTTAATTACAGATTTTGCATAGCATTGTACCAAAAATGGTATGCTACCAATTATTATTTCCCAAGATTCATCATACCACTTACCTAGTTGAAAATAGTCTTTGGTAAGTTCATCATCTGTAAACTGCACAATTTTTTAGGCTTATGAATATTGAAATGTATGTGATATGCATAGTGGTTAAATAATTTAATGTAAATTTTGCAAAGTTCATGAACAGCCTAATATATTTGTGTATTACATAATGTAATAGTGTATTACACAGCTTCATACATGAAAGAATTAAGACTCCTCTTTGCTTATCACAAGCCGAAAGAATATGAAACCAACAATGAATGTCACTTTCACATCTATTATGAAGGGCTTGCTTCTAGGCTTAGAAAAGAAAATTCTAATGAGCAGAGAATACAATAGAAATATTTTTATGAAAGGATTGTATAATTTGTAATTTTAAAGAAGTCTGCCAGTTTGTTGGAGTGCCCTCTTGAATAAGACAATATTTTAATGTTGAAAATTCTGCCCCTATCACATTGGGGCTGGAACAGCGTTACTGCTTTGTGCTTGGCCAGGTGTTTGGGGTCATGAGGAAGGCAGCGTTGGATGGAGTCTCCACATGGAAAAGATCACCTTCCTGATGTGTAGCACCCTTTTCCACAACCTTTCGAGGTATTCCACATATTACTTACTATTCACTGTTCACTGGAAGATGAGGGCATTACCCCGCCACCACCAGGGCCAGCAAATTGGAGTAATGTGATGCCGTAATGCTTAGAGCTCCAAAATGATATTTTCAATGTAATTTTAAAATGGACTGCTATTGTAATCTTTCATGTAATTACTGTGAAACCTGCATCTCAAAATGTGGAGAAAATTAACTACATCTCAATCATAACCTATGAACTACAAGGGCTTATAGTAGGCATCAGAAACTTAACAAAACTTGAATTTGTCTGGCTGACTTTCTGGTGAACACATGTCCACTATGATGTAAGAAGTTTCCTCAAAGGTCAATTGTTTAATACCAACCTCTGTAATAATTCAATATTTTCAATTTGAAGAAAGCAAGATGGCTACCATGTGGAGCATACATGGTTTTGCATCCTTTCTTCTTTTGTACATTATGCTGGTATACTTAATCTATTCTTGACTTTTCTTTTTCTGTTTATTGGTGAAACCCTTAATATTACAACCATTATTTATAATACCCATAATTCAGCAAATTTCCTGTGCTGCCTTTCTGGACTTCACTTTGGTCTGTTCTTTCCTACAGAGATGCCAAGTGAACTCTGTGGGGAGGTCATCTCCCATTGCTGAAGGCTTGGCTATACCTCTCGGCCAAATTCCGTGCTCCTTTTACCTATTAGCCATTAGTTACAAGTGACAAGTGTCACTCTGGTTTCACGTGGCATTTCTCATCCTACTGGGTAGTGATGTGAGTGTTAATTTTGGTCTGGTATGGAACTTTTACCATCAGAATGTTAGGATCATTGAGAGCAATGTCTCAACCCTTGCTGCACAATTATTGAACTCACTTTCCAAGTGATTACAATAACCTAAACTTGGCTCAGTGACAGAGTATCAGATTTTTAATTGGATTTTGTGTCTACCCACCAAATTTTCAAATGTGATCCAAACTCATATGGTGGAAATATCCTGTTGAGTATTGACTCCAACTTCCTGGAAAATTGACTGTCTGACCTTGATCCGGTCTGAGAGTGATCATTGAGAGGAATTGACTCTCATTTTCCCAGATGTGATCCAGGTGCATAATTGGTACAGTTTTCAGGAATGAAAAAATGAATAACTTGTGATAAACAGCCCTTAAGTTTTTGTTTCAAGTTGCTGCCAGTGGAGAGGAGAGAAGAGAGGGAGGGTGACTGGGAGTGCTTTACGTTCTCTTTGTTTCTGGATTGATAAGACCAAAAGTGCTACCCACATTTTGTGAAGTTTTTTAAAAATGCTTTTGTTTCTTCCTTCCTCTCTCCATTTAATCAACTTGGGTTTCTTCTGAAAGGAACAATGTGATATTTTCCTTAATGCATGCCCTCAGTCACCACCACAAGAGGATACATCCCGTGTTGAACCCAAAGAGTCTCTCTCCCTGATGGATAGGGGGGGGAAAGCCCCCTTGCTGAATCTGCACAAGACTGAAAGAGAAGTTGCTGCAGTATGAGGCAAAATGGTGCTCTGGTGAAAGTGATTGGTCATGATAGACTTAAATACCAACCGCGTACTCAGTTCTTTAGGGACATTCTTCATATCATGAAGATTGTAGCTCTTCTTCATTGTTTACCTACTGTTTTATTTTCTATTTGCCTATACATTTGGTTCTGGATTTGAGTTAGACAGGGACGACTTCGTGTGGACTTGGTATTTTTTTTCACTCCATATCAGACTTATGAAAAAATACCTTCACCCTAGTTCCTAATTTTATTGTCTGATTCTGAGTGAAAAATATCAAGAGGCCACCATATGGGATTATTTTATTTTTAAACTTATCTCTTCTTCAGAAGAGAACCGAGTAAGAGTTTGTCTTAAAGAAGTGCTGTATATAAAAGCCTAGTCCAATGGTTAGCCATAGCCTATGGCCTGCTGGCCATGATAACAAGTTTGTAATTGTTGATTTCATTATTGGAAATCATAGCAAGATGATAATAAAAGTTGAACTAAACAAAAAACAATGAATGCTAATTAATGTTGGGATAGTTCTGGTTCATTGTTTAATTGTATATCATTAGGGTAAGCCTTGTTGAAGGAACCAGATTTATTTCAGGATTTTGAGTCATGAGTTGCATAAATTTCTGTTTTCCTATTTGTCTCCAAGGCACAAACTTAGTGGATGCCTTTTGAATTGAAATTTTTGGTATTGGCCCTGTATTTACGTTTGACAAAAGCCCTTTTCAACCTGGTTGTCTATCAATCATTTTAATTTTGTGTTTTTACTGAAAATTAGTGCGCTACCATGAAGAATAATACCTTTTTTATCTTAGTTGTACCTAAATAAATGCAATAAAATGAAACAAACATTTCATAACTCTTTTAACAGGCTGAAAAAATGAATTGTTTCACAGGTGAACATTGGCTCAATTTTTTCTTTGCCAATGAAGTATAATTGAAACTTTTTTCCTAAGCAAAGGCTGAAATAATGTGTTAATAAATATTTACCAGGATTCCTGAGAAAGCATTTATCATTGTACCTACCCATTTAGTTCTAGAAGTCATCAGAATGTAATCCTTCCACAGCCATCATTAACTAATGTAGATATGGTGAATAGTGTTTTGGATACATGCCTGTCTCATAATGTCAAATTTGTCTTCCTGCTACCTTTTTTTCAAAGGAAAACTGCCTATCTTTTTCAACTTAAATTGATTGGCAATATTCGGTATTTTGAAGAACGATGGTGGAAATGAACGTTTTATCCTAGTTTGCATGCTACTGCTGCAAACTTTTGCAGAATTGGATTCTCACCTCGAAGGATGTGCAGGTAATTAGGCTAGAAATTCATCAAAAATGTGTGTTGCATCTGGTTTTTCAGAAATCGTATGAAAATACCATATGATACGAAGAGAAAGTATCCAGGTGTTATTGCTACACAAGTAAACAAAATTCATTCTTGTAAGCATTAAGAAAGGACATAAGATTTGCTAAATATATAGGAGAGAATTATACTTCCAAATCAAAGGAACTGGACAGCAAAAACAATTGTTTTTTGTACTACCGTCTAGGTATCTATTATTTCCTTATAAAATATATCCATGGCCAAGGTTTTTTTTTAAAGGCGAATGTTGGTTAATACATATGAAGGTTATTAAAATTATAGCTACACTAGTTGAAGCGTAAGTAATGAAAAATACTTCTCTTTGCGATGACAACAGTATTTCAAAAAGTAAACATTGAACAAATGACAATAGAAAACCGTGTTGTAGAAATTCTGAACACGAAATTTAAAAAATAAATTTCCTTGACTTTCATCGAGAGCTAAATATGAAAAGTACCAAGAACTACACTAGCTGCAAATTAGCGTGTAGATGAGCTAATGAAAGTTGATCACGATCGACTTATGCAATATTCGGCAAAAATGTAAACATCATCATCAGTTGTTACCACTCGTCCCCTGTAAATTAAATAGAACATTTTACCAAGTATTGGTAATACATACTTCGTATGTAAAACCAATATATAGGAATTGCAACTGATCTGGTCAGGCTGTATGCGGTTGGGCGGCTATTTGAAGAAGATGGCATAGCAGACGGGCGACAGTTATTTAATGAAATATTTCATATAAGTGTGATAAATACTGCAGAAAATGAATCACGTAGCATAAAGGAATAATTACATATTAAATATGAACTGAAACATGAATATGACGAAATTCGACGACAACCAGACTGCGGAGGCGATAGTAGCTCTGTGTAATAAAACATTTGTGTCCTATTTATTTAATGAAATATTTCATACAACTGTGATAAATACTGTAGAAAATGAATCACGTAGCATAAAGGAATAATTACATATTAAATATGAACTGAAACATGAATATGACGAAGTTCGACGACAACCAGACTGCGGAGGCGATCGCAAACGGTGAAAATCCGGCGTTTCAGAAATTTGGTATCCGGCGAACATAACATGACAGGAGGTATCCTCGTAGAAGGTTCCACTTAACTCATACTCCTGCTACCGTTGGAAAATTCCCCCTCCTTCGCTCACGCCCGCTAATACCCCATTGGCAGACAAAACTGGGGGGCGGAGTTCGCAGAAAATAAAAAAGGGCGTCAGCCTATCAGGTGACATGTCCCACCTCCCATTCAGCAGAGCAGAAAAAAATATGATTGGCCAGTTTTCCCTGGGGAGGGTCGAGGATCCACCTACTTGACTGTAGGGCCAATAGGCCATCTGCGACTGGTAGCGTGGTGTGAGGTAATTTCAGCGGTACCAGGAGCGGGAGTCAAGTGGGAGTACGAGTTAAGTGGGACCTTCTACGAGGATACCTCCTAACGTATTATGTTCGCCTAGTACGAATCTCCGAAAATCACAGATTTTCACCGTTTTCGGTCGTCTCGGCAGTCTGGTTATCGTCGAACTTCGCCATTTTCCCGTTTCAGTTCATATTTGATACATCATTAATGAAATGGGAATACTTTTCCTATATATGGAAAATATTCTTCCCAATATTAATTCCAAGTAATCTAAATAATAATTATTATTAAACCATTATTAACACTTCTCATTAATTTGGAATAATTCGCTTTAAGGGGATTATGTAAATAAACTCTCGTTTAAAACTCGTTATAAAACAATTTACTTAATACAATATTTATTCCTCATTCAATATTACGTATACCTTACAATAATATAGTCATGTTTTAACTCCAGTAGCTATATGTCTTGTCCACTAAAAAAATTTCTTTCGCAAAAACACTTCTAAGGACAAAATACCATTTAAACGTCTAATTATGACTCAACGATAGTTATTATAGATGTTCATCGTTAATCATTTCCATAATTCCAGGCTACATTTAAAAAAATGAAAATAAGGGAACGCTCATTTTTGTAATATCCGTATAAGGAATTAATTCCCGTATTATCATTCACCAAATATTACGAATACCTGATGTAAAAAAATTATATTAAATTTAAAGTAAAAGCATTTAATAACTTGGAAAGCTCGGAAGAATATTTAACAATTAGGCGATAAATAAGAAGAAATCAGCGAGATGAGTATTTCGTGTGACTGGACAACCTGCGCAAATGCCGAAAATCTGTGATTTTCGGAGGTTCGTACTAGGCGAACATAATACGTTAGGAGGTATCCTCGTAGAAGGTCCCACTTAACTCGTACTCCCACTTGACTCCCGCTCCTGGTACCGCTGAAATTACCTCACACCACGCTACCAGTCGCAGATGGCCTATTGGCCCTACAGTCAAGTAGGTGGATCCTCGACCCTCCCCAGGGAAAACTGGCCAATCATATTTTTTTCTGCTCTGCTGAATGGGAGGTGGGACATGTCACCTGATAGGCTGACGCCCTTTTTTATTTTCTGCGAACTCCGCCCCCCAGTTTTGTCTGCCAATGGGGTATTAGCGGGCGTGAGCGAAGGAGGGGGAATTTTCCAACGGTAGCAGGAGTATGAGTTAAGTGGAACCTTCTACGAGGATACCTCCTGTCATGTTATGTTCGCCGGATACCAAATTTCTGAAACGCCGGATTTTCACCGTTTGCGATCGCCTCCGCAGTCTGGTTGTCGTCGAACTTCGTCATATTCATGTTTCAGTTCATATTTAATATGTAATTATTCCTTTATGCTACGTGATTCATTTTCTACAGTATTTATCACAGTTGTATGAAATATTTCATTAAATAAATAGGACACAAATGTTTTATTACACAGAGCTACTATCGCCTCCGCAGTCTGGTTGTCGTCGAATTTCGTCATATTCATGTTTCAGTTCATATTTAATATGTAATTATTCCTTTATGCTACGTGATTCATTTTCTGCAGTATTTATCACACTTATATGAAATATTTCATTAAATAACTGTCGCCCGTCTGCTATGCCATCTTCTTCAAATAGCCGCCCAACCGCATACAGCCTGACCAGATCAGTTGCAATTCCTATATATTGGTTTTACATACGAAGTATGTATTACCAATACTTGGTAAAATGTTCTATTTAATTTACAGGGGACGAGTGGTAACAACTGATGATGATGTTTACATTTTTGCCGAATATTGCATAAGTCGATCGTGATCAACTTTCATTAGCTCATCTACACGCTAATTTGCAGCTAGTGTAGTTCTTGGTACTTTTCATATTTAGCTCTCGATGAAAGTCAAGGAAATTTATTTTTTAAATTTCGTGTTCAGAATTTCTACAACACGGTTTTCTATTGTCATTTGTTCAATGTTTACTTTTTGAAATACTGTTGTCATCGCAAAGAGAAGTATTTTTCATTACTTACGCTTCAACTAGTGTAGCTATAATTTTAATAACCTTCATATGTATTAACCAACATTCGCCTTTAAAAAAAAACCTTGGCCATGGATATATTTTATAAGGAAATAATAGATACCTAGACGGTAGTACAAAAAACAATTGTTTTTGCTGTCCAGTTCCTTTGATTTGGAAGTATAATTCTCTCCTATATATTTAGCAAATCTTATGTCCTTTCTTAATGCTTACAAGAATGAATTTTGTTTACTTGTGTAGCAATAACACCTGGATACTTTCTCTTCGTATCATATGGTATTTTCATACGATTTCTGAAAAACCAGATGCAACACACATTTTTGATGAATTTCTAGCCTAATTACCTGCACATCCTTCGAGGTGAGAATCCAATTCTGCAAAAGTTTGCAGCAGTAGCATGCAAACTAGGATAAAACGTTCATTTCCACCATCGTTCTTCAAAATACCGAATATTGCCAATTAATTTAAGTTGAAAAAGATAGGCAGTTTTCCTTTGAAAAAAAGGTAGCAGGAAGACAAATTTGACATTATGAGACAGGCATGTATCCAAAACACTATTCACCATATCTACATTAGTTAATGATGGCTGTGGAAGGATTACATTCTGATGACTTCTAGAACTAAATGGGTAGGTACAATGATAAATGCTTTCTCAGGAATCCTGGTAAATATTTATTAACACATTATTTCAGCCTTTGCTTAGGAAAACAGTTTCAATTATACTTCATTGGCAAAGAAAAAATTGAGCCAATGTTCACCTGTGAAACAATTCATTTTTTCAGCCTGTTAAAAGAGTTATGAAATGTTTGTTTCATTTTACTGCATTTATTTAGGTACAACTAAGATAAAAAAGGTATTATTCTTCATGGTAGCGCACTAATTTTCAGTAAAAACACAAAATTAAAATGATTGATAGACAACCAGGTTGAAAAGGGCTTTTGTCAAACGTAAATACAGGGCCAATACCAAAAATTTCAATTCAAAAGGCATCCACTAAGTTTGTGCCTTGGAGACAAATAGGAAAACAGAAATTTATGCAACTCATGACTCAAAATCCTGAAATAAATCTGGTTCCTTCAACAAGGCTTACCCTAATGATATACAATTAAACAATGAACCAGAACTATCCCAACATTAATTAGCATTCATTGTTTTTTGTTTAGTTCAACTTTTATTATCATCTTGCTATGATTTCCAATAATGAAATCAACAATTACAAACTTGTTATCATGGCCAGCAGGCCATAGGCTATGGCTAACCATTGGACTAGGCTTTTATATACAGCACTTCTTTAAGACAAACTCTTACTCGGTTCTCTTCTGAAGAAGAGATAAGTTTAAAAATAAAATAATCCCATATGGTGGCCTCTTGATATTTTTCACTCAGAATCAGACAATAAAATTAGGAACTAGGGTGAAGGTATTTTTTCATAAGTCTGATATGGAGTGAAAAAAAATACCAAGTCCACACGAAGTCGTCCCTGTCTAACTCAAATCCAGAACCAAATATATAGGCAAATAGAAAATAAAACAGTAGGTAAACAATGAAGAAGAGCTACAATCTTCATGATATGAAGAATGTCCCTAAAGAACTGAGTACGCAGTTGGTATTTAAGTCTATCATGACCAATCACTTTCACCAGAGCACCATTTTGCCTCATACTGCAGCAACTTCTCTTTCAGTCTTGTGCAGATTCAGCAGGGAGAGAGACTCTTTGGGTTCAACACGGGATGCGTCCTCTTGTGGTGGTGACTGAGGGCATGCATTAAGGAAAATATCACATTGTTCCTTCCAGAAGAAACCCAAGTTGATTAAATGGAGAGAGGAAGGAAGAAACAAAAGCATTTTTAAAAAACTTCACAAAATGTGGGTAGCACTTTTGGTCTTATCAATCCAGAAAGAAAGAGAACGTAAAGCACTCCCAGTCACCCTACCTCTCTTCTCTCCTCTCCACTGGCAGCAACTTGAAACAAAAACTTAAGAGCTGTTTATCACAAGTTATTCATTTTTTCATTCCTGAAAACTGTACCAATTATGCACCTGGATCACATCTGGGAAAATGAGAGTCAATTCCTCTCAATGATCACTCTCAGACCGGATCAAGGTCAGACCGTCAATTTTCCAGGAAGTTGGAGACAATACTCAACAGGATATTTCCACCATATGAGTTTGGATCACATTTAAAAATTTGGTGGGTAGACACAAAATCCAATTAAAAATCTGATACTCTGTCACCGAGCCAAGTTTAGGTTATTGTAATCACTTGGAAAGTGAGTTCAATAATTGTGCAGCAAGGGTTGAGACATTGCTCTCAATGATCCTAACATTCTGATAGTAAAAGTTCCATACCAGACCAAAATTAACACTCACATCACTACCCAGTAGGATGAGAAATGCCACGTGAAACCAGAGTGACACTTGTCACTTGTAACTAATGGCTAATAGGTAAAAGGAGCACAGAATTTATCCGAGAGTTATAGCCAAGCCTTCAGCAATGGGAGATGACCTCCCCACAGAGTTCACTTGGCATCTCTGTAGGAAAGAACAGACCAAAGTGAAGTCCAGAAAGGCAGCACAGGAAATTTGCTGAATTATGGGTATTATAAATAATGGTTGTAATATTAGGGGTTTCACCAATAAACAGAAAAAGAAAAGTCAAGAATAGATTAAGTTGTACCAGCATAAAGTACAAAAGAAGAAAGGATGCAAAACCATGTATGCTCCACATGGTAACCATCTTGCATTCTTCAAATTGAAAATATTGAATTATTACAGAGGTTGGTATTAAACAATTGACCTTTGAGGAAACTTCCCACATCATAGTGGACATGTGTTCACCAGAAAGTCAACCAGACAAATTCAAGTTTTGTTAAGTTTCTGATGCCTACTATAAGCCCTTGTAGTTCATAGGTTATCATTGAGATGTAGTTAATTTTCTCCACATTTTGAGATGCAGGTTTCACAGTAATTACATGAAAGATTACAATAGCAGTCCATTTTAAAATTACATTGAAAATATCATTTTGGAGCTCTAAGCATTACGGCATCACATTACTCCAATTTGCTGGCCCTGGTGGTGGCGGGGTAATGCCCTCATCTTCCAATCCATGGGTCGTGGGTTTGATTCCTGCCTGGAGGTTTTCCTTCACCTAGGGCTTGGGTGTCCGTAATCATGTCCATGTCAGTAATCATTATTAATAGTTCGATGTAAAAGGCCAAAAAGTGCTGTTTTTCGACTCAGGCTAAATGAATTAAGAACAATGAAAAGTGTCAGGTATGTGTGTAGGTACACATGTAATCACTTATTTAAGTCAACAGCTTTAGCAATAAATGAACTAAAAATCAACTTACCAAGAAAGGAACATGTAAACTCAAAAGTCAACAATTTGGAAGGCCAAATATAATGGTTGAAAAGCATTGATAGATTGGATTTTTATCAGGATACAAAATTTAACAGACAACATGGAAAATATAAGCGATAATATGAGTTAAAATGAATAATGGAAATATATTTTTATACCATACAGTAAGTTAACAGATCATGTTAACACTGGCATAGTTAAGTATTCTGAAAAATGATATGTAAATATGAGAAAACAAATAGCATCTTACAGCTAAAGGAATTTGAAAGAAGTGGATAGAAACAGTCTTCTTAGAGAAATATAACAATAGTTTGACTTCTAATTACAACTAAATCTGTTTTTCTTTTCTCACCTTGACTGATACAAACAAATTATGAATACAATACATCAATTCAAGACCATTACCAAACCAAACAGAAGAATAATTTGAACATTAAATTAATATTCTCAATAAAAATTTACAGCTTACATGAACTAGTGTACTAAAAAATAAGAATATACATGGAAAAAGAAACTCTTTGGAAGGATTTTCTCCAGTTGACATATAAGATGTGCAATCACTGAATTACTCTTCCAATATACCTAACTTTAAAATTCCTTCATGTTGAAATACATCATAACTGTACCTTTTTAAATATCCTCTCATTTGTTCCATTATTTTACAAATTATTCACATATACTGCCATAGTAATACTCTTTGTATATGTCTTCTATTAAATTCTCTTCATATAAGCCTTCTTTGAAAACGTCTTCATATATGCCTTCTTTCAAAACCTCTTCATATATGCCTTCTTTGGAAACCTCTTCATATATGCCTTCTTTAAAACCTCTTCATATATGCCTTCTTTCAAAACCTCTTCATATATGCCTTCTTTGGAAACCTCTTCATATATGCCTTCTTTGGAAACCTCTTCATATATGCCTTCTTAAAAATCTCTTCATATATGCCTTCTTTGGAAACCTCTTCATATATGCCTTCTTAGATAGCCTCTTCATATAAGCCTTCTTTGAAATCTTCTCTATCTGTAAGTGTTACTTAAACCCATTGGCTTACCATTTTTATTTCAATCTTTTCAGTTAAAAAAAATACCCATTTTACCATTTCTTGGTGGTGGAGGGGAGGGGGGAAGAAGCACAAGCATACACAGCCTCAAGCAAAAGTGTCTGTGGCTCTTATGGCAGGAATACTGACTCTGAACTAATGCATACTTTATTTAGCCATTCTATCTTCTTTGTTAATGTAGCAGGAAACAAGAAAAAATAAACAGCAACTTTTGTGCAAAAGCAGAAAAGATTATATGATCTTTTAGTAGTATCAAGGTCAATGAAGGAAAAGATATTGAACATCTTTTGCTTAAGTTCACCATATGCCACTCATCAAGTATACAAAGTGAAATATTGCTTCCTTAATCTTATGTTCTTATTAATACATGCCACAAAAATAATTTATCAAATAGGAGGATGGTAGAGAAATGAGACAAAGAAATGAAAATGTTCATACCCAGACCCATCAATATCTGAAATAGTATTTTTAGGAGAGCCTACAGAATAATATATAATAACAACATCAAAATATGCTGAAGTTCTTTAGTTAGTTAGGCTACCAAAGAAAACTCTCACAATTATTTATACAGGGTTTTAAAGGAATGCAATGTTCCTGCATCCATAACAATTACACATTTTGAAGTGACCATGGTATATAACACTTCCTTGTGGTCATCATACATTTGAGAAATTGAGGACTCTTGAGGTCATCAAAAGAGGAAGATTAACTATAGTTATATTTGAATTTTTAGAATTACAAGACTAATAAATTACAACCTGATATGCATACCATCCAGCCTTTTGTAGATTTGATTGTAAATCATGTAATTTTGTAATTTAATGTACCATCCACCACTTGGTGACAGCCTCCCTGCTTACACTCAGCATCAAAGTGAAAAGACTACCTCAGGAAACCAAGGAAGAGAATTGTTTGCAATATACTGGATAATTTCAGATGTAGTTAGTTAATCAGCCAACCACCATCATCTGTGAACTTATTATTCATTTCACAGTGAAAAAGCAAATGCACATACCATTTTTTATTAAATTAACTTAAATCACTTGTTGTATTATTCAAGTAAATAGAGTAATCATCATACATTTATGCAATACAAGGGAAAATTTATTTTTAGATACTGTAAGTGTTATCAGATTTTGTTACAAGGTATTCTCCTATTTTAGGCTTGCCTTAATTGTAAAATTCATTTTCAGAAGCATTTAGAAAATGCATAACATTTGTGAAAATCGCCAATTTGTGTAGGAAATTATTTTAAAGGTAATGCTTTCGTTAATGGTAAACTGTTGAAAAAATCTTTCATTTGTTTCCTTATAAAATGTGTATATCACCCAGGAACTAATTTTTTTTAAAGAATCAATATTGATTGACAGCAACGGAGGTTATTTATCTTGCGGGTGAACTAGTTAAAACCTAGGTAATGAAGAAATACTCACGTTTCCAATGATGACAACCCCTGCATGAATTTTCTCTCCATGAAGGAAAACAATTTTCTATTTTTTTTCGGATTTTGAAGTCATCTAAAACTGAACTCGTAGAAACCACCAATTAGTAGGTACAATTAGGAGGTATATTGGAAGGAAAGCTGTACATGCCTTAGATCTCCCATCGCAAAAGTGGACGGATATATTTGTTGACAGTAGTCCTCTTCAACATTCGTACATCACTACCGTTGTTTTACTATCTATAAATATATAAAAAGAAATGTCAAACATAGCAGAAGATCCGCTTCAAGAGATAAGAGACACATAGAAAACCTAAAAGTTAACAAACCATTTTAACACTGCGTCGATGTTAGCTAAATTTTTATTATAACGTAAAAAGAAATTATTACTTCAACCATGTACCGAAAACATGGATTGAAAAAGTTCAAAAACTCACAAAAGTGTGTGAATTGTGATAAACTCTTGACGAACCGAATCAATAGTTATAATCATAAATCCGTTATCATAAATGCAGTCTAGGTATTAGAATTTACAAAATGTGGCGCACTTTTCCTCTCCGATATCCACTTAATAAGATTTCATAATTGAAGTAAACAACGAACATTCGACAATAAGGAAGCGTATTGCATCAAATTAATAACTATTGGCAAAACCCGTTGATACGTCATCCAGACACGATATTTACCGCTACGTTAAAACTAATTAGACATTACGCTAAAAGGTTACTAAATTTAAGATACTCATGAAAAGTCAGGTCGAGTTTCGCCACCTTACACAGTAGTCTGCCATTACTGTATCTCGGAATAATTAATTAACAGAAGTTAGGAATGAAAGTGAATGATATTGAAGTGAAAGTAATGAGGGATGGTGCGGTGGCTAACGTGCAGGCCTCTCACCATGAGGGCTCGGGTTCAAATCCTGGAACAACAAATACTTTTTAATGGTATCCCGATCCCTACTTGCTTTGTGGAGAGCACTTCTGAGTGAGAACAGGAATCTGAAATTTCTTATTACACACTATGCCATTATTTTCATCCTGTTTGAAGTCTTTGGTACTGCAATATATTTTTTCATTTTATATAAAATTGAATTTTTAACATTTACCCTGTCACTGATGCAGCCACCAAATATTCATCCCTCCCTTATTTTTTACACTTACCTATAAGACATGCGTTTCAGTTTGCATAATTCACCTGATGATGCTAACCAATCAAAATTCAGCTCATGCAATTTGTTACCTTGTTGTTGTTGGTTAATGTTTGAAAAAATTCGTGTCACTGGAATGCGACAAAGCAATTGCGATTGATGTTGAAAATGTAAAATCCAAAAGGGGAATAGTTCTTCATCAAACATGAACACAGCACGACATTTTGAAGAAAATTCTCTGCCAGTCTCTCTTCCAAGCGGAGATATCAATGACTCGGAGGATACAAAAAAATTGTTTCCCATATTCGAGAAAGATCGGAGAACAAATTATGCTCATTGTATATGGATCAACTGTGCTTTACATTTCATTAATGGTTCTTAACCAAAGCAAAAATGTACTTGGGAACTGGAACTGAACAAAGGAATATATCTGATGTTAGTCCCACACCATCAGCTCTTTTTATTTTAGTTAAAATTATTACTAAATGTTTAGTGAAGCATTTTGAAGGCATGTTTCTTATTTTTACATGTAAAGCTTTTTAGGTTTTTACTATATGTTTCAACATGAAGCGCCAACAGTATTAAACCATTTAGGCTACTTAAAAAACATGTTTAACCATACTACAGATTTGAATTTACAGGCCAGGTAATTACCATTTTTTTATTTAAAAAATTGCAAATATGAATTTTTGAAGGGATCTGGTTCTCTCACTGATCCCCAAAGTATTACTTTTCAATAAAAATAAATAAGAATATTTGACTTCAGTATCAGTATATCTGTGAGCCAGACCAACTGTCCATCTCCACCAAGGTCAGATAATTTGATAACTTGAAATTTTGCGGAGTATTTTACTTTTTAATTACGAGTATCAATTAAGTGTCATAACACTTTCAAAAGTATGTATGCCATTCAATAATTCCTTAGAAAATCTAAGAGATGGCACCCTTACAAGAAGAGGTTTCCTTTTAGTAAGCTTCATCTCTCACATAGTAAGCTCCATCTCTCACAATTTTCAGTCATATGCAACATGTGGTTTAATTTTGATAGCTGATTGAAGCAATTCACTTTTCTTTACGTGGAGATATTGAAAAAATTAAGTTAAGATGCACACACTCCAACATGCACCTTGCCAATGGTCATCCATCTATCTATCCTCTTCTTGGGCAACAGGCATCCTTTGTCCCCTTAACACCCAGATCACCTCCTTTCCTAGATCTAGCATTCGACTTCTCTTTCCCCCACTGGCTACCCCTCTGCTCTGCCCTCACCTCCTGTATATCAAGATATTTGTTTCAAAATATTGTCAGAAGATACCTTATTGAGGCGGAACTAGTTATATTTACTAAAGAAAATACGACAAAAAGGATCATTTTTGTAATTTCTTTAAATATACATCGCTTCCACAAACTAAATCCTAAAACTACTGAGTAATGTTAAGCGTTAGCATCAAATGGTGTTAACTATTATTGGAATCTAAATATTAACGTTAACTTTTTAAAAAAATTGATCAAATAATCAATATACACTAAGCAAAGGTTATGCAAATTTCCAGAAAGAGAAAAGCTAAGGCTTTCAAAGGAGGAGGGAAATGATGATAGGGATGTTGAGCAAGGATGTTAAGAAAAGGCTCGTCAAAACTTCTATATGGTGCATAGTTATGTATGGCATGGTCACTGAAGCAGGAGGATAGACGTACATTGGAGGCTTTTGAAATGCAAGACATGGTGGGCGAAGAGAGGGGATTGTTGGGAGAAATTATGAGAGATGAATAAAAGGGTGTATTGATCGACAGTGGGATACTGAAGACTGTGAAAGAGGGGAGAATGTTAGGCAAATGAGAAAGGGCCAGGATTAGGATAGGGATGTTGGACATTATGAAGGAAGGAAGTACACTTAGATGAAGAAGGGCTTGTTTTAGAGTAGGATATTGGGTTTTGTTTTTGTCAGAAGGAACAATATCTAGGGGATCAGGATGGTGCGGTGGCTAATGTACAGGTTTCCCACCGAGAGGACCCAAGTTCAAATCCTGGGGAAAAATATTTTTCAGCAGTATCCCGATTCCTACTTGAGGTGTTTCCTGGAGAGCACTTTGAGAGAGTATGATGTCCAAATAAACAAAACAACAAAAATAAATTTCATGCAAAATTCCATGCAGTCCTATCCTACAAACAATGGAGAAAATCTCTGCCATGTCAGGGGTGTGTTCCATTTTACTCAACCACCTTATCAATGCTGTTTCGTTTCAAAATACAAAGACATATACATGCAATCTGGTTCAGGCAGTAGATCTCAGTTGCCATTGATTAAAATATCTTACCTGTACAGGTTTTCCAGGCTATAAATCATGTTTTTCCATATCATCCCTTAAAATATTACGTGAAAACATCACTGTATTATACACTTAACATGGCTTGATGTGGTGGAAGGAATCCGTGAGGAAAATTTTAGGAATGAAAGATTTTGAAATCGTCATAATTCTCATTCCATAACTATCAAACTGACTTTCTAATTCACTCGGCAATGATTGTAACCTCTTGGCTGACAAAGCCTAGATAATATTAAACCTAGACTGATGTTATGAATTCCCCAATGACTTTCATTCCTATCTCTAATTTTTTTGTGCCCCTTTTACCATTTCCCCCACATACTATACGGAGAAAAGCAGAGGTGGTAATGGACCCCTCTCTTCTTTACACTTCTTTTTGGAATGGGAGCTATCTAGCACTGCTCATTAAAATTTTTCCCATTAAATTCCTTCCTCATAAATGCTTCAAATTAGCCCATTAAAAACTTATCTTAACATGTTTTTGTAAACCTTTTTGTAGTTCTCAGGGGATGTTATCTATCCCCTCAGCCTTCTTAGGTTTCAATTCCCTTAACGTCTTGTGTATCTCAAAATCATGTATGCCTAGACCTAAACTATCCCCATCTATCATATTCTCTTACAATGTTAACGTTTTTTGGTCTAGTATCCTCAACCTATAGATACTTAAATATATTCTTTCCATTTTTCTTGGTTGAATTAATAATTTCCATGACATATATTTAATATTGTACAAAAATTTTCTCTTATTTGCTCATTGTGCTTTCACCTTCTTGTAGAGTACGCTATATTTACCTTTCTTTTTAAACTTTTCATGTCTTCACACTACATCTTCCAGATGCTTCTTTTGCCTTATTAGTTTCTCTCATCAGTTTATTGTTAATCTCTTTGTGCATTCTTGTACCTAATTAATTTCTTCTTCCCTTTCCTTGTCTGACATTACACTTCATCAGTGCTACATTATGACCTGAATTCATAATCTGCTCCTGAGAAACAGAGAATTGATTGCTCTGTTCCTAAATCTGTGCATAAATATAATACACAGTGTCTAACTAATATCTTTCTGAACCCCTGGACATTTTCCATTTATAACTATGTTTTTAAACCAAATCTTTAAGCTCTGTTTCTTGCAGAACTCTATTGTATTCTCTCCACAGCCATTGTTTATTCCTTATCCACGACCACAGCCCCTGCTGTAAAATGTTTCCTCCCTGGGGCACCCTCAATTATTACCTCTTAATTGATTATGTACCCTATTTCTCCCTCCTAATGATTGCTCCTAGGCATATAGACCTGAATAATGACCTAGTTTGTTGAATCAGCTTTTACTTCTGCTAATAATATTTGATCACTCCAATAATATTGGCTATCCGGTGACAGCCAGCATGAGGGCATGACACCCTCGACAATGGGCAGTCCTATAGATACAAGGGCTTATTTTCTTATTGGATTCGATTATAATTGCTTAAGATAAATAATTCAGGTGGTTTCTCAAGAGTTTTTTTAATGTGACTCCGTCACTCTGTGGTGTCTGACCCACTGGGGTCGGACACAGCAGAGTGACTGTTAGTGAGGCAGCTGCATGGACTACCTTTTGTTTGGCCCCTAGCCTTCAGCATTTATGGCCTACTAGGAGCAAACATCATTCTTCCTGTCAGCACAGCTCTAGAGGCCATCAGAGTGCAGAAGGCCTGCCACCATGTCAAGTTGGGGGGGGGGGGGGCTAATGATCACTGCAGGGATACCCTGATTATATAATGCTTTTTCACAAATATAGCCAATCTAGTGATCAAAAAACTAATCAGATATTTGCTATAAAGCTTGGTACTATGAGTGGCTTCCTACTTCACCTTTTTGTGGAGTTGTTCTTGGAATTAAAATGTATGCCATTAAAAGTTATTTCATTGCTTCTATCATTTTGACATATTTCTGTTATTTTGCAGTGTGCCGTGATAATAAAATGGAACGATTGCTGTTTGGTGAGATGCGTGCTGTGCCTGATGGAAACTGAAGTACTCCTGCATTCCACAAAATGAGTTTTGACCTTTGAATGCTGTTGTTTCATTTTATTTGGTGGCTATATTCTTAATTTTTTTAATAAAATAAATAAAACCCACTTTTAGATGAATAATTTGTAACCCAGTGTAATAAAGTGTTCAATTCTCTGGTGTATTTCAAAGTTGCCATGGAAAAATTATCCTTGGAATTTCAAAGAGGAAGCTGAGGGTGTATTGTTTATTTGCACCATAAGACCATCTCACAGTGTGGCTCGGTAAGCTATAATGCACAACAAATTTTTCATTTGAAATAAGAGTAGAATATTTTAAAATTTTCTTCACGGATTCCTTCCACCACATCAAGCCATGTTAAGTGTATAATACAGTGATGTTTTCACGTAATATTTTAAGGGATGATATGGAAAAACATGATTTATAGCCTGGAAAACCTGTACAGGTAAGATATTTTAATCAATGGCAACTGAGATCTACTGCCTGAACCAGATTGCATGTATATGTCTTTGTATTTTGAAACGAAACAGCATTGATAAGGTGGTTGAGTAAAATGGAACACACCCCTGACATGGCAGAGATTTTCTCCATTGTTTGTAGGATAGGACTGCATGGAATTTTGCATGAAATTTATTTTTGTTGTTTTGTTTATTTGGACATCATACTCTCTCAAAGTGCTCTCCAGGAAACACCTCAAGTAGGAATCGGGATACTGCTGAAAAATATTTTTCCCCAGGATTTGAACTTGGGCCCTCTCGGTGGGAAACCTGTACATTAGCCACCGCACCATCCTGATCCCCTAGATATTGTTCCTTCTGACAAAAACAAAACCCAATATCCTACTCTAAAACAAGCCCTTCTTCATCTAAGTGTACTTCCTTCCTTCATAATGTCCAACATCCCTATCCTAATCCTGGCCCTTTCTCATTTGCCTAACATTCTCCCCTCTTTCACAGTCTTCAGTATCCCACTGTCGATCAATACACCCTTTATCCATCTCTCATAATTTCTCCCAACAATCCCCTCTCTTCGCCCACCATGCCTTGCATTTCAAAAGCCTCCAATGTACGTCTATCCTCCTGCTTCAGTGACCATGCCATACATAACTATGCACCATATAGAAGTTTTGACGAGCCTTTTCTTAACATCCTTGCTCAACATCCCTATCATCATTTCCCTCCTCCTTTGAAAGCCTTAGCTTTTCTCTTTCTGGAAATTTGCATAACCTTTGCTTAGTGTATATTGATTATTTGATCAATTTTTTTAAAAAGTTAACGTTAATATTTAGATTCCAATAATAGTTAACACCATTTGATGCTAACGCTTAACATTACTCAGTAGTTTTAGGATTTAGTTTGTGGAAGCGATGTATATTTAAAGAAATTACAAAAATGATCCTTTTTGTCGTATTTTCTTTAGTAAATATAACTAGTTCGGCCTCAATAAGGTATCTTCTGACAATATTTTGAAACAAATATCTTGATATACAGGAGGTGAGGGCAGAGCAGAGGGGTAGCCAGTGGGGGAAAGAGAAGTCGAATGCTAGATCTAGGAAAGGAGGTGATCTGGGTGTTAAGGGGACAAAGGATGCCTGTTGCCCAAGAAGAGGATAGATAGATGGATGACCATTGGCAAGGTGCATGTTGGAGTGTGTGCATCTTAACTTAATTTTTTCAATATCTCCACGTAAAGAAAAGTGAATTGCTTCAATCAGCTATCAAAATTAAACCACATGTTGCATATGACTGAAAATTGTGAGAGATGGAGCTTACTATGTGAGAGATGAAGCTTACTAAAAGGAAACCTCTTCTTGTAAGGGTGCCATCTCTTAGATTTTCTAAGGAATTATTGAATGGCATACATACTTTTGAAAGTGTTATGACACTTAATTGATACTCGTAATTAAAAAGTAAAATACTCCGCAAAATTTCAAGTTATCAAATTATCTGACCTTGGTGGAGATGGACAGTTGGTCTGGCTCACAGATATACTGATACTGAAGTCAAATATTCTTAGTTATTTTTATTGAAAAGTAATACTTTGGGGATCAGTGAGAGAACCAGATCCCTTCAAAAATTCATATTTGCAATTTTTTAAATAAAAAAATGGTAATTACCTGGCCTGTAAATTCAAATCTGTAGTATGGTTAAACATGTTTTTTAAGTAGCCTAAATGGTTTAATACTGTTGGCGCTTCATGTTGAAACATATAGTAAAAACCTAAAAAGCTTTACATGTAAAAATAAGAAACATGCCTTCAAAATGCTTCACTAAACATTTAGTAATAATTTTAACTAAAATAAAAAGAGCTGATGGTGTGGGACTAACATCAGATATATTCCTTTGTTCAGTTCCAGTTCCCAAGTACATTTTTGCTTTGGTTAAGAACCATTAATGAAATGTAAAGCACAGTTGATCCATATACAATGAGCATAATTTGTTCTCCGATCTTTCTCGAATATGGGAAACAATTTTTTTGTATCCTCCGAGTCATTGATATCTCCGCTTGGAAGAGAGACTGGCAGAGAATTTTCTTCAAAATGTCGTGCTGTGTTCATGTTTGATGAAGAACTATTCCCCTTTTGGATTTTACATTTTCAACATCAATCGCAATTGCTTTGTCGCATTCCAGTGACACGAATTTTTTCAAACATTAACCAACAACAACAAGGTAACAAATTGCATGAGCTGAATTTTGATTGGTTAGCATCATCAGGTGAATTATGCAAACTGAAACGCATGTCTTATAGGTAAGTGTAAAAAATAAGGGAGGGATGAATATTTGGTGGCTGCATCAGTGACAGGGTAAATGTTAAAAATTCAATTTTATATAAAATGAAAAAATATATTGCAGTACCAAAGACTTCAAACAGGATGAAAATAATGGCATAGTGTGTAATAAGAAATTTCAGATTCCTGTTCTCACTCAGAAGTGCTCTCCACAAAGCAAGTAGGGATCGGGATACCATTAAAAAGTATTTGTTGTTCCAGGATTTGAACCCGAGCCCTCATGGTGAGAGGCCTGCACGTTAGCCACCGCACCATCCCTCATTACTTTCACTTCAATATCATTCACTTTCATTCCTAACTTCTGTTAATTAATTATTCCGAGATACAGTAATGGCAGACTACTGTGTAAGGTGGCGAAACTCGACCTGACTTTTCATGAGTATCTTAAATTTAGTAACCTTTTAGCGTAATGTCTAATTAGTTTTAACGTAGCGGTAAATATCGTGTCTGGATGACGTATCAACGGGTTTTGCCAATAGTTATTAATTTGATGCAATACGCTTCCTTATTGTCGAATGTTCGTTGTTTACTTCAATTATGAAATCTTATTAAGTGGATATCGGAGAGGAAAAGTGCGCCACATTTTGTAAATTCTAATACCTAGACTGCATTTATGATAACGGATTTATGATTATAACTATTGATTCGGTTCGTCAAGAGTTTATCACAATTCACACACTTTTGTGAGTTTTTGAACTTTTTCAATCCATGTTTTCGGTACATGGTTGAAGTAATAATTTCTTTTTACGTTATAATAAAAATTTAGCTAACATCGACGCAGTGTTAAAATGGTTTGTTAACTTTTAGGTTTTCTATGTGTCTCTTATCTCTTGAAGCGGATCTTCTGCTATGTTTGACATTTCTTTTTATATATTTATAGATAGTAAAACAACGGTAGTGATGTACGAATGTTGAAGAGGACTACTGTCAACAAATATATCCGTCCACTTTTGCGATGGGAGATCTAAGGCATGTACAGCTTTCCTTCCAATATACCTCCTAATTGTACCTACTAATTGGTGGTTTCTACGAGTTCAGTTTTAGATGACTTCAAAATCCGAAAAAAAATAGAAAATTGTTTTCCTTCATGGAGAGAAAATTCATGCAGGGGTTGTCATCATTGGAAACGTGAGTATTTCTTCATTACCTAGGTTTTAACTAGTTCACCCGCAAGATAAATAACCTCCGTTGCTGTCAATCAATATTGATTCTTTAAAAAAAATTAGTTCCTGGGTGATATACACATTTTATAAGGAAACAAATGAAAGATTTTTTCAACAGTTTACCATTAACGAAAGCATTACCTTTAAAATAATTTCCTACACAAATTGGCGATTTTCACAAATGTTATGCATTTTCTAAATGCTTCTGAAAATGAATTTTACAATTAAGGCAAGCCTAAAATAGGAGAATACCTTGTAACAAAATCTGATAACACTTACAGTATCTAAAAATAAATTTTCCCTTGTATTGCATAAATGTATGATGATTACTCTATTTACTTGAATAATACAACAAGTGATTTAAGTTAATTTAATAAAAAATGGTATGTGCATTTGCTTTTTCACTGTGAAATGAATAATAAGTTCACAGATGATGGTGGTTGGCTGATTAACTAACTACATCTGAAATTATCCAGTATATTGCAAACAATTCTCTTCCTTGGTTTCCTGAGGTAGTCTTTTCACTTTGATGCTGAGTGTAAGCAGGGAGGCTGTCACCAAGTGGTGGATGGTACATTAAATTACAAAATTACATGATTTACAATCAAATCTACAAAAGGCTGGATGGTATGCATATCAGGTTGTAATTTATTAGTCTTGTAATTCTAAAAATTCAAATATAACTATAGTTAATCTTCCTCTTTTGATGACCTCAAGAGTCCTCAATTTCTCAAATGTATGATGACCACAAGGAAGTGTTATATACCATGGTCACTTCAAAATGTGTAATTGTTATGGATGCAGGAACATTGCATTCCTTTAAAACCCTGTATAAATAATTGTGAGAGTTTTCTTTGGTAGCCTAACTAACTAAAGAACTTCAGCATATTTTGATGTTGTTATTATATATTATTCTGTAGGCTCTCCTAAAAATACTATTTCAGATATTGATGGGTCTGGGTATGAACATTTTCATTTCTTTGTCTCATTTCTCTACCATCCTCCTATTTGATAAATTATTTTTGTGGCATGTATTAATAAGAACATAAGATTAAGGAAGCAATATTTCACTTTGTATACTTGATGAGTGGCATATGGTGAACTTAAGCAAAAGATGTTCAATATCTTTTCCTTCATTGACCTTGATACTACTAAAAGATCATATAATCTTTTCTGCTTTTGCACAAAAGTTGCTGTTTATTTTTTCTTGTTTCCTGCTACATTAACAAAGAAGATAGAATGGCTAAATAAAGTATGCATTAGTTCAGAGTCAGTATTCCTGCCATAAGAGCCACAGACACTTTTGCTTGAGGCTGTGTATGCTTGTGCTTCTTCCCCCCTCCCCTCCACCACCAAGAAATGGTAAAATGGGTATTTTTTTTAACTGAAAAGATTGAAATAAAAATGGTAAGCCAATGGGTTTAAGTAACACTTACAGATAGAGAAGATTTCAAAGAAGGCTTATATGAAGAGGCTATCTAAGAAGGCATATATGAAGAGGTTTCCAAAGAAGGCATATATGAAGAGATTTTTAAGAAGGCATATATGAAGAGGTTTCCAAAGAAGGCATATATGAAGAGGTTTCCAAAGAAGGCATATATGAAGAGGTTTTGAAAGAAGGCATATATGAAGAGGTTTTAAAGAAGGCATATATGAAGAGGTTTCCAAAGAAGGCATATATGAAGAGGTTTTGAAAGAAGGCATATATGAAGAGGTTTCCAAAGAAGGCATATATGAAGAGGTTTTGAAAGAAGGCATATATGAAGAGGTTTTAAAGAAGGCATATATGAAGAGGTTTCCAAAGAAGGCATATATGAAGAGGTTTTGAAAGAAGGCATATATGAAGACGTTTTCAAAGAAGGCTTATATGAAGAGAATTTAATAGAAGACATATACAAAGAGTATTACTATGGCAGTATATGTGAATAATTTGTAAAATAATGGAACAAATGAGAGGATATTTAAAAAGGTACTGTTATGATGTATTTCAACATGAAGGAATTTTAAAGTTAGGTATATTGGAAGAGTAATTCAGTGATTGCACATCTTATATGTCAACTGGAGAAAATCCTTCCAAAGAGTTTCTTTTTCCATGTATATTCTTATTTTTTAGTACACTAGTTCATGTAAGCTGTAAATTTTTATTGAGAATATTAATTTAATGTTCAAATTATTCTTCTGTTTGGTTTGGTAATGGTCTTGAATTGATGTATTGTATTCATAATTTGTTTGTATCAGTCAAGGTGAGAAAAGAAAAACAGATTTAGTTGTAATTAGAAGTCAAACTATTGTTATATTTCTCTAAGAAGACTGTTTCTATCCACTTCTTTCAAATTCCTTTAGCTGTAAGATGCTATTTGTTTTCTCATATTTACATATCATTTTTCAGAATACTTAACTATGCCAGTGTTAACATGATCTGTTAACTTACTGTATGGTATAAAAATATATTTCCATTATTCATTTTAACTCATATTATCGCTTATATTTTCCATGTTGTCTGTTAAATTTTGTATCCTGATAAAAATCCAATCTATCAATGCTTTTCAACCATTATATTTGGCCTTCCAAATTGTTGACTTTTGAGTTTACATGTTCCTTTCTTGGTAAGTTGATTTTTAGTTCATTTATTGCTAAAGCTGTTGACTTAAATAAGTGATTACATGTGTACCTACACACATACCTGACACTTTTCATTGTTCTTAATTCATTTAGCCTGAGTCGAAAAACAGCACTTTTTGGCCTTTTACATCGAACTATTAATAATGATTACTGACATGGACATGATTACGGACACCCAAGCCCTAGGTGAAGGAAAACCTCCAGGCAGGAATCAAACCCACGACCCATGGATTGGAAGATGAGGGCATTACCCCGCCACCACCAGGGCCAGCAAATTGGAGTAATGTGATGCCGTAATGCTTAGAGCTCCAAAATGATATTTTCAATGTAATTTTAAAATGGACTGCTATTGTAATCTTTCATGTAATTACTGTGAAACCTGCATCTAAAAATGTGGAGAAATTTAACTACATCTCAATGATAACCTATGAACTACAAGGGCTTATAGTAGGCATCAGAAACTTAACAAAACTTGAATTTGTCTGGTTGACTTTCTGGTGAACACATGTCCACTATGATGTGGGAAGTTTCCTCAAAGGTCAATTGTTTAATACCAACCTCTGTAATAATTCAATATTTTCAATTTGAAGAATGCAAGATGGTTACCATGTGGAGCATACATGGTTTTGCATCCTTTCTTCTTTTGTACTTTATGCTGGTACAACTTAATCTATTCTTGACTTTTCTTTTTTTGTTTATTGGTGAAACCCTTAATATTACAACCATTATTTATAATACCCATAATTCAGCAAATTTCCTGTGCTGCATTTCTGGACTTCACTTTGGTCTGTTCTTTCCTACAGAGATGCCAAGTGAACTCTGTGGGGAGGTCATCTCCCATTGCTGAAGGCTTGGCTATACCTCTCGGCCAAATTCCGTGCTCCTTTTACCTATTAGCCATTAGTTACAAGTGACAAGTGTCACTCTGGTTTCACGTGGCATTTCTCATCCTACTGGGTAGTGATGTGAGTGTTAATTTTGGTCTGGTATGGAACTTTTACTATCAGAATGTTAGGATCATTGAGAGCAATGTCTCAACCCTTGCTGCACAATTATTGAACTCACTTTCCAAGTGATTACAATAACCTAAACTTGGCTCGGTGACAGAGTATCAGATTTTTAATTGGATTTTGTGTCTACCCACCAAATTTTTAAATGTGATCCAAACTCATATGGTGGAAATATCCTGTTGAGTATTGTCTCCAACTTCCTGGAAAATTGACGGTCTGACCTTGATCCGGTCTGAGAGTGATCATTGAGAGGAATTGACTCTCATTTTCCCAGATGTGATCCAGGTGCATAATTGGTACAGTTTTCAGGAATGAAAAAATGAATAACTTGTGATAAACAGCTCTTAAGTTTTTGTTTCAAGTTGCTGCCAGTGGAGAGGAGAGAAGAGAGGTAGGGTGACTGGGAGTGCTTTACGTTCTCTTTCTTTCTGGATTGATAAGACCAAAAGTGCTACCCACATTTTGTGAAGTTTTTTAAAAATGCTTTTGTTTCTTCCTTCCTCTCTCCATTTAATCAACTTGGGTTTCTTCTGGAAGGAACAATGTGATATTTTCCTTAATGCATGCCCTCAGTCACCACCACAAGAGGACGCATCCCGTGTTGAACCCAAAGAGTCTCTCTCCCTGCTGAATCTGCACAAGACTGAAAGAGAAGTTGCTGCAGTATGAGGCAAAATGGTGCTCTGGTGAAAGTGATTGGTCATGATAGACTTAAATACCAACTGCGTACTCAGTTCTTTAGGGACATTCTTCATATCATGAAGATTGTAGCTCTTCTTCATTGTTTACCTACTGTTTTATTTTCTATTTGCCTATATATTTGGTTCTGGATTTGAGTTAGACAGGGACGACTTCGTGTGGACTTGGTATTTTTTTTCACTCCATATCAGACTTATGAAAAAATACCTTCACCCTAGTTCCTAATTTTATTGTCTGATTCTGAGTGTAAAATATCAAGAGGCCACCATATGGGATTATTTTATTTTTAAACTTATCTCTTCTTCAGAAGAGAACCGAGTAAGACTTTGTCTTAAAGAAGTGCTGTATATAAAAGCCTAGTCCAATGGTTAGCCATAGCCTATGGCCTGCTGGCCATGATAACAAGTTTGTAATTGTTGATTTCATTATTGGAAATCATAGCAAGATGATAATAAAAGTTGAACTAAACAAAAAACAATGAATGCTAATTAATGTTGGGATAGTTCTGGTTCATTGTTTAATTGTATATCATTAGGGTAAGCCTTGTTGAAGGAACCAGATTTATTTCAGGATTTTGAGTCATGAGTTGCATAAATTTCTGTTTTCCTATTTGTCTCCAAGGCACAAACTTAGTGGATGCCTTTTGAATTGAAATTTTTGGTATTGGCCCTGTATTTACGTTTGACAAAAGCCCTTTTCAACCTGGTTGTCTATCAATCATTTTAATTTTGTGTTTTTACTGAAAATTAGTGCGCTACTATGAAGAATAATACCTTTTTTATCTTAGTTGTACCTAAATAAATGCAGTAAAATGAAACAAACATTTCATAACTCTTTTAACAGGCTGAAAAAATGAATTGTTTCACAGGTGAACATTGGCTCAATTTTTTCTTTGCCAATGAAGTATAATTGAAACTGTTTTCCTAAGCAAAGGCTGAAATAATGTGTTAATAAATATTTACCAGGATTCCTGAGAAAGCATTTATCATTGTACCTACCCATTTAGTTCTAGAAGTCATCAGAATGTAATCCTTCCACAGCCATCATTAACTAATGTAGATATGGTGAATAGTGTTTTGGATACATGCCTGTCTCATAATGTCAAATTTGTCTTCCTGCTACCTTTTTTTCAAAGGAAAACTGCCTATCTTTTTCAACTTAAATTAATTGGCAATATTCGGTATTTTGAAGAACGATGGTGGAAATGAACGTTTTATCCTAGTTTGCATGCTACTGCTGCAAACTTTTGCAGAATTGGATTCTCACCTCGAAGGATGTGCAGGTAATTAGGCTAGAAATTCATCAAAAATGTGTGTTGCATCTGGTTTTTCAGAAATCGTATGAAAATACCATATGATACGAAGAGAAAGTATCCAGGTGTTATTGCTACACAAGTAAACAAAATTCATTCTTGTAAGCATTAAGAAAGGACATAAGATTTGCTAAATATATAGGAGAGAATTATACTTCCAAATCAAAGGAACTGGACAGCAAAAACAATTGTTTTTTGTACTACCGTCTAGGTATCTATTATTTCCTTATAAAATATATCCATGGCCAAGGTTTTTTTTTAAAGGCGAATGTTGGTTAATACATATGAAGGTTATTAAAATTATAGCTACACTAGTTGAAGCGTAAGTAATGAAAAATACTTCTCTTTGCGATGACAACAGTATTTCAAAAAGTAAACATTGAACAAATGACAATAGAAAACCGTGTTGTAGAAATTCTGAACACGAAATTTAAAAAATAAATTTCCTTGACTTTCATCGAGAGCTAAATATGAAAAGTACCAAGAACTACACTAGCTGCAAATTAGCGTGTAGATGAGCTAATGAAAGTTGATCACGATCGACTTATGCAATATTCGGCAAAAATGTAAACATCATCATCAGTTGTTACCACTCGTCCCCTGTAAATTAAATAGAACATTTTACCAAGTATTGGTAATACATACTTCGTATGTAAAACCAATATATAGGAATTGCAACTGATCTGGTCAGGCTGTATGCGGTTGGGCGGCTATTTGAAGAAGATGGCATAGCAGACGGGCGACAGTTATTTAATGAAATATTTCATATAAGTGTGATAAATACTGCAGAAAATGAATCACGTAGCATAAAGGAATAATTACATATTAAATATGAACTGAAACATGAATATGACGAAATTCGACGACAACCAGACTGCGGAGGCGATAGTAGCTCTGTGTAATAAAACATTTGTGTCCTATTTATTTAATGAAATATTTCATACAACTGTGATAAATACTGTAGAAAATGAATCACGTAGCATAAAGGAATAATTACATATTAAATATGAACTGAAACATGAATATGACGAAGTTCGACGACAACCAGACTGCGGAGGCGATCGCAAACGGTGAAAATCCGGCGTTTCAGAAATTTGGTATCCGGCGAACATAACATGACAGGAGGTATCCTCGTAGAAGGTTCCACTTAACTCATACTCCTGCTACCGTTGGAAAATTCCCCCTCCTTCGCTCACGCCCGCTAATACCCCATTGGCAGACAAAACTGGGGGGCGGAGTTCGCAGAAAATAAAAAAGGGCGTCAGCCTATCAGGTGACATGTCCCACCTCCCATTCAGCAGAGCAGAAAAAAATATGATTGGCCAGTTTTCCCTGGGGAGGGTCGAGGATCCACCTACTTGACTGTAGGGCCAATAGGCCATCTGCGACTGGTAGCGTGGTGTGAGGTAATTTCAGCGGTACCAGGAGCGGGAGTCAAGTGGGAGTACGAGTTAAGTGGGACCTTCTACGAGGATACCTCCTAACGTATTATGTTCGCCTAGTACGAACCTCCGAAAATCACAGATTTTCGGCATTTGCGCAGGTTGTCCAGTCACACGAAATACTCATCTCGCTGATTTCTTCTTATTTATCGCCTAATTGTTAAATATTCTTCCGAGCTTTCCAAGTTATTAAATGCTTTTACTTTAAATTTAATATAATTTTTTTACATCAGGTATTCGTAATATTTGGTGAATGATAATACGGGAATTAATTCCTTATACGGATATTACAAAAATGAGCGTTCCCTTATTTTCATTTTTTTAAATGTAGCCTGGAATTATGGAAATGATTAACGATGAACATCTATAATAACTATCGTTGAGTCATAATTAGACGTTTAAATGGTATTTTGTCCTTAGAAGTGTTTTTGCGAAAGAAATTTTTTTAGTGGACAAGACATATAGCTACTGGAGTTAAAACATGACTATATTATTGTAAGGTATACGTAATATTGAATGAGGAATAAATATTGTATTAAGTAAATTGTTTTATAACGAGTTTTAAACGAGAGTTTATTTACATAATCCCCTTAAAGCGAATTATTCCAAATTAATGAGAAGTGTTAATAATGGTTTAATAATAATTATTATTTAGATTACTTGGAATTAATATTGGGAAGAATATTTTCCATATATAGTAAAAGTATTCCCATTTCATTAATGATGTATCAAATATGAACTGAAACGGGAAAATGGCGAAGTTCGACGATAACCAGACTGCCGAGACGACCGAAAACGGTGAAAATCTGTGATTTTCGGAGATTCGTACTAGGCGAACATAATACGTTAGGAGGTATCCTCGTAGAAGGTCCCACTTAACTCGTACTCCCACTTGACTCCCGCTCCTGGTACCGCTGAAATTACCTCACACCACGCTACCAGTCGCAGATGGCCTATTGGCCCTACAGTCAAGTAGGTGGATCCTCGACCCTCCCCAGGGAAAACTGGCCAATCATATTTTTTTCTGCTCTGCTGAATGGGAGGTGGGACATGTCACCTGATAGGCTGACGCCCTTTTTTATTTTCTGCGAACTCCGCCCCCCAGTTTTGTCTGCCAATGGGGTATTAGCGGGCGTGAGCGAAGGAGGGGGAATTTTCCAACGGTAGCAGGAGTATGAGTTAAGTGGAACCTTCTACGAGGATACCTCCTGTCATGTTATGTTCGCCGGATACCAAATTTCTGAAACGCCGGATTTTCACCGTTTGCGATCGCCTCCACAGTCTGGTTGTCGTCGAACTTCGTCATATTCATGTTTCAGTTCATATTTAATATGTAATTATTCCTTTATGCTACGTGATTCATTTTCTACAGTATTTATCACAGTTGTATGAAATATTTCATTAAATAAATAGGACACAAATGTTTTATTACACAGAGCTACTATCGCCTCCGCAGTCTGGTTGTCGTCGAATTTCGTCATATTCATGTTTCAGTTCATATTTAATATGTAATTATTCCTTTATGCTACGTGATTCATTTTCTGCAGTATTTATCACACTTATATGAAATATTTCATTAAATAACTGTCGCCCGTCTGCTATGCCATCTTCTTCAAATAGCCGCCCAACCGCATACAGCCTGACCAGATCAGTTGCAATTCCTATATATTGGTTTTACATACGAAGTATGTATTACCAATACTTGGTAAAATGTTCTATTTAATTTACAGGGGACGAGTGGTAACAACTGATGATGATGTTTACATTTTTGCCGAATATTGCATAAGTCGATCGTGATCAACTTTCATTAGCTCATCTACACGCTAATTTGCAGCTAGTGTAGTTCTTGGTACTTTTCATATTTAGCTCTCGATGAAAGTCAAGGAAATTTATTTTTTAAATTTCGTGTTCAGAATTTCTACAACACGGTTTTCTATTGTCATTTGTTCAATGTTTACTTTTTGAAATACTGTTGTCATCGCAAAGAGAAGTATTTTTCATTACTTACGCTTCAACTAGTGTAGCTATAATTTTAATAACCTTCATATGTATTAACCAACATTCGCCTTTAAAAAAAAACCTTGGCCATGGATATATTTTATAAGGAAATAATAGATACCTAGACGGTAGTACAAAAAACAATTGTTTTTGCTGTCCAGTTCCTTTGATTTGGAAGTATAATTCTCTCCTATATATTTAGCAAATCTTATGTCCTTTCTTAATGCTTACAAGAATGAATTTTGTTTACTTGTGTAGCAATAACACCTGGATACTTTCTCTTCGTATCATATGGTATTTTCATACGTTTTCTGAAAAACCAGATGCAACACACATTTTTGATGAATTTCTAGCCTAATTACCTGCACATCCTTCGAGGTGAGAATCCAATTCTGCAAAAGTTTGCAGCAGTAGCATGCAAAGTAGGATAAAACGTTCATTTCCACCATCGTTCTTCAAAATACCGAATATTGCCAATCAATTTAAGTTGAAAAAGATAGGCAGTTTTCCTTTGAAAAAAAGGTAGCAGGAAGACAAATTTGACATTATGAGACAGGCATGTATCCAAAACACTATTCACCATATCTACATTAGTTAATGATGGCTGTGGAAGGATTACATTCTGATGACTTCTAGAACTAAATGGGTAGGTACAATGATAAATGCTTTCTCAGGAATCCTGGTAAATATTTATTAACACATTATTTCAGCCTTTGCTTAGGAAAAAAGTTTCGATTATACTTCATTGGCAAAGAAAAAATTGAGCCAATGTTCACCTGTGAAACAATTCATTTTTTCAGCCTGTTAAAAGAGTTATGAAATGTTTGTTTCATTTTATTGCATTTATTTAGGTACAACTAAGATAAAAAAGGTATTATTCTTCATGGTAGCGCACTAATTTTCAGTAAAAACACAAAATTAAAATGATTGATAGACAACCAGGTTGAAAAGGGCTTTTGTCAAACGTAAATACAGGGCCAATACCAAAAATTTCAATTCAAAAGGCATCCACTAAGTTTGTGCCTTGGAGACAAACAGTGAATAGTAAGTAATATGTGGAATACCTCGAAAGGTTGTGGAAAAGGGTGCTACACATCAGGAAGGTGATCTTTTCCATGTGGAGACTCCATCCAACGCTGCCTTCCTCATGACCCCAAACACCTGGCCAAGCACAAAGCAGTAACGCTGTTCCAGCCCCAATGTGATAGGGGCAGAATTTTCAACATTAAAATATTGTCTTATTCAAGAGGGCACTCGAACAAACTGGCAGACTTCTTTAAAATTACAAATTATACAATCCTTTCATAAAAATATTTCTATTGTATTCTCTGCTCATTAGAATATTCTTTTCTAAGCCTAGAAGCAAGCCCTTCATAATAGATGTAAAAGTGACATTCATTGTTGGTTTCATATTCTTTCGGCTTGTGATAAGCAAAGAGGAGTCTTAATTCTTTCATGTATGAAGCTGTGTAATACAATATATCAGGCTGTTCATGAACTTTGCAAAATTTACATTCAATTATTTAACCACTATGCATATCACATACCTTTCAATATTCATAAGCCTAAAAAATTGTCAGTTTACAGATGATGAACTTACCAAAGACTATTTTCAACTAGGTAAGTGGTATGATGAATCTTGGGAAATAATAATTGGTAGCATACCATTTTTGGTATAAGTTGTAGGTGTAGAACTCCCACAGACTGATCATTGATAGATTACTTACCTTAGTCCAACAAGACACACTCAAACACCCAAAGCTGAATTAAACTGCTCTTCAATGCCACATACATTCTACATCCCAACATGACTATAATATTCCTCTCCCTTACTTACCTAACCTAAGGGTCTACCCTCCATCACATTCTTCAAAATTCTATCACCCAACAAAATGAATATTTATATTAAGGGTCTCTCCATAGTATAAGGGGGTGTAGAAATTTCAACAAAGTTGAGTCCAGATGCAGAGAGCTGAGAATAATGGATAAAACATTTTATTTTAAGTAGATATGAATCATTTGGTGATGGAGTAAATTAAAAAGGAAGAGATGAATGAAAGAGGGCACTGGAAATGAAATAGGAAAAAAAGAAATTTGTGCAACTCATGACTCAAAATCCTGAAATAAATCTGGTTCCTTCAACAAGGCTTACCCGAATGATATACAATTAAACAATGAACCAGAACTATCCCAACATTAATTAGCATTCATTGTTTTTTGTTTAGTTCAGCTTTTATTATCATCTTGCTATGATTTCCAATAATGAAATCAACAATTACAAACTTGTTATCATGGCCAGCAGGCCATAGGCTATGGCTAACCATTGGACTAGGCTTTTATATACAGCACTTCTTTAAGACAAAGTCTTACTCGGTTCTCTTCTGAAGAAGAGATAAGTTTAAAAATAAAATAATCCCATATGGTGGCCTCTTGATATTTTTCACTCAGAATCAGACAATAAAATTAGGAACTAGGGTGAAGGTATTTTTTCATAAGTCTGATATGGAGTGAAAAAAAATACCAAGTCCACACGAAGTTGTCCCTGTCTAACTCAAATCCAGAACCAAATGTATAGGCAAATAGAAAATGAAACAGTAGGTAAACAATGAAGAAGAGCTACAATCTTCATGATATGAAGAATGTCCCTAAAGAACTGAGTACGCGGTTGGTATTTAAGTCTATCATGACCAATCACTTTCACCAGAGCACCATTTTGCCTCATACTGCAGCAACTTCTCTTTCAGTCTTGTGCAGATTCAGCAAGGGGGCTTTCCCCCCCCTATCCATCAGGGAGAGAGACTCTTTGGGTTCAACACGGGATGCATCCTCTTGTGGTGGTGACTGAGGGCATGCATTAAGGAAAATATCACATTGTTCCTTTCAGAAGAAACCCAAGTTGATTAAATGGAGAGAGGAAGGAAGAAACAAAAGCATTTTTAAAAAACTTCACAAAATGTGGGTAGCACTTTTGGTCTTATCAATCCAGAAACAAAGAGAACGTAAAGCACTCCCAGTCACCCTCCCTCTCTTCTCTCCTCTCCACTGGCAGCAACTTGAAACAAAAACTTAAGGGCTGTTTATCACAAGTTATTCATTTTTTCATTCCTGAAAACTGTACCAATTATGCACCTGGATCACATCTGGGAAAATGAGAGTCAATTCCTCTCAATGATCACTCTCAGACCGGATCAAGGTCAGACCGTCAATTTTCCAGGAAGTTGGAGACAATACTCAACAGGATATTTCCACCATATGAGTTTGGATCACATTTAAAAATTTGGTGGGTAGACACAAAATCCAATTAAAAATCTGATACTCTGTCACCGAGCCAAGTTTAGGTTATTGTAATCACTTGGAAAGTGAGTTCAATAATTGTGCAGCAAGGGTTGAGACATTGCTCTCAATGATCCTAACATTCTGATAGTAAAAGTTCCATACCAGACCAAAATTAACACTCACATCACTACCCAGTAGGATGAGAAATGCCACGTGAAACCAGAGTGACACTTGTCACTTGTAACTAATGGCTAATAGGTAAAAGGAGCACAGAATTTATCCGAGAGTTATAGCCAAGCCTTCAGCAATGGGAGATGACCTCCCCACAGAGTTCACTTGGCATCTCTGTAGGAAAGAACAGACCAAAGTGAAGTCCAGAAAGGCAGCACAGGAAATTTGCTGAATTATGGGTATTATAAATAATGGTTGTAATATTAGGGGTTTCACCAATAAACAGAAAAAGAAAAGTCAAGAATAGATTAAGTTGTACCAGCATAAAGTACAAAAGAAGAAAGGATGCAAAACCATGTATGCTCCACATGGTAACCATCTTGCATTCTTCAAATTGAAAATATTGAATTATTACAGAGGTTGGTATTAAACAATTGACCTTTGAGGAAACTTCCCACACCATAGTGGACATGTGTTCACCAGAAAGTCAACCAGACAAATTCAAGTTTTGTTAAGTTTCTGATGCCTACTATAAGCCCTTGTAGTTCATAGGTTATCATTGAAATGTAGTTAAATTTCTCTACATTTTTAGATGCAGGTTTCACAGTAATTACATGAAAGATTACAATAGCAGTCCATTTTAAAATTACATTGAAAATATCATTTTGGAGCTCTAAGCATTACGGCATCACATTACTCCAATTTGCTGGCCCTGGTGGTGGCGGGGTAATGCCCTCATCTGCCAATCCATGGGTCGTGGGTTTGATTCCTGCCTGGAGGTTTTCCTTCACCTAGGGCTTGGGTGTCCGTAATCATGTCCATGTCAGTAATCATTATTAATATTTCGATGTAAAAGGCCAAAAAGTGCTGTTTTTCGACTCAGGCTAAATGAATTAAGAACAATGAAAAGTGTCAGGTATGTGTGTAGGTACACATGTAATCACTTATTTAAGTCAACAGCTTTAGCAATAAATGAACTAAAAATCAACTTACCAAGAAAGGAACATGTAAACTCAAAAGTCAACAATTTGGAAGGCCAAATATAATGGTTGAAAAGCATTGATAGATTGGATTTTTATCAGGATACAAAATTTAACAGACAACATGGAAAATATAAGTGATAATATGAGTTAAAATGAATAATGGAAATAAATTTTTATACCATACAGTAAGTTAACAGATCATGTTAACACTGGCATAGTTAAGTATTCTGAAAAATGATATGTAAATATGAGAAAACAAATAGCATCTACCAGCTAAAGGAATTTGAAAGAAGTGGATAGAAACAGTCTTCTTAGAGAAATATAACAATAGTTTGACTTCTAATTGCAACTAAATCTGTTTTTCTTTTCTCACCTTGACTGATACAAACAAATTATGAATACAATACATCAATTCAAGACCATTGCCGAACCAAACAAAAGAATAATTTGAACATTAAATTAAAATTCTCAATAAAAATTTACAGCTTACATGAACTAGTGTACTAAAAAATAAGAATATACATGGAAAAAGAAACTCTTTGGAAGGATTTTCTCCAGTTGACATATAAGATGTGCAATCACTGAATTACTCTTCCAATATACCTAACTTGTATATGTCTTCTATTAAATTCTCTTCATATAAGCCTTCTTTGAAAACGTCTTCATATATGCCTTCTTTCAAAACCTCTTCAGATATGCCTTCTTTGGAAACCTCTTCATATATGCCTTCTTTAAAACCTCTTCATATATGCCTTCTTTCAAAACCTCTTCATATATGCCTTCTTTGGAAACCTCTTCATATATGCCTTCTTTGGAAACCTCTTCATATATGCCTTCTTTAAAATCTCTTCATATATGCCTTCTTTGGAAACCTCTTCATATATGCCTTCTTAGATAGCCTCTTCATATAAGCCTTCTTTGAAATCTTCTCTATCTCTAAGTGTTACTTAAACCCATTGGCTTACCATTTTTATATCAATCTTTTCAGTTAAAAAAAATACCCATTTTACCATTTCTTGGTGGTGGAGGGGAGGGGAGAAGAAGCACAAGCATACACAGCCTCAAGCAAAAGTGTCTGTGGCTCTTATGGCAGGAATACTGACTCTGAACTAATGCATACTTTATTTAGCCATTCTATCTTCTTTGTTAATGTAGCAGGAAACAAGAAAAAATAAACAGCAACTTTTGTGCAAAAGCAAAAAAGATTATATGATCTTTTAGTAGTATCAAGGTCAATGAAGGAAAAGATATTGAACATCTTTTGCTTAAGTTCACCATATGCCACTCATCAAGTATACAAAGTGAAATATTGCTTCCTTAATCTTATGTTCTTATTAATACATGCCACAAAAATAATTTATCAAATAGGAGGATGGTAGAGAAATGAGACAAAGAAATGAAAATGTTCATACCCAGACCCATCAATATCTGAAATAGTATTTTTAGGAGAGCCTACAGAATAATATATAATAACAACATCAAAATATGCTGAAGTTCTTTAGTTAGTTAGGCTACCAAAGAAAACTCTCACAATTATTTTTACAGGGTTTTAAAGGAATGCAATGTTCCTGCATCCATAACAATTACACATTTTGAAGTGACCATGGTATATAACACTTCCTTGTGGTCATCATACATTTGAGAAATTGAGGACTCTTGAGGTCATCAAAAGAGGAAGATTAACTATAGTTATATTTGAATTTTTAGAATTACAAGACTAATAAATTACAACCTGATATGCATACCATCCAGCCTTTTGTAGATTTGATTGTAAATCATGTAATTTTGTAATTTAATGTACCATCCACCACTTGGTGACAGCCTCCCTGCTTACACTCGGCATCAAAGTGAAAAGACTACCTCAGGAAACCAAGGAAGAGAATTGTTTGCAATATACTGGCTAATTTCAGATGTAGTTAGTTAATCAGCCAACCACCATCATCTGTGAACTTATTATTCATTTCACAGTGAAAAAGCAAATGCACATACCATTTTTTATTAAATTAACTTAAATCACTTGTTGTATTATTCAAGTAAATAGAGTAATCATCATACATTTATGCAATACAAGGGAAAATTTATTTTTAGATACTGTAAGTGTTATCAGATTTTGTTACAAGGTATTCTCCTATTTTAGGCTTGCCTTAATTGTAAAATTCATTTTCAGAAGCATTTAGAAAATGCATAACATTTGTGAAAATCGCCAATTTGTGTAGGAAATTATTTTAAAGGTAATGCTTTCGTTAATGGTAAACTGTTGAAAAAATCTTTCATTTGTTTCCTTATAAAATGTGTATATCACCCAGGAACTAATTTTTTTTAAAGAATCAATATTGATTAACAGCAACGGAGGTTATTTATCTTGCGGGTGAACTAGTTAAAACCTAGGTAATGAAGAAATACTCACGTTTCCAATGATGACAACCCCTGCATGAATTTTCTCTCCATGAAGGAAAACAATTTTCTATTTTTTTTCGGATTTTGAAGTCATCTAAAACTGAACTCGTAGAAACCACCAATTAGTAGGTACAATTAGGAGGTATATTGGAAGGAAAGCTGTACATGCCTTAGATCTCCCATCGCAAAAGTGGACGGATATATTTGTTGACAGTAGTCCTCTTCAACATTCGTACATCACTACCGTTGTTTTACTATCTATAAATATATAAAAAGAAATGTCAAACATAGCAGAAGATCCGCTTTTTGCATAATTCACCTGATGATGCTAACCAATCAAAATTCAGCTCATGCAATTTGTTACCTTGTTGTTGTTGGTTAATGTTTGAAAAAATTCGTGTCACTGGAATGCGACAAAGCAATTGCGATTGATGTTGAAAATGTAAAATCCAAAAGGGGAATAGTTCTTCATCAAACATGAACACAGCACGACATTTTGAAGAAAATTCTCTGCCAGTCTCTCTTCCAAGCGGAGATATCAATGACTCGGAGGATACAAAAAAATTGTTTCCCATATTCGAGAAAGATCGGAGAACAAATTATGCTCATTGTATATGGATCAACTGTGCTTTACATTTCATTAATGGTTCTTAACCAAAGCAAAAATGTAATTGGGAACTGGAACTGAACAAGGGAATATATCTGATGTTAGTCCCACACCATCAGCTCTTTTTATTTTAGTTAAAATTATTACTAAATGTTTAGTGAAGCATTTTGAAGGCATGTTTCTTATTTTTACATGTAAAGCTTTTTAGGTTTTTACTATATGTTTCAACATGAAGCGCCAACAGTATTAAACCATTTAGGCTACTTAAAAAACATGTTTAACCATACTACAGATTTGAATTTACAGGCCAGGTAATTACCATTTTTTTATTTAAAAAATTGCAAATATGAATTTTTGAAGGGATCTGGTTCTCTCACTGATCCCCAAAGTATTACTTTTCAATAAAAATAACTAAGAATATTTGACTTCAGTATCAGTATATCTGTGAGCCAGACCAACTGTCCATCTCCACCAAGGTCAGATAATTTGATAACTTGAAATTTTGCGGAGTATTTTACTTTTTAATTACGAGTATCAATTAAGTGTCATAACACTTTCAAAAGTATGTATGCCATTCAATAATTCCTTAGAAAATCTAAGAGATGGCACCCTTACAAGAAGAGGTTTCCTTTTAGTAAGCTTCATCTCTCACATAGTAAGCTCCATCTCTCACAATTTTCAGTCATATGCAACATGTGGTTTAATTTTGATAGCTGATTGAAGCAATTCACTTTTCTTTACGTGGAGATATTGAAAAAATTAAGTTAAGATGCACACACTCCAACATGCACCTTGCCAATGGTCATCCATCTATCTATCCTCTTCTTGGGCAACAGGCATCCTTTGTCCCCTTAACACCCAGATCACCTCCTTTCCTAGATCTAGCATTCGACTTCTCTTTCCCCCACTGGCTACCCCTCTGCTCTGCCCTCACCTCCTGTATATCAAGATATTTGTTTCAAAATATTGTCAGAAGATACCTTATTAAGGCCGAACTAGTTATATTTACTAAAGAAAATACGACAAAAAGGATCATTTTTGTAATTTCTTTAAATATACATCGCTTCCACAAACTAAATCCTAAAACTACTGAGTAATGTTAAGCGTTAGCATCAAATGGTGTTAACTATTATTGGAATCTAAATATTAACGTTAAATTTAAAAAAAAATTGATCAAATAATCAATATACACTAAGCAAAGGTTATGCAAATTTCCAGAAAGAGAAAAGCTAAGGCTTTCAAAGGAGGAGGGAAATGATGATAGGGATGTTGAGCAAGGATGTTAAGAAAAGGCTCGTCAAAACTTCTATATGGTGCATAGTTATGTATGGCATGGTCACTGAAGCAGGAGGATAGACGTACATTGGAGGCTTTTGAAATGCAAGGCATGGTGGGCAAAGAGAGGGGATTGTTGGGAGAAATTATGAGAGATGGATAAAGGGTGTATTGATCGACAGTGGGATACTGAAGACTGTGAAAGAGGGGAGAATGTTAGGGAAATGAGAAAGGGCCAGGATTAGGATAGGGATGTTGGACATTATGAAGGAAGGAAGTACACTTAGATGAAGAAGGGCTTGTTTTAGAGTAGGATATTGGGTTTTGTTTTTGTCAGAAGGAACAATATCTAGGGGATCAGGATGGTGCGGTGGCTAATGTACAGGTTTCCCACCGAGAGGGCCCAAGTTCAAATCCTGGGGAAAAATATTTTTCAGCAGTATCCCGATTCCTACTTGAGGTGTTTCCTGGAGAGCACTTTGAGAGAGTATGATGTCCAAATAAACAAAACAACAAAAATAAATTTCATGCAAAATTCCATGCAGTCCTATCCTACAAACAATGGAGAAAATCTCTGCCATGTCAGGGGTGTGTTCCATTTTACTCAACCACCTTATCAATGCTGTTTCGTTTCAAAATACAAAGACATATACATGCAATCTGGTTCAGGCAGTAGATCTCAGTTGCCATTGATTAAAATATCTTACCTGTACAGGTTTTCCAGGCTATAAATCATGTTTTTCCATATCATCCCTTAAAATATTACGTGAAAACATCACTGTATTATACACTTAACATGGCTTGATGTGGTGGAAGGAATCCGTGAAGAAAATTTTAAAATATTCTACTCTTATTTCAAATGAAAAATTTGTTGTGCATTATAGCTTACCGAGCCACACTGTGAGATGGTCTTATGGTGCAAATAAACAATACACCCTCAGCTTCCTCTTTGAAATTCCAAGGATAATTTTTCCATGGCAACTTTGAAATACACCAGAGAATTGAACACTTTATTACACTGGGTTACAAATTATTCATCTAAAAGTGGGTTTTATTTATTTTATTAAAAAAATTAAGAATATAGCCACCAAATAAAATGAAACAACAGCATTCAAAGGTCAAAACTCATTTTGTGGAATGCAGGAGTACTTCAGTTTCCATCAGGCACAGCACGCATCTCACCAAACAGCAATCGTTCCATTTTATTATCACGGCACACTGCAAAATAACAGAAATATGTCAAAATGATAGAAGCAATGAAATAACTTTTAATGGCATACATTTTAATTCCAAGAACAACTCCACAAAAAGGTGAAGTAGGAAGCCACTCATAGTACCAAGCTTTATAGCAAATATCTGATTAGTTTTTTGATCACTAGATTGGCTATATTTGTGAAAAAGCATTATATAATCAGGGTATCCCTGCAGTGATCATTAGCCCCCCCCCCCCCCCCAACTTGACATGGTGGCAGGCCTTCTGCACTCTGATGGCCTCTAGAGCTGTGCTGACAGGAAGAATGATGTTTGCTCCTAGTAGGCCATAAATGCTGAAGGCTAGGGGCCAAACAAAAGGTAGTCCATGCAGCTGCCTCACTAACAGTCACTCTGCTGTGTCCGACCCCAGTGGGTCAGACACCACAGAGTGACGGAGTCACATTAAAAAAACTCTTGAGAAACCACCTGAATTATTTATCTTAAGCAATTATAATCGAATCCAATAAGAAAATAAGCCCTTGTATCTATAGGACTGCCCATTGTCGAGGGTGTCATGCCCTCATGCTGGCTGTCACCGGATAGCCAATATTATTGGAGTGATCAAATATTATTAGCAGAAGTAAAAGCTGATTCAACAAACTAGGTCATTATTCAGGTCTATATGCCTAGGAGCAATCATTAGGAGGGAGAAATAGGGTACATAATCAATTAAGAGGTAATAATTGAGGGTGCCCCAGGGAGGAAACATTTTACAGCAGGGGCTGTGGTCGTGGATAAGGAATAAACAATGGCTGTGGAGAGAATACAATAGAGTTCTGCAAGAAACAGAGCTTAAAGATTTGGTTTAAAAACATAGTTATAAATGGAAAATGTCCAGGGGTTCAGAAAGATATTAGTTAGACACTGTGTATTATATTTATGCACAGATTTAGGAACAGAGCAATCAATTCTCTGTTTCTCAGGAGCAGATTATGAATTCAGGTCATAATGTAGCACTGATGAAGTGTAATGTCAGACAAGGAAAGGGAAGAAGAAATTAATTAGGTACAAGAATGCACAAAGAGATTAACAATAAACTGATGAGAGAAACTAATAAGGCAAAAGAAGCATCTGGAAGATGTAGTGTGAAGACATGAAAAGTTTAAAAAGAAAGGTAAATATAGCGTACTCTACAAGAAGGTGAAAGCACAATGAGCAAATAAGAGAAAATTTTTGTACAATATTAAATATATGTCATGGAAATTATTAATTCAACCAAGAAAAATGGAAAGAATATATTTAAGTATCTATAGGTTGAGGATACTAGACCAAAAAACGTTAACATTGTAAGAGAATATGATAGATGGGGATAGTTTAGGTCTAGGCATACATGATTTTGAGATACACAAGACGTTAAGGGAATTGAAACCTAAGAAGGCTGAGGGGATAGATAACATCCCCTGAGAACTACAAAAAGGTTTACAAAAACATGTTAAGATAAGTTTTTAATGGGCTAATTTGAAGCATTTATGAGGAAGGAATTTAATGGGAAAAATTTTAATGAGCAGTGCTAGATAGCTCCCATTCCAAAAAGAAGTGTAAAGAAGAGAGGGGTCCATTACCACCTCTGCTTTTCTCCGTATAGTATGTGGGGGAAATGGTAAAAGGGGCACAAAAAAATTAGAGATAGGAATGAAAGTCATTGGGGAATTCATAACATCAGTCTAGGTTTAATATTATCTAGGCTTTGTCAGCCAAGAGGTTACAATCATTGCCGAGTGAATTAGAAAGTCAGTTTGATAGTTATGGAATGAGAATTATGACGATTTCAAAATCTTCTGGGCACACCACACAGTGCCCAGGCCGAGTCCTGTAGTTTCCAGAACTCATATTCATTCTTGTATTATAATTATTACCTGGGATAAATAATTTAGGTGGTGTCCCATTGCATTACTCAAGTGCTTTTAATGTGAGACAATCACTGAAATGGCTGCTTCACTGGGGTCAGGTGCCTTTTACAGCTGCCTCACTGAGGAACAGATGATGCATTGGCTACCTTTGATCTAGCTCCAACCCTTTGACCATCCTGGCACTGGCTATCTTACCAGAAACAGTTATTATTACCCCAACAACCTAGGATTACACAAGCACTAAAACCATGTCAAGGCTGTAGCCTATGGAGAGAGACTCTTCATATTATCAGCTATAAACATTGCATATATTTCCTCTCTATTCCTTAACAGAAGAATTACCATATTTCCAGCCCGTAAGATGCACCCTGATTTCTCAGCTTAGAATTTACAAAACACATTTGTATCAGACAAAAAAAAATGAAATATTTTGGTACTAATTCTTAACATGAAGATAATTGAATAGTCACCTTTAAAAATTAGCAGCTGCACATATATCAACATGGTTGTCACTTCCCTCCTGCATAACATCATCTTCATTTCCATATAGCACATTGCTAATTTCATATTTTCAAGAAGACATTATGAGTATGTTGTCCACTTTAACTTTCCATCAGGACTTATTCAATCAGAAACACGAGAAATTGATGCGCATTTTATTCTTCCCATCACTTCAACATCATGAGTCAGTACCTTATAAATTTTTTTTTCACATTCAAATGGCAGTTTGAGTGGAAGCTTTGACCATTTAGGAACACATACATTTTTTTACTGATCTGCATGAATTAAATCCAACTTCTGCTCCCTCAATTCTTGTACCATCATCGCATTCAGAGGTTGGCCAAAATGCCTTTCAACTGCCCTATTTTGTGTTTTGAAGTGCAATTCATGAATTCAAGATTAAATGCAATACTGCATGACAAATTTTCTCTCTTAATATCCCATCAGATTATTATCATTTTCAACTTTTTATGCGATGCTTACTTTCAGTTACTATTTTGATATTATAGAACTTTGTATTACAGGCAACCACTCTCTATGCCTTTAAGACAATCTAATCTACTTTAGGTTGAATGCCTGTAGATTCTGAGTTTACCAGATGAGATAGAATGCATGAATTTATTAGTACAAGGGCAACATCCTGACAAGTCAAAACAGAAATAAAATGAAATTTGTAATAAGGACAAACATTTTCTCTTATTTTCCTATAACATCATTCACATGATGTTATAGCAACGTAGAGTCGTGAATTCTGAATGATACATGAGCATTTGTTTGCCAAAAGTGCTTGGTGAAATTAGGAAAAAGAAGCATGAATGAAGGATCATTCTTCGTCATGACAATGCAAGCTCTCACAGATCAGCTGAAACAACTACCTATTCAACTGGCCAAAATGTAAAATTGATGGGTCATCCTCTGTACCGCCCAGATTTAGTACCAAATGACTTCTTTTTATTCCTGTTTATAAGGAAGAATTGCATGGCCAATGCTTTTTGGTGCCTAAAGAAGCCATTGACGCATTCAAAAACCACGTTTTGGAGGTACCTCAATCGGAGTGGAAAAATTGTTACAGAAAATTGGTTCGAGGGCATGCCAAAGTGTATAGATTATCATGGAGAATACTTCGAAAAATAATGAAGCCATTTTCAACAATAAATTACTGTCTTTTCATTATTAGGATGAAAATTATAAATAGCAAACCTTTTATTATCAGTTTTAAAAATAAATGCTTATTACATAATACAGATACCTTGTTCCTTTCTTTGAGCAAATGTATTTGCAATGCCAAAAAATTCCATTCTCTGTTGATAATAAAAAAAACACAGTAATCAACCCGAAGGTCGGTTTAGTAGGTGATGGTAGAGCTCACCCATGTACCAAGCCCGACGGCATGTGATTCACAAAGCAGGGTAGGGGGGCCAGTTCCTTTCCCTGTGCCGGTTATGGTTTCCCAGAAAGATCTGATACCCGAAAAATCAACTAGCTTGGGTGGAGCTGCAGGTGCCCAAAGTGCCTTGCCCGGGAATCGAACCCGGGACCCTCCGGTCAGTAGTCCAACGCTCTACCCACTAGACCACCACGACCCTGTTGATAATATGGCTAAGTAAAATAATAGTGTACTTTAAATGATATTGTCCTTATGGAAAAATATATTACGTTTTAGGCCCATTTCGTATGAATCACAAGTTCAATTTCATTGCCTTACAAATTTCACCTACATATATTTTTACATTTAATTCGACAAAGAATAAAGGATAGTTATTAGATTCCCTCTTCTATGAGAAATATCAATGAAAGTCAAACATCTTTACTGTGAAACCACAAAAGTAAGTACACAATTAGCTATATGAATACCTAGCTCGAATATACTCAGCTTGAGATGTCTTACACCAATTATTTTACCACTGATCACATTGGTAGGAAACTTCAACATTGGTTCCTACTTTCATAAGGTCCTGGGTTCGATTCCCGGGCAAGGCACTTTGGTCACCTGCAGCTCCACCCAAGCTAAATGATTTTTCGGGTAACAGATCTTCCTGGGAAACCATAACCGGCACAGGGAAAGGAACTGGCCCCCCTACCCTGATGTGTGAATATTCACACACCGTCGGGCTTGGTACATGGGTAAGCTCTACCATCACTACTAAACCAACCTTCGGGTTGATTACTGTGTTAATGGTTAATGGTTTGATTTGAATGATTTGGTTGAAATATTAGTGTTTATTCTGATTTGGAATAGTGGAGAAATGATACCATCCAAGTATTGAAATCAGCCACTTTTGATAGTGAACTTGAATAGGACAGTGTTTGATACAAGGAAAACTAAACCCTCCTAGTGGACGTACATGTACAAACCAACTCTCATGTGTTTTCACTGCTTTTGTTCCAACGACACAAAAAGGGCATACCAGTGAAATATCAAATGACCTTGTCTAATCATGCTTCTAGAAATGAAAGTTGTTATACTAAATCGAAGAAGGAATCATGTTTGAAGCAATCTTTTATCTAATCAAATTAAGATAGCAACCTATTTGAAGCTGATTGCTGGAGAAAAAATCAATTCATTTAATGTAGTTCTCATGAACATCTTATCATGCTATCTTCATTTCTTTGTAACGGAATTTTTAAAAATCTGATGACTTCACATCCCGGCACATAGGCAAGTAACAAGCACTGCACCATTTATTACTACCAGGAAACTCTGTATGTGCAAATTACAATGATTAATAAACTGATTCATAGCATTGAGGATTGGGCCTCAGACACCAAGCAAAAATCAATAATACAAAGTCTGTATAAAAAAACCTGTACAAATTGTTCCTGACATGTGCATGAAATGCTGAAATAAGACCATGTGCTTAAATGCGTGCATGATGGCAGGTCGTATTGATATTGATGAGGTGACAGTGCACACCATTATCACTCCAAATTTGGTGATGCAAAAGATTGGCACTAAACTCGCCTTGAAGGTGTTGACAGTTAACCAAGAGCAGAGACAAGTGTCTGCTTACAAACACCTTCAATGGCATTGTGATGATTTCTCAACCCCCTTATTGTCCCAGCTTGGCACCCGCAGATCATTTCCTATTCCCAAAAGTGAAATCCTCCCTCAAAGAACACAACCATGGGACCCTAAGTTCCATCAAAGAACCTTGCACTTGTATCCCTATGGACCTTCCGATATCCACCTACCAGGGAACCTTCACGTCATGGATAAACCACTGGCAAAAGTGTGTTTGGACTCAAGATGTGTACTTTAAGAATTTGGAACTATTGTAGAAGTAATATCTGAAATAACTCTATTTTTCCAAAACTTTTCAAGATACTTTTTAAACAAACCATGAAGCACTATAACGCAATCCTTTCGAGCTAATTTCAACTTGGATACATTTGAAAATTTTTCAGTTTATACAAAGTACGTACAATTAACCTGACATTGAGGCGTTTATGAATTAATTGTAAATGTATTTCTTACTCTTTAATTGGAATTGTGGAAAAGCTCATTTAAATGTATGACATACTTATTTTAGCAGTGATTCTTGAATAGAACATAATGTCAGTGACATGGCCTACCACAATTGATCATTAAATGCATTAACAGCATTAATATACATTTACAGCAAGAAATCATTATTAGAAAGAGAAAAATCAAATTTCATAAAGACGAATTAATGAAAAATAAGTTTTTGTTTAAAAATATAATAATTCATCATGAATTTTGCCTTTTTATTGTTTTGGAAACCTTACCCGAGGATGTTTTTGTGTGATTTTTGTAGTTTTAAGTTGGAGTTGCAATAATCACCACAGTAAAAATATCAAAACTTAAAAACGTACAGGGAATATTGAATCATTGAAATACTAATTGTATAGGATACATGTCTTGGACAATAAAAAGTAAGTGTGAGGAGGCTATTTGCGCTATCCCTTAATTAAATATTGCTATTCCCATCAGCATTTAACCTAAAAATACGGGCAAAAAATGTTAAATTGTTAATGCATTCCTAATCTCGCCAAGAGATGTGTCACACCTGACCCATGCAATCCAAAATAACATTAGTAGAAGAATTTTATGTTGTTAGAATTGAGGCAAGGACTGGAATTTCAAGCGGAGAGAAATATGATGTTTAAGGTCAAATTTTGTCAGAAGAAAAGCATACTTTCCAATAAGCGGACAAAAAACCCAATGTGAAACACAGACAGCAGCAGTACCAGTAACTTTTCCAGCCATTATTCCATTTTTAATGTTTCAGTTTGGTATTAATTGTTTCTTTTCAATAAAAAAGTACGGCTTGTGGGATATTGTATCTTCAAAGACATTCCAGCCAATAAAGAACTTAGTAAATTCACAAGTGCATCGTAAAGTGATTTTTGATTTTGATTTGGTGATGTATGAGGAAAATGCATGGTTTTCATTCTAGCCCTTGCTAGAATCAGAACAATGATACAAGCGCTCAAGGTGGTTCCATTTCATGCAATGTGAGAATGTAAATTTTATGCCAGGGTAATATTAGAAAAATGTTTTTTACTGACTTTGTTCGGTTACCTTAATATCAATGTCACATTGCCACAGAATTTATTTAACCAATCACCCTGTCTCCATACCAGTAACCACTGGGTAACATCAAAACAATTGTAAAATTGTTAAGGGGAACAGGCATAGAAAGTAGACTCTTGCTTAGAAAATACTACAAACACAGGAGAAACAAATATAAATATCAATGTATGTATAAGCACACCAACCTCTCAATCAATGATGCTCGCATTGTTGTGGCAATGGCAGATGGTGTTGCTTCATTTAACCGAAATACACTCTCCACCACGGAAAGCTCAGTCGATGTTGTGTCAGATCCACAAAATGCACTCCAGTCATTGACTACCATTCCTGCACCAATTACATCAGAGCCACGGTTTACAGTTCCTGCCTGAGAGATTTAAATGAAAATGAATTATTCTTTTCATGCTGCCACAGATTGACACCAAACCAGCCATGTATCAACCATAAATATAACCCCGAAGCATCAACTTCGTATATGTAATCAATATTTCTCTATTATTTAAGTTCTCAAACTCATAAGATTACAACTCAATTTCAAGTAAGTCATCAGTGGTACCTTTAATTTGTCATACCAACTGAACATTTTTCAAATAGAAATCAGACAGCAATAAAGGTGAAGTTGCTAACCAAAGTATTTCATCACAAGGTAATTTTTATTTCACTCAATATCCACCTATATCCTATTTCTTTCAATAAAATTTTTATTTGGCATATAAAAACGAAATAAAACAGACAATATGACCTATGAACATAACTGAACAGCCCTCCTTATCACCTGCATTATCTCCGTGGATATCTAATTATATCCATAGAAACCAGACTAAACAAGACAACCTGAAATGAATTTAGCCCTATATAATTCCCCCACATTAAAATATTCCTCCACTTCCTCCATGCGTAGGCATCATGAAACATATACTTTATACTTTCAGGCTTCACTTTGTGATGTCTCCACTACAGGATTTTGTAATTTTCCACACACACTGGATAATTACAAACTTCTTTAATATGGACATATTTTCTGATGGTATTTGCATGCTGTCCATGTTTGCAGCATGAAGCCAATTTCCCAATCCAAAGCTTTTCCAAGTTTTTCAGTGCATTTTGCAATAAAATCATAATATATAGAGGGTTAATTTATAAACTTTCAAACACTAAGGAGAAATCTCTTTCAACCACTAAGGAGAAATCCTTGAATTTTCAAGAACACACAAATCAAAGAGTTTGTTGGTTTTCCATCTTAACATTAAGTTTAAAAAAATGCATAGTCTTCATTCTAGCCTTTGATAGCATCTGAACAAATTTAATGCGAAAATGGTATCATTACACCTCTAAATCACAATGGATGTACAAGCTTTTAAGGCCCATAAATGAAGAAGATAACGAAGCTAGTTACGGAATACAGCTGCGATGATTTAGCACAAAATAGTTGACAAATATTAAGTTTAGCAACTAGCATTTCGGTTTAGTAAAAAACATAGCAACACCTGTAAATATATCGGAAATCATGCATTGTTACTTTAAGTCAATAGCCTACCTTTGATTTACAAATGCATTTTATAATTTGCTTTTTGATCACTGGCGATGGCTTTGCGAAATTGAAATGGCCGCATGTCACATTCATCTATTGCGTTTCTCCACACTTCCAATTTTTCGCGCACAAGAAAAAATTTGATATATTTTATTTACTGATACAGGTTTCAATTGCTACTGCGTAATTATCAATGCGTGTAGGGCGCGAATGAGGGGAATAGTGACAAGGAACATGATCCTGTTGTATTCCCCCACCTCCCTGATATATTCTTGATTTTCACTACCCAGGTAAGCCACCTTCATCCCACACAACTCATTCTTCTACAGCAGTTGGTCGCCGTCAGAAGTCACCCTTCAAACATGCCTTCTATTCAAATAATTAATTCGCATGCCGCGTCAATTATTCGGCCTATTACCTTCTATAATACATGCACATTCAAATAAACCAAGCAAAACTGTTTAGTGGATTATGGCTCAATCGCCATTCCTCAACCCCAGCTAATGTCGATTTGTTTTCTCGACAATGTTCAAATGTACACTAAACTCACCACAAGAGGGACTTGAAGGAGCGATGAAAGTTCATCCTGGTCTTGGATGGATGTTCGTGGATGGACAAGACCTCCTTGATTGGATAAGGCACAATAAGACCCCACCAGACAATTAGATGCAACAGTCTGCCGGAAAACTTCTACCTTAAGAACATCCGAGAGTATTTCTTCTGTTTCCTGGCCGAGTAAAATACAATTATCTCTTAAATTTAAACTTCAGGGCATGCCCAAATTTGTAATGATATAATACATATTATTTTAATAAAATCAAATTTTAATTTCAAGAAGAGTGGTGCCTCTTCAAGCACTTCACTTCTCGGGTCTTACTCGATCAAGATCTGGATGCACCAAAGCAACATAATCATTTGTGGCTATGACATTTCCTAACGCCGACAATCTCTCCTCAACTCTCTGTACCTTCACTGTATCCGGAAGTGAATTTCTAATATGCTGTAATTCTTGATCTGTGGTGGTACTAGGAACTAGCAGTCCGTGACGATTACCTATATCAAAGCACATATCTTGACATCAGCGGAATATTACCTTATTTCAGTGTACTTGCGAGTATTACTTGAGGTAAGTACAAATATTCTACATGTTTCTTGTTCTCGGCATGGATGTTATACAAAAGTATCTATACCGAGCTCTGTCACTGCTAAAGCCAAAAGCAGCAAAGTATGCTACAATAACATTATATTGGAATAAAATAATGGGTACATGTCTTACACAATTATTCAGGTAAGGTGACAACTACCGATGAGGATGACAACAAATGAGCATCTGGACATATAAATTAAGAGACAATTAATCACTCACCCACGCACATCCTTCCGATAATTCTGCAACCAGCTAAAGACGCATGAACCACAGGTATTACTTCTCCCAATTCTGATTCAAACACACTGTAAAAAAGGATATTTCAGAGCTCTTTTCTAATTAATTTCATAAAATATCAAAATAAATTATGACACTCTTACCTGTAAAAATTCTCTGATCCTCCAATTGCTACAAGGCAGTAAGTATTTGTTAATTTGGCAAAAACTCCCACTTCGTTATTATTTTCAAACTGAACTCGCATTGCCATTTTTGCAACCTTGATAAACGACAGTTACTATTCTAAAAAGAATCAACTTTCGAACAAGCCAAAGAAGTACGTAAATCCGAGTTTACATTCGCTCTCACAGTACTATCGCTATTTAACTTTTAATCTTATATGAAACCGACGCAACGTTACACAATAAACGTGCTTTATCGTGACTTAATTACCGAGAGAAAACAAAAGAGGTACGAACGGCAAGACGATCCCCAATGGCGGCAATTTAAATAGTTAAGATCCAAATATATTCATCGTCTTTAAATAAGTTATTAAATTCCGTAATTTATGAAAAGAATGCTTATTCTGAGGCCTAAGTCTGTAAATATTCCTTCATGAGAACAAAGAAAACGTTTTCTTTCCTAGAATTCTTCCGGCGCAAGTATCTCTATGAGAGAGAAAACTTCTGGGAGGGTAGGGGAAGGTAGAAAAGTTGGAGTAACTTAACTTAAGTTATGCTAACGCAATGGTTTTTAGCAACAATAGGGACACCGCTCCCGAGACTATTTTATCTGTAATTTCTGTAAGCGAAAAAGGAGTTTAGAAAATCTCAATGTCGACGATATATGTGGATACTAGCTTTCAGTTTCAGTGAATGATTGATTATATCTGCACCAGTGCATGTGATGATATTAAGCGACAACAAGGTTATTCAACGCCCCAATTTTATAGCTTTAGTAGTTAATTACTAATTCAGGTAATGCTTTCTTGACAATGCGGTCACTTGAATATTTAACGGAGGTCGTTTTCTTATAGTATCTTCGAATGTCTTATAAAATTTTCCGTCAGATGCTATTTGATTAGGTAGAGTTGCCTGTTGTATGCTTCTCTGGCACTAACACCCGCTTAATTAAATCTTAATTATTTGGTGAAGAGTACTTTAGAGACCAACTGTTTGACCAACTCGCAGCACTACACTTTAATCTAAAAAAAACTGCAGTGCTTGAATATCTTAGCCGCTAACACCTGGCGGCCGCAAACGTGTATTGAAAACCAGAACAGTTGCGTGACCTACACGAATGGGGCGCCGACTGAAGGTCGACGAAGTAGGCCCCCATTATTACTATCAGGTAATCTACCGGTTAAGGTAGGTTTTGGATTAAGTGAAAGACCAAATATATATTGTGTAACTCCTAACAAAACACAATCCAACAAACTACTTTACATCAAGTTCTTCATCTCTGTGTACTTCCTTCCTCCCTTCATCCTGTCCAACATCCCTATCCTATTCCTGTCCTTTCCTCGTTTGCCTAACACTATCCCCTCCATTACAGTCTTCAAAATTCCAATGCCGATCAATACGCCTTTCATCCATTTTTCCAGCTGTCTTATAATTTCTCCCAACAATTCCCTCTCCTCCCCACCATACCTAGTACTTCCTCATTTGTTTTCCTTTCGGTCCATTTCATCTTCCCCATTCTTTTTCACACCCACATTTAAAAATCCTCCGATCTAAATTTATCCTGCAACTTTAGTGACCACGTTTCCGCGCCGTACATAGCTACGCTCCATATCAAAGTTTGTATGAGTCTTTTCATAACATTCTTACTCAACATCCCTGTCATCAACACCCTCCTCCTCGTGAAGCCTCTTCGCCTAGGGCAATTCTTCTCCTTACGCCCCTAGTACTTTGAACACGTTGGTCCAAAACACTTCCGAGATACGTAAACTGTTCTACCTACTCTATTTTTTCCGCCCCTATTTTAATATATTGTCTAGCCTTTTCTTTCTGGTAAATCGCAGAACCTTTGTTTTATTAATAATGATTCTCATCCCATATTTATCGCACTGAACCTCCAATTCACTCAGAAATACTTGTAACCCCTTGGCTAACTGACCAACTAAAGTTTGGTCATTAGTAAACCTAACTAATTTAACGAATTCCCCGCTGACTTTCATTCCTACCTCCATTTCTTCCCATGCCTCTTTAGTCATTTTCCACATATATTTTGAACAGCACCGGTGATAAAACCCTGTCTCACACCTATTGCTAACAGTCTGAGACGTGCACAGGTTGCGGATTAGCCTCCTGTCCCTCCAATCTAATCCTATTTTATGCAAGACCCTCATTAGTTTTCCCAATTCAGTCTATCAAACACCTTTTCGCAATCTACGAAACAGGCAAATACGTCCTGATTGTATTCTATATTCCTCTCGATTAGTGATCTCATTACTGCAATGGTATCGCGCGTACCTCTCCTTTTTCTAAATCCAAACTGCTCATCCCCTAAGTAGTCACTTTCCCTACTCTCAATCCTTTTGTTGATGATCCTGAGAACAATTTTGGCTGCGTGGGATATCAAACTTATTGTTCTGTAATCCTCACATGATGTAGCCTTTGCCTGTTTTGGAATAGGAACTAACACTGATCTCACAAAATCTTCCGGCCAGATTCCTTCCTCATAGATGCTACGAATCAGCCAAACTTATTCTTCTGTAGTCCTCACATTAAGTTAGCCTTTACCTTTTTAGGAATAGGAACTACCACCGATCTCACAGTCTTACGGGCAGATTCCTTCCGTATACGAGATACTACGAATCAGTCCATATAGACTTCCTCCCACATTTTCTTAAACATTTCATTAGTTCCGCAGGAATGTTGTCCACCTCCACGGCCTTATTTGGTTTCATCTCCCTTAATACCCTTTCTATTTCATCGTCGAGTATGCCCGGACCTAAGCTATCTTCTTCTATGTCATGTTCTTTTTCTGTGTCTAACCTTGTTGGCTGTAAAGTTCTTTACGATACAGTGTTTCTGTATATTCCTTTAATGTCTCTTGGATTTTTTCTGTGTCAACTATTATCTTACTCGCCTTATCTCTGACTGTTAGCACAGATCTTCCCTACTTACTTCCCGATAATAACTTAACCTTGCTGTATAGCACACCAATTTCACCCTTGTTCTGTACAATTTCCATATCCTCGCATTGCGTTTTCCACCATTCTTCTTTTGCTTTATTTGTGGCCCTTCTCAATTTATTGTTTAACTCTTTGTATTTTCTTTTGCCTAGCTTTGTGTTTACATTCTTCCATCTTCTTCTCTCATCCATCTTTGCAATCATCTCTTCCGTGACCCATGGTTTCCTCGTCCTTTTCCCGTTAACGGTTCCTATAGTGTCTTCAGCGGCTTTCGATATCACTTTCTTGATACATTCCCATTTTTCATCTATAGTACTCGGCTCTTTACCGTCATCCATGATTTTCTCTACAGCCTGCTGATATTCCTTCCTTGTTAATCCATTTAATGCTTCTACGTTCCATTTCCTGACCCGCCGCCCCTACCTTATCTTTTTGAAACGGACGCTACATTTCATAACAACTAAATTGTGGTCAGAGCCCGCATCTGCTCCCGGGAAGGTCTGCGAATTCATCACACTGTTCCTAAACCTGTGCCTAACCATAATATAATATGTCTGATACCTTTCTGAGTCACCTGGCATTTTCCATGTATACCTACGCCTTTTGTGGTGTCTAAACCAAAGGTTGGTGATGACTATCCCCTGTCTCCTACAGAACTCAATTTCTTTCTCCCCGCATTCATTCCTCGTGCCTAAACCGCAGTCTCCCACCTCATCACCATCTCCTCCTTCGTATACCATCGCATTCCAATCCCCCATCATTATCAAATGTTTCCTTGCAGGAACATACATGAGTATATCCTCCAACTCGTCGTACATCCTATCGACTTCTTCCTCCTTGTGGTTACTCGGTGGCATGCATGTACGTGAACAATGACCAAGTTCATCGGTTCTGCTTTTATCTCTACTAGTATATCCCTTCACAAATAACGCTATCTCATCGCCCGTTCTAACGGCTGCGGATCTCTTTTAAAACGTGACTATTTGAAAATGATATCACAAGCTATGATTTTTCTTCCTTCTAGCACTTACCCCCTTACCTTACCACCCCCTTCAATGCGAGTAGCCTAAAGCTCAAGGATGGGGGTCCTAAAAATATTTTCAGCCCTATATTTTGGGGAAATGGTGATGAACTACACTAAAAATTCTTAGCCAAAACATCCTTAAACATCGGAACACCGTGTGCCTATTTCCCAAGTGGTGGAAATCTCGAACTCACCTCAAAAAAGAAATTAAGTCCAAAATATCAACTTTGAGCTGGGAACAGGAAACCCGCATGCATCCTTCCAAGGACGCAAAAAGGATACTGAAACGTTTTTATTGATTAAAGAAATGTTTTATGTAAGTAGCGTTTGCCGCACCCTGTATATGCATGTATGTCTCTGTATTTCCGGGTTCTCCAATCGCGTTGGTTGTCTGGGGGTGACGACAGTTTCGCTAGCCATCATGCCTGCGACTTCAGGTCGAAGGTATTTTTCGAAGCTTTCTTATCCGCTGGTTGTCAGTCGAATACCATGTTCTGATTGGATAGTCCATTTCCACACACTATTTAATGGATATCCATGGTCCCTTTGATATTTCGTGGTCTCTTTAAGATTTCAAGTGCCTCGCAGATTTACCGGGGGACATAGCGCTTGTCCTTAGCTATTACTTTCGCTTTCTCGAAATCGATGACGTGTCCCAGCTCACTCCAAGCACGCCCGGCGATGGCTGATAAGTTAAATTGTTTCTTTTCCGTCGCCCTGCGATGTTCTTTAATCCTTGTTGTGGGCGATCTGCAGGTTTCCTCGATGTAAGATCTGCCGCAGGAGCATGACACTACAAGACCCGGAACTTCCGTGATCCCGCAGCCACCCTATTCTCCAGACGTGGCCTCCCAGGCTCCATCAGATTTTTTTGTTTCCAAAGGTAAAATCAACCTTGAAAGGGCGCCGATTCGACTCTATTGCGGACGTTAAAACTAATTGTACGGCGGACCTGAGGATCCCTAAGACGGCTTACAAGAAAGGGTTCGGAAGCTGGAAGAAACATTGGTAAAGGTGTGCCGTCAGCCATGGCATGAACTTTGAGGGCGACAAGTTCGATCAAGCTGTATCTGTCGAGATAAATGAGTTAAAAAATCAGTCCTGTCTTTCTTACAACAATTTAGTACATGCACTATGACTTTTTTAGACAACAGGTGTAAAAAGACCAATGATATTCCCACAATGTTATGGAATTAATGAGAGTGGAGGAATAATTTAAGCTTGAATTACGGACTACGATTTAAAAAAAATCTTGGCAATAACAAAAAAATTGTTCATTATAATAATCCTTAAACAAACAAATATAAGACAAACATTCTTATTCTCAAACTTGTGAGGACAGCTTTTATGAAAAGCCCCCAAGCAACTCGATATATCATGTAGATTCTAAAGGATAATAGGTGAAATTCAAATCATTCACCAAAAAACCAGAGAATCAATAAGCCCCATGTGCTGTTGAGGGGAAACATGATTGGTTACTGTTATGTCATACAACAAAGAATATTGCCGAGCTAAGCAAGGACTTATTTTGGCAATACATACATAATCTGGCCATATGCGAACTGGTGCAATCTGGCGGCCATGATGCTGACTATAGCCCCGCCCACTAGAGGTGCTGGTTGCCTGAGACACAATGATGGTCTGTGCTTGGCAGATCGTCGAGCTATGCGTATTGTGCCAGTTATGTTAGTTTCCGTTGTCCTTGTTTTTACTGTTTGTCGAAATCACGGAGCAACAAATTAACATCAAGTTATTGGTGAAGTGCGGTAAATGTTGTCAAGAAATCACTGTAATGTTGACAGCTGTTTACGGTGATAATGCTCTGAAGAAAAAATCCATTTTCAAGTGGATTAGGCATTTTAAAGATGGCTGACTAGACAGCCATGGATGATGTAAGGCCAGGATAACCCTCAACCACCTGTGTTGACGACAACATTGATCGTGTGCGGTCGCATGTCCTTACTGATTGTCAAAAAAACCATCCGAATAATAGCTAATGAACTGAATTAAGGGAAATCAACTGAGCACGCTATTTTAACCAAACATGACGGATGGATCCTTCACCATGACAATGCACCTGGGTATTCAGCATTGATTGTTAGCTGGTTTCTGGCAAAAAATTCAATCACCATCCTTGATCATCCTCCTTATTCCCCAGATCTCGCCCCTTGCAACTTTTCCCTATTCCCAAAATGCAAAAATGTGATGAGGAGACATCATTGGGAAGATGTGGACACAATAAAGCAAGAAATGACGGGACAACTAAGAAGTCTCACTGCCGAGGACCTCCAGAGGTGCTCTAAACAGTGGAAAAGAAGATGAAATAAGTGCCTAGCAACGAATGGATAGTACTTTGAAGGGGACAACATCAATGTAGACTAACTTTTGCAAAATGAAGTTTTTATGGCCTCAGTTCGCACATTTATTGGACAGGCCTCGTACATGCTCAACATAAATACACTCTCCTTTCTCATCCTTATCCAAAGCATATTAATTTTAGAGGTCTTTCAAAGACTAATTTCAATCAATGACTTTGATAAACTTCATGAGAAAACACATTCAAGACACAAGATGAACAATTTTGAAATGAAAATCAAAGATATAAATTTGAATCAACTGTTAACTTTATTACACATGGTGCCTGTACAAGCCAAAATGTATGCTAATCGATAGATTTACAACTCTGTCCTAAAATCTTACACTCTAAAAAACTGATGAATAACTCTAGACTAGTGATCGTTTCAAACAGGATGGGACAGGTTTTGGCAATTGGATTGACTCAAAATATACACTCAGGGCTTCCAGGCCCAATGTGTCAATTGTTACCGAGTAAAAATGAATCAGTCATAGCCAATTACACAGAACAAACTGTGACTGGCATCCATGGAAATATACACAGAAATAGCAAATTCACAGGACAATTATGATACACAATTCACACGAAAATATCTCTCATTTAAAATATAAAAACAAGAACATAAAAGTAAGAGATATTTTCTAACCAACTGAAAATTAACTCTAAAAATTTTTCATCGTTCCAATTTCGTAAGGATTGTCATTTTTCACCTATATTTATGCAAAAAGCTTAGAATCACACTTGATGATAACATATGGCAATTATTCACAAAAACTGTAACAACAAATAAATGCGGAGTATCCAGTGGAATCATTTGCAACAGTACAACACCAAAAAATATTCTGACATTAGAGGATGTAGGAAACATGGGGACTTATAAAAGGAAAGTAAATGTCTAACATTATTAACAACAGGAAAAGGTAAACAGATATTTAAAATGCGAAGTAAGGTAGGAATGAATACTTAAATTATCACTTCACAATCCACTAAAAATTTACAGCAATTAAGGTAACAATTCAGTGCCTAGAAAAGCCTTAGGCAAACATGTCACCAAACAATGATTTGTTTGTCAATGAGATGAAAAGGTGTCCACCTACATTCACTTTGAACATTCTTTTAAAAAAAGTCTCAGCCCCATGATAAGGCCATGAAAAATATTTTTACTAACTGGTCTTTAAAGAGATTCTCAACACACCATGTAGATGTTCAGATATCACTTAGTTCTGATAATCTCTTTTTTAAGTATTGCATTTTGTTGGAGTGGAACCAGACCTGGCAAGTAATAAACTCTAAAAAGAGTCAAGGATAGGGTTAACCTAACTCATTGGCACAGTAAACGCAATCACAGCCACAAACAAGTCCATCATTCCAAGATGCCTTCAAATTGCTGTTTAATGCTCTTCCCTATCACTGGTGGGCCTTTTGTACACAGCACCGAACTTTAACATGTATTTACGTACAAAATCACGTGCTTTGTGCTTGACATTTTCGTTGCATTCCAGGTCTCCCACACTCCGGCAGTGCTTCAGCTCTTTCAGCATCACAAAATGAGTCAACTGAAATTTTAGGAAAAGAATGTGGTTAGTGTTATGCATTCCTTTATTAACCATGTTCCACATGGGCATTTAATACATGTAAATGAAGAGGATAAAACTAGAGGCAATATAACTGAAATCTTCAAGAATTGTAGATCCATTTGAGAAACTTTCAAAACCCATAAACCAATTTGCCTGTATTAGTTTCTTAAGCTAAAAATCCATTCAAACTATACTTTTTTCCATATAATAACATGAACAATCCGCAAGGAATATGAAAATGTCTATGCAATAAGAACAAAATCACAATTTTAAATTCAGCAAAAGAAACTGAATAGTTCAAACATTTCTAATTTGAACTTGTACTTTTAGTTCTAAAAAAATTGAAAATATTAAATCATTCCTAACTGATGAACAATTAACAAATAAAATCTGACAATTTTTCTACTGAAGCATGTTCTTCAACAATTGTAAGTTTAGTATCAATTGTGAAAATACCATTTATTTTACTAATTACACAGGAAATTCATGTTTACTCCTCTAAGTTCCCTTTAGGTACCGAGTGATACTGTAATGGTAAAAAAATGCATGTCCACAAGCTATGCAAAAGAAACACACGATTTGGGCATACAGATGTTCATGGAAAGAGTGGAATTTTTATTATTAGCAGTATGTTTGTGAAAATTAAGAAAGTCTGGCATTCAAGACAACATGTGCACCAGATCTATAAAAATGCCACTTTGATCTTAATGCTTATGCACTGTGCTTTTCATAGGTGGAAGATAACTAAGTTAAGATGATTATAAATTAAGTAAACATAACCAATGTGATGTGGTGGCTGCTTATTTAGTGCATTACCATTCCAGACTTTTTCCAGACAAATATGCAGGTATCAACACAGTCAGTTACACTGACTATACACTGCTACACTGGTCCTTGTTGTCGACCATGATCAACAAGAAACATGAACGAATATCACAATTAAAAGAAACATCTTTCTGAACTGTAATTCTTGAGTCACACACATTCCTGATTCATACATAAAATGAATGACCTTTTTAAAAAAACTGTACTGCTTATCCCATTTTTTCCAGAATTTGACTAATAGCTCGAGTAAAAATTTTTTTACATGGAATTAGTAGTTTTTAGGGTAGGCAACTGAAAGCTGAGGTTATTTGTGCCATTAGGGATGGACAAGAAAGGATGAAGGGTGGAGAGAAACCCGGCATCAGCATTAGTCTACTCTTAACAAAAGATGCCAAGGGGTCCGCAGTTTAACGTATAATCCAACAGACGGCGTACTCACTCAAATTGCTCTCCACAAAGCACCTCAAGTAGGGATAAAGATACCACTAAAAAATATCTGCCACCTCGGGGATTCGAAATCGGAATTTTTACATAAAATTCACAACAATATTTAATATAACCTTGCTATTTAATTGATATTTATCTGAAGTATATTGAATTTTCCATCTTTGGACAACTTTATGAAAAAGATAATGGCAAATAACCACTTTCAAACAACTTTCTTTTGATAACTAATAATGAACTTGAATTTTCCGTGCCCCAAATAACAAATTCCTTGGGGCCAAGGAAAACATTTTTTACACAGAGGTCATCTTGTAGAGAGGGTGACCAGCTCCAGTTCACAAAAATCTTAACAACGAGAATAAAATTATAACTCATTAGTAATTTACTCAATTAATATACTTTCAAAAGGAATAAGTAAATGCCATTCCATGAAGTTGTGATATAACATAAATGCAGTAACAAATTTATTATTATTAAGTAATTAAATGGTTGAAGTAGATTTTGGATGGACACACCTACCAAATTTATATATTTTGCTTTTCCTGACAAAACACAGCCCAATATACTACCCTACAACGAGCCCCTTTTCATCTCTGTCTACTTCCTTCATCCTGTACAACATCCCTATCCTGTTCCTGCCCTTTCCTTGTTTGCCTAACATTCTCTCCTCTCTTACAGTCTTCTCGATCCCACTGCCGATCAATACGCTCTTCATCCATTATGTTGCCTCTTCAGGATTTCTCCCAACAAACCCCTCTTCTCACCCACCATACCTAGTACTTCCTCATCTGTTTTCCTTTCAGTCCATTTCACCTTCTCCATTCTTCTCCACACCCACATTTCAAAAGCCTTCAATCTACTTCTGCCATCCTGCTTCAATGACCACTTTTCCGTACATCACTACACTCCATATCAAAGTCCTTTCTCAACATCCTAACTCAGCATCTCTGTCATCAATTCTCTCCTCCTTGTGAAAGCCTCTTTGCCTAGTGCAATTCTTCTCCTTACGTCCCTACTAATTTGACCCCATCTGTCCAAAACACTTTCTTGCTCCATTTTTTTCCGTCCTATTTTAATGTTTAGCTTAGCCTTCTTCTTTCTGGAAAGTCGCATCATCTTTGTTTTATTTATATTGATTCTCGTACCATATCTATTGCACTGAATTCTCAATTCACTCAGAAATACTTGCAACCCCTTGACTGACTGACAAACTAGAGCTTGGTCATCATCAAAGCTAATTGATTTTACGAATTTCCCAACTACTTTGATTCCTATCTCCAGTTCTTCCCATGCCTCTTTAATCATTTCCTCCATGTACAAGGTGTGTTCAAAAAGTAAGGTGGCTTCATATTTTTATGAAAAAATATTTATGCATTCTTCAATATTCAAGTTGTCTCCTTCCAAGTAATCCCCCCCAAATGTAACACACTTAACCAATGCTTTTTTCAATCCTCGAAGCACTTTTTAGTATAGCCTTGAGCTCTTCCAGCAATGCAATCTATCGCCTCAATTGTTGCAAATCTTTGTCCTTTCACAGGTCTCTTCAATTTTGGGAACAGGAAAAAGTTGTGGGAGCCAAATCAGGTGACTATAGTGGCTAAGGCATGATTGTGGTGTTGTTTTTTGCCAAAAAGCAACGATGAGTGAGTATGTGCTTCATCGTGATGCAAAACCATGAATTGTTTTTTTCACAATTCCGAACGTTTTTTTCGCATGCTTCTTGCTAAACAGTGCATAACTTCCAAGGCAATACTCCTTACTGACCATACAACCTTGTAGTAAGAACTCCTGATGCACTATGGCATGGTAATTGAAAAAAACAGCGAGCAAAACCTTGATATTTGATTGAACTTGGTGTGCTTTTTTCGGTCTTTGTTCTCCTGGGTTCTTTCATTGGGACAATTGGGCTTTGGTTTTGACATCATAATCATATGTCCATGATTCGTCACCAGTTATGATCCTTTTGAGCAAATCAGAATCATCATTGATGTCATTCAACAGTTCCTGAGCGCAGCTCATATGATGGTTCTTCTGGTCAAAATTGAGCAGTTTCAGAACAAACTTAGCTGATACACGTCTCATGCCCAAAACACCCAAAAAAATTGCATGACACTAGCCAACCAATATGCCAACATTCTCAGCAACTTCTCTAATAGTGATTCCACAATTTTTCAAAACAATTTTCTTCCCTGCTTCAACGTTTTCATCTGTTGTTGACGTGCTGCATTTTCCAGAGTGAGGTTTGTCATTGGCATCTTCTCGGCCATCTTGAAAGAGCTTGTACCACTTATTAACATTATTTTACCCAGAGAAGACTTACTGTGTGCCACTGTCAACATTTCAAGTGTTTTGGAGCACTTAATTCCAATTTTTACACAAAATTTGATGCAAATTCTTTGATCCATTTTTTCATAGCAGGAAATTGCCGAACACACCAAAACATGTCTACCATTTGTAACTGTCAACAACAAACTAACTATGCTATATTGTTGAAACTGTAAACAAATGTTTGGAACACGTGGACCAACACAACAAAACAAAAAACTTGAATGTATGCTGCCCGCAAAATTTGAAAAGTCCCCTTACTTTATGAACACACCATGTATACGTTGAACAGCACTATTAATAATGGACAACCCTGCATTACACCTCTTCCTAACACTGCCCAACTTGACTCCCCGTTGTCTTCTCATACCTGAGCAGTCTGAGATATGTGTGAGTTAAGGATTAGCCTCCTGTACCTCCAATTTATTTCAATTTTCTGCAATGTACTGATTAGCTTTTTCCAATGCTCTCTATCAAAAGCCTTTTCGAAATCTACAAAAAAGGCAAGTACGTCCTGATTGTATTCTATATTCCTCTCGATTAGTGATCTCATTACTGCAATGGCATCATACTCACCTCTCCCCTTCCTAAACCCAAACTGATCATCCCCCATTTGCCCTGCTCTCCACCTTTTTGCTGATGGTCCTGAGAGCTACTTAAGCTATATGGGAAATTAAACTATTGTTCTGTAGTCCTCACATGATGTAGCTTTTATCTTTCTTGGAATAGGAACTAACACCGATCTCACAAAGTCTTCCGGGCAGATTCCTTCCGTATACGAGATACTACGAATCAGTCCATATATACTTCCTCCCACATTTTCCTAAACATTTCAATAGTTCCACAGGAATGTTGTCTACCCCCACAGCCTTATTTGGTTTCATCTCCCTTAATACCCTTTCTATTTCATCATTGAGTATGCCTGGACCTAAGCTATCTTCTTCTACGTCATGTTCTTTTTCTATATCTAACCTTGTTGGCTAAGTTCTCTACCATACAGTGTTTCTACATATTCCTTCCATGTCTCTTGGATTTTTTCTGTGTCAACTATTATCTTACTCGCCTTATCTCTGACTGTTAGCACAGATCTTCCCTACTTAATTCCCGATAGTGATGTAACCTTGCTGTGTAGCGCCTCAATTTCACCCTTTCCCTGCAAACTTTTCATATCCTTGCACTGTGTCTTCCACCATGGTTATTTTGCTTTATTTGTTGTCTCCCTTGGATTATTTCTGTTTCAACTAATATCTAACCCGACTTATCTCTAACTGTTGGCACAGATCTTCCCTTCTTGCTTCCTCATAGTGTTTTAACCTTCTTGTTTAGCGCACCAATTTCTCCCTTCTTCTGCAAACTTTCCATATTCTCACACTGCTTCTTCTACGAGGGTGGCCCCAGAAGTAACCGACCCAACAAAGAAAACACAAAAAGTTTGGAAAAAAATGTATTTATTTTTCAACATAATCTCCTTTCAGTTCTATACACTTTCCCAGTGATATTCAATAACTTTGATACCCTTTTTATAATATCTGTCTTGCCCCTCAAAATAGCCATTAACTGCCGACATCACTTCTTCATGGTTGGTAAATCTTTGACCACCGAGCCATTTGTTCAAGTTTGAAAACAGAAAATTATCCCACAGGGTTAAATCTAGCGAATAGGGTGCATGAGTAGCTATTCAAACTTTAATTCATGAATTTTGGCCATTGCAATAATGGATTTGTGAGCTAGTGAATTGTCTTGATGAAACAACACTTTCTTCTTAGCTAAATGCAGCTGCTTTTGCTTGATTACTTTGCTCAAATGTTGCGTTAAGTTTGCATAATACTCACCATTGATAGTTTTTCCTTTTTCAACATAGTCAATGAAAATTATCCCATGCACATCCCAAAAAACCAACGCCATGACCTTGCCTGCAGATGAAACATATTCACCTTCGTTGGAGCCAGTTCTCCCTTTTGAATCCACTGTTTTGATTGTTCTTTTGTCTTGGGTGTGAAGTAATGGACTCATGTTTCAACCATGGTTATGAAACGGTGCAAAAATTTTGCTTTGTTGCTGTGAAACTTTGCTAAACACTCATTTGAAACATCTTCATAACAATGGTTTAGCTCAAGTGTGAGCAAATGAGGAACCCATCTTACACACAGCTTTTTCATGTCCAAATTTTCAGTTAATATGCAATGTACCGGACTTTTTGAAATGCCTACTATGCTTCCTAGCTTGTGCATTTTCAGTTGACGATCATCCAGTAATACTTTGTGGATTTTCTTCACCATTTCTGGAGTTGTCACCTCATTTGGTTGACCAATGTGATACTTGACAGCTTGTACGGCCTCGTTTCAACTCTGCTACCCAATATTTTACTGTTGTAAACAAAGTAGCAGACTCATCCAGGGTAGAATCCAGTTCAGCTTTTATATTGGTTGAGCTGAGGACTTTCAAATAAAGGAATTGTATTACATAATGATGACCAATTTTCTCCATTTTCACAAATTCACTGAAAACATTCACAATTGATGGCTGCCACACCAGCACTAAACAACATGGCATTTTTAAACTTGAAATATATGTTTTATAGACTGCATACTTTCTAATACAGTGATATTTTTCAAATGACAATTGCCATGCTTTCCATTGTTTCAGGCTCAACTTTGTGAAAGTTCATGTTCATTAAATTAAGAACATGATGTATATATCCACTGTTCTTTATTCTCGTACAACTAGTTTCAACACTTAGGCGTCATCATCAGGTACATCCCACCATTTTTAGGTCCGGCCGGGCACTTATGGGATCACCCGTGTGCTATGCTTCTTTTGCTCTATTTGAAACATGTCTCAATTTGTCATTTATCTCTTTGCACTTCCTTCTCCCTAACACTTGAGTTTACATTCTTCCATTTCTCTTTCTCATCTATCTTTTTAATCATATCATCTAAGATTTATGGTTTCCTTGTCCTTTTCCTATTAACAGTTAGTATGGTTTCTTTTGTGGATTTCAATAACTCTATTTTGATATATTTCCAATTTTCCTCGATATTACTGAACTCTTTTCCCTAATTCATGATGTTCACTACAGCCTGCTGATACACATTTCCTTATCATTCCAGTTAACACTTCTAAATTCCATTTCCTAACCCACTACCCCAGCCTTATCTTTTTGAATTGGATGCTATACTTCACGAGCACTGAATTGTGATCAGAGTCTGCATCCTGTCATGGGAAACTGAGCGAATTGATCACACTGTTCCTAAATCTGTGCCAAACCATAAAATGTTCTATTTGATACCTTCCTGAGTCACCTGGCATTTTCCATGTATAATTAAGCCTTTTGTGCTGTAGTGTTGGTGATGATTTAACACCTGTCTCCTGCAGAATTCAATCGCTTTCTCCCTACGGTCATTCCTTGCAATTAAACTGTGGTCTCCCACCTCAATACCATCTCTTCATTCGCTTATTGTTACATTCCAATCCTATTAATTTCTTTCCTGCAGGAACACGCGATCATGCCCTCTAACTGGTCATATATCCCATCGACTTCTTCCTGCTTATGATTACTTGGTGGCATGTATACCAGAACAATAACCAAGCTTGTCGGTTTTGCTTTTATTTCTACTAGTAACATTCTATCTGTTGCTTGGTCTATGTTGACTATGTTTCCTACCTTTTTATCCAATATAATGGCAAACCCTTGTTTGCTTTCGACCCCCCTCCCCTCTTATAATGCTCTTATAACTAACACTCCAGTAATCCCTGCTATCATCATCATCATTATTATTATGTAAAGAACATTGCAATTAGGCATTTGTCCTGGTGGCAATGGACCAGTCTGATCACTGGTCACTCTTACAATCTTTCCATCTTACCTTGCATAGGCCTAAAATAAATGCATTTATATTTCCTCTTGCAATCTCTCGCTCAATATTCTCTATTTTCCTGTACTAAACATTGTCCTAATATACCAAGTTCCTATTCTAAGTAATTCAGCCTTCTTCCACATCTTCTGTCTTGCTGCTGTTGTAAAAACACCATTTTTATGATTTCACCAGAATATCTATTACCTTAACAATTGTTATTTTCAACCATAAAAAAAATCATTTTAATTACATAAAACACAACAAAATATTAACTTTATGTCAAATAACTGTAATAATATAAAATGATATCCCTTGAAATCTTCATCCAATCAATAAAAGTTAAAGCAATAAAAGATTAAGAATTGACTCAGATGCTTGAGATTATTTTGGTATTGAACTACAGCAGGTTTATACCATTAGTACTTTATAGTCAATAATCGATATTTTGGACCATATCGGCAGATAATTGCAACTAAAAAAATCCTGCCTTTCTTTCATGAGATCACAAGACAAAAAAACAGAATCAGAAATGTTTTCCTTTTTAATTTTTGTAAAAGTGGACATAAACCATTTTCAAGGCAAAATAATTTTATGCGACAGACATTCATCAATAGGAGGTTTTTTCAAAAGAGGGAAAATGCATGAAAAATTATGGGAGGAAGATCAGGACCAATATTTTCGTCCTTTTTATAGAGTGTTCGTCTTCTATGGAAGCTCATTTTTGAGATTTAAGACTATTTACGAATCAGCATGAGTTCGTGTGGGTTTCTGGATGCCACTGAAATACAAGAACTATGAAGTGAAAACTCAGGCTTTGATTTTAATGAATTTCCAACATTTAGAAATTAATAAATTAAACCCAAAAGTTACTGGAATATCTTCTTTTAATACAAGTATATTTCGTCCTTGTAGTACTTGTAAAAACATATTATTGTGCTGAGAATCAAGATTCCTGAGCAAAAAAATCATTCTTCCATCATTTATCAAAATTTCATTCTTCAAACAAGCATTTCTTGATAAAAAAATATAAGTATTTTAAATCTTATAAAAAAGATTGTTGGATTAATGCTATCACATTGTGTACACTAATTAAATCTAAAATTCCACTCTTTGATTTTATACATAATAAAATTTACCTACCAAAACTATTTGCAATGAATTTTAAAAGGTGATATTCGTCAATTCAAAATTGAAAACTACACCTGAGGCATAGGATCGAATGAGTTAAAATCCATCATTTTGTCTTGCACTTACCTGTGTATAACACTAAAAAAATGTACAACATCAGCCAGAAATTTAAACTAATGACATTTGGTTTATGACAACAGATCTCGTGCACATATGTAGTAGTAGCAGGCTCTAATTTGTGGAAATTAACCACACTGTGAAATAATAGAATTAATTTTCCACAGCTATTCATTCCATACAAAGCATTTTAATGCTTGTAAATCATCACCTGGTACTATATCTGTACTTAAAGATGATTCCTAAGTATTAAGACACATTGTACAAAACAAATAGCTGTGGAAGATTAAACTTTCATTGTTTCCCCAAGATCTAAGGCATCTTAATTTGATGCATAAAATGAACACCATAATATATCAACACTGTTCAAATTAAACGTTTTTCCCTCACCTTCCTCGCCAGATGCTTGAAGTCTTCCGTATTTACAATCCTTCCATTTTTACAATCCGGCCGGCGGTGCTGATTCAAACAACTGACTATGACACCAGCCATGTTCACCCTAAAGTTGTCCTTGATTCGCCGTGCCATATCTGATGAAGACGTGTCAGCACCAGCCACCACTGTGCCCTCCCTCTCATCCCCTTCCACCATCTCATCTCTCTCCGTATCCCCTTCTTCCATCTGCCTTAATGACCTCTCCAGGTCGCCCTCCTCAACCCCTTCCTCCTCTAGTCGTTGCAAACCAAGTGAGGAGCCTGAGATCGTGGAATTGGGAGAGCCAGGCCTTCGATGGTGATGCCTGTGGTGGTGCCTGTGGTTCCCATGCCGTCTGGCTTGACCCGAAGTTGGGGAGGGAATGTTCTGGGGTGGCACTATCATCGAACTTCCTTGCATGGATGCCGCTGCTGCCACAGCAGCTTCCCTCACCATCTTGTGACGTCTCAGGCGATCCTTGATCTGGCGGTACACCTTATCCGATTCACTGTGGTCGCTCTCCCTCCGGGGCTACAACACACAAAATAGAAAAGATCAAACGGGGCTCTTTGCAGAATGGCCAAAAATCGGATAGCTCACTTTACGACGGGAGAAATAGCTCTCTCATCACTGTTCAAAACTATCAACAGAGCGAACATAGGGAAGTGAACTTTATCCCGATATCTGTTTACAGTGTCTGAGATTGTATTACTTTGATCACGTGTAGGACAGATTTACTTGTTCCCCTAAGTGAAAATATGTCTTAAAAATGGATTGTTTATCTGGATATACTTTGAAAAATAAAACCACTACAAACATGTAAAAAAAACAACTGAAAAGAGTGAAAATAAAATAATAGGTATAACACTGAAACCAAAGAAAAAATAAAATGTGAATGGTGCATAATTATTCATCTACTTTTTATAACTGTAGGCATTTCTTTGTTTCAACTCAAGGAATCCACTCACACTTATTATTCTCTCCTGCACTAGCCCCTCCCTTCTACGCTCCCTCTGTTCCCTCTTGGCTGCTGAAGAAGCAACCATCGCCACCATCTTCCGACGTCTCCTCTGTCTTGGATCTTCCTCCATGCCTCCTCCCCCCTCGCCCCGCCAACCCTCCTCAACCACCGCCAGTCTATCATGGGCAGCAACTTTCCTATGGATCATATCCTTCTCATAATGTGCCTCCGAGCTATGAGAACCCTCAACGACCTCATCCTCTTCTTCTTCCTGTTCCTCCATCTGAGGAGAAATCATGTACACGTGAGTGAATAACATGACTCACTACACACCTGCTCTAACAGTTGCAATGCAAAAAGCTTTTCAGCAATCTTTAGCACGACACTTGCAAGCCAAGCGTCTTCTCAACTCAATGCCTGTTTCTTCTCGGGAGAGACCCAGACAAGGGTGTATCTAGAGATGGTCAGTCTCAATCAAGAATGAGGTGACCCAAGAATGTGGGGAAACATGAACTAAGGCAGTCAAAAATGCTGATTCAAAATATTCTTAACAACTAGAGACTACTTTACCAATCAACATTTGATAAATTCCACATAAGAATCACTCCATAGATTTAAAGAGAACAGTTTAATGCAACACTTAGTGGAAAATACATCAGCAACTACCCAATAATAAGGATAACAGGAGAATAAACATTTAAAGCTTTCCCATAACAATAACATCCATTTATGCATCTGGATAACACTGGGTGACACTATGATGAGAGACAAAAAATAAAAGGGATTGAAATACCAAAATATGATTTTAAAAGATTAAAAGAGAAGTAACCTAAATTCATGCAAATGAAGAAAACAAGTAAAATGCATTAACTGATATATATTAAAAATGTTTCCACTTAATTTTATATTAACAAAAACTACCATGACAAACTAAAAACCATATTTTTACATTTTAATTAAATAAATATTCAAGCATCCATCATCCAGAAAACAATACCTGATCATTCAATGCATAACATTCATATGAAATACCTAATATCTACTTATGTTTTTGATCCATGAGTTTAATGATCTTCCAGAGATACTAATAAAATTGTTAATATTCAGCATTCACTTTTATCTCCATAAAAATAAAAAGTAGATTTCAACAGCTTCTTCTTGCAATTAAGCTACCATGGATCACAGTTCCTTCATGCCAAAATATCAGAATTTATCAATTCTCAGGAAATGACACAGTTGCATATTGACATTAAATAAATACAAGAAATAATTCATGTAGATAAATTTCATTGCACAAATATGGCATTCTTTTTTCCCACACAAATGTGCAACATGATCTGAATTCATTAATGGTGAATGTTCCTAATGTAAATATGAAATCAAGAAGGCTAACACAGGGACTTAGATACTCATTCAAACTAGGATTTAGGTACTCGTTCAAACTAGAATGTTAACATTGGTGAAATATTCCATGCATATTATTTTACGGACAACTAGTATTCATAATTTCTAACTGGCATGCAAAAGTTTATAAAACTTCGAAACGATCAAACATAAGAAATTTCAAACACAGTACCATGACTGACTACAAATATTATTTAAACATGCTTGTAATATGAAAACAAATCGTGGGAAATGCTTGCATCGTATGTATTGACTTACTGCTGCTTAAATGAGATTTTAATATCACTGTGCCAACTGAATTCGTCAAATTAATATTTTGGGAACCCTTTACGGTTATCCATTGTGAACATCTGTTTTCTGGCTGATATTTAATGTATATCATGAACAGTAGCTAGGATTTTACAGTATGCTTGACGGCAGAGGAAGCTGGGATGGTGAATTGCGATTTCCATCATTTTAAGAGATATTCTTAGTTTCCCAAATTTTGATAGCCTCATTGTTTGGCAAAATCTATTAGTTTAGCTTCTAAGGAAACTAATACTTGACAATCCTGTTGGAATGCACCAAAAGGAACATTAAATTACAATGATATGCTGAATTGGCAGAGGAAAGCAAGACTTAGTGAAAAACCTCTTTCAAGATGACATTATTAGTACATCAAAATCCACGTAATCTTGATTTGAGTTGTTATAACTCAAGGATGATGAAATCCTTTGAATTTTAATTCCTGAACATATATTTTTCATTTTGAAAATTGCCAGAGACATACTTAGAGTACCTTAAATGGCTATATTCTTTTACCAACATGCAGTATAAGTTTAATTGAAAGATTAGTTTACATATGATAATTTATGTTAAACTTCAACAACTATTAATCTCTATTTTATAACCCCAGTCAATTTTTAATTTTCTGGAATTCATTTACAAATATTATTCAATTATATACTCAATTTTGCTCATTGTCTCTTATGAGCCTTGTAAGATAAGAAATGGAGTTCACTTAACCACAACACATCCATATTTAAGTCTTACAGGTAGTAATAAGAATGTTCTTAATCTCTCAGGAATTATCAAAATGTCAGGTCGCATGCTTTGTATACAGTTTTATGATAAATGATGATTGGAGGATTTTCCTACTTCTTTTCTTAGATCACTGATCAAAAACATGATTTTTGCTTCATTATTCTATACCAATTTTCTGGAAAAGATTGATTACAGCCGATTTTTAATGATTCTGACATTTTTACAAAAAATAAAAATGGGATTAAGGAATGAACAAATGTTCCATCAGCATGCATGGAAGTTAATGCGTTGCAGCTCATAAAGACAATAACAAATACCTTTTTAGGTCATACATGCAAGTTCGAAAAATGGAAAAATGCACAAACTTACTAACATGCAGAATATTTTCATTTACTTGTTACAAATATAACACATTGGTCTTTCACATTCATTTCAGGTAAAAATACATTTAGAAAGAGCGATTGTATGTATCCATTATCAGTAGATTGGTTGAAACTGACAAACTTCTTGTCTTGAGTTGTTATCATCCCTGCCATATCATATCAATTCAAGTCGATCATGCCGAACCTTATCACATAATCTTTTCTTGATAGGAAGGAATGTCTTCTCTGTCATATTTGTGCCACAATCATTCCTTAAGTTCATCCCCATTCTTCATGGCATTCATAAATATATTTGTTCTTGTATCTCTATGATAAATCCCAAAGTTGAGGTCACTCTTGTAAACTCTTTCCCTTCATGAGAAGAAATAGGACTATTTTAAAGGCTTTAGGTTCTCCAATGAAAGTGACAATGTCACATCATTGACATAGTTCAAGATGGTAATAATTAAGTCCACGCCCTAATTGAGTTTCAAATCTTTGACCTTTGGGATAGTTGAAAAGCATGTTATTTGTCAGGCACATCTGGCAAGTTCTCTCCTTTGAGCTAACTGCATGTATATGATGGCAACAGGAGTAATAAGCAATTTTTTTATTTTGAAAAAAAAAATAGTGGTGTCAGCTGTGGTTTTGGACATAGCTGTTGCTACAAAGTGGATTTTGTCCTATGTATTAGTAAATCATTCAGAATTTATTATCTCATGCAACTTCCCTAAGCATTATACTTGCACAAATGATACATTGCGAGGTGGATTCCTTTGTTACTGATGCATAGATCAATAAAATAAGGAACAAATGCAGTATAGGAATGTTACTGTACACAATATGTAAAGGGAAAAGAAAACTGCTAACTATTCTAATTTCTTAACTGGTTAAGAACAGAACAGGACAATGATGCCAGGGCAAGTAACATATTTGGAGTACGATTAAACTTTGAGACCATTATCTGCAATGGAAAATATCACTTCATTATGTGAAACTAATTAGTAAATAAAATTAAAAATAAGTGTATGTCGGATATATTAACCTCAATTAAATAGCATATATGAAGTAATAACAAATTGTTTGGTGCAGTCAGTCAGGCTCGTATCTTTCCATTACAGAAATTAAGATCTAAAAGATTAGTTAAATAAAATTTGAAGAGCATCCCATTTAACTTAATGAAATGACCACAAGAGTATTAACCATACCTAAATTAAAGAACAAATTAACATTATGATCCTACTATAACTGGAAAGAAACAGAAATCACCAAAGTTTCTTGGAATTCATATCTTAGCTCTATCTATATAATTAAAGATTTCAATGGTGCAGTCATGCATCATCAGATAACTGCACAACATTTCCACAAATGAGTTCAATTTGTACCTCACAGGTCGAAAATTTCAATCATACCCTCAAACCATCAATTAACGAACACGCGTATAAAACTGTAAAAAAATAAATTATAAAAACTGCAGGCCTTCAGAAACTGTACACAGCAGAATCGCCTATAAAGAGAGTTCAGAATCCCTTAAAAAGTTACTCACTATATCGAGTTATCATCACCAATGGCAATTTTATACTCACTCATCAGTTGATTCCAATGGCTTTCAGCCATTGCTGTAGGTTTTTCACAACACTGTTATTAGGATATTAGCTGGGAAACTATCAATAATGATTTATCATATATTTCTGAGACTTAACAATTTTCACTGCCATATTTTTCTAATTTTTAGCCAACTTATCCTGGTATGCATGAGTTTGATATCTCATAAATGGCATTGCTAGAGGTTATATAGGGTCTGTCCTCATCTTTTTTGGCTCAAAAGGCATTATTCACAAAGAGGTTGTGCCTCATGGACAGACAGTGAATAGTCAGTTTTACGTTGAAGTTATAGAAAGACTGCAGAAAAGAGTGAAATGTATCAGGAAGGAGATTTTAGTCAACTGGAGGCAGCAACATTACATGTGCTGTCTCAAACTGCCTTCCTTATGACTTAGCATTTAGCCACACACAAGAAGCCAATGCTGCCCCAGCTGTCCTACATCCCTAATGTAACCCAGCTGGACTTCTTTTTGCTCCCAAAAGTAAAACTGAGCTTGAAAGGAAATCATTTTGGAATGCTGGATAGGATCAAATAGGCAATGATGAGGTGCCTGAACATGGTTCCTATGAATGACTCCCAGGAAGCATACCACAACTGGCAGACACACTGGCATCAGCGTGTTGGTGCACAACGGTGCTATTTTGAAGAATTTTAGTACACTATCTGAACTATGCTCTACAATAAATGTTTTTCCAAGATTTATTCTACTTATTTTGGGGACAGAATACGTATATCACACCTTGGAACAGCTTAAAAAGTGAACTATCAACAGAAAACCTTAAAATTTTTTAAATAGATATATGCTTAAAAATTTCTTAGAGCATCACAGATGTTGCCCTTTCATACGAGGTAGGCTGAAAAGTAATGCACACATGCTTGTATACCACAAACAAAAACATTTAGCAAGATCGGGCAAAAAGTACATTTAAGTACAATTCTTAAGTCTCAAAATCATACATTTATTTTTCAACATAGTCACCGTCAAGGCTAACGCATTTCTCCCAAAGCGTAATAAATTTTTTCATTCCATCACTGAAAAACTCTGCCAACTTTTCTCGAATCCAGGACTTGACAGCTACCTTCACCTCATTGTCTGAGGTGTAATGGTTACCCTTGACGTGTTTCTTGAGTTGAGGAAAAAAATAAAAACTGCAAGGTGCAAGATTGGGGGAATAAGGAGGATGTGGAATCGGTTCAATTTTCAGGTTTCGCAGAGCCTCTCCAGTTGTGCGCGAGGTGTGTGGACGAGTATTGTCAATAGTTCAATAATGAAGCCGACACATTTCTTTGATAATGAATAATAGATGGTAGTACTTTTGCACTTGATATCAAGTGGATAAGTGCTATCATCTTTTATTCATTATGTTCGACTTCCACCATATCATGCCTGAAGCTGCTCAATATTTTTTTTTAAAGGTAATCTACCGGTTAAGGTAGGTTTTTGGATGGACACAACTATCAAATAAACATTTTGTAACTCCAAACAAAACCCAATCCGGCAACCTAATCTACATCAGGTCCCTCTTCATCTCTGTGTACTTCTTTCCTCCCTTCATCCCGTCCAACATCCCTATCCTCAATCCCTATCCCTGCTCAATATGTTCCTTGGATATTCCAATATGGTTTGCGATATGCTTTTGAGTGATTCATTTTGAATCAAATCTTTGACGAGTTTGCAATGTTTAACATCTATGGCAGCGATTGGACGTCTGCTGCGTGTTTCATCAACAATTATGGCTTTTCCAGGCTCGCAACCACGAAATTTTACTACTCATCGATTTACAGTAGACCTATCAAGAGCATTGTCACCATACACAGCCTTTAAACGACCATGAATCTTTGTGGGAGTCACGTATTCATCAGTTAAACGACAACAGCATGCTGTTTAACTTGTGTTGACATAGCACTTGGAACATATCTCCATACTTCCACTGCTCAAAATACACTGGATGAATGAAATGACCGCAAACCTACGCATGGGTGTTGAGGGGAAATGTTACATCCACAAACCACCAGGATTGCTTCCGAAGGTCATTTTGTTTGTGGTCTACTAGCATGTGTGTATTACTTTTCAGCCTCCCTTGCATATACAGTCATGTTTCTGGCACAAAATAGCATATTCTCAACATCTGCTAACACAAAAAAAATAAAAACACACATGAAAACCTGTTTATTAATAGGCTAACAAATGATAGAACCATAAAAATGAAACAAACAAATGAAATACACCTTTGACTTATCATTTTAAAAATAATCAGAGCATGTGTATTGATTGATATTTTCATCAATACTGATGTCAATCAAATCTTGGTAATTCACAACATCTGTACAACCAAGGATTACAGAGATGATTACTGGAATAAAAATTTTATTTAATTATGTTTCCTGATCTATGTTATGCATAAATGTAAATCCCAAAAGTGGATGACATCATAATTTTGTAAGGGTTAAAATAATCCGCATGCAACCATATTTCAGTGACACATTATCCAAAAATGTGTTTCATTAGAAAGGAGGTAGTTCATTCACCTCCTTATAATAATGCTGGTGTTATTTTTATTGTTATTCTCCAGGTTGCAGTCGAGAACTTGGCAGCCAATCAATGTATGCATTTCCCTGATCCAAGTTAGTAGGTAATTGGAACATTATAAACTTAAATTTTTTCTCTCTCTCCCCCCCCCCCCCCCAATGTACTCAGCTTTCACCTAAATAAGAGGCTAGCTTGGGCTGATGATATAAACAGGTGGATAAGCCATTTTATACACCACTTAATTTCTGCTAACAAAGTCAATCAAGAAGACAATCCAGATGTGATGTCCAAAGTTTTAATTTGAATCAGTTTAAAAGTCTTTATGGTAGAGCAGTCTGGCCAAACTGACAAGGTCCCATGGAAAACAAAATGAAACATGAAGAGCATGCATGCCTGGAAGTTATGAATGGACACACTTAGACAATGGAAAATTTGTCCACCTGTCAGTAAAATACTGATTGGATTTTAAGATTTTCATTTTAATGGACAAACTGAATCACTAGCAATATCAAATGATCACTGTAAGTGCAAGATGCAGGCTTCACTATTACCAATTTATTTTGAATGCAAATCATGTGGCAATAAACTGTATCTGGACAATACTCATTATTTGTTGAAGTCATTATGTCAGGATTCCACTGTAATTACAAGAATATGTGATCGGCAATTAGTAATTAGGATAAAAAATAAAGAGCTAATGATAAAAATAAAAGAATTCAAAGAAGCAATCAGATGGCCATTTATGGATCTGAATTTGGAAATATTTTTATAACAAAAATCTGAAACTTGTGTGCACACCAACAGCAGGTAACTCAACCATACTTGACACTGTTGTGACACTTCTCACCATTGTTTTGAATGTGTCCAACATTAACACTGACATGTTTAAATTCTGGCTGTTGACTTTTGGGCAGTAACACAATTCAGAAGACTACAATTTCTTCATAGCATGTATGTCCAAATCACTTGGGTGGAAACAGAGATTTGGGTTCAAACCTTAGTATAGGTGAATGACTTTTCCAGTGTGCAATTACTGGAACAATTTAAAAAAGATTTTTTCTCATGAATGGTTACAGATTGGCATTCAATGGCATTCATGAACTTACTAGGCATTCACATTAAAAAGGATGCATTGGGAGACCAAAAATGTATAAATTACTTTAGAAGATCCAAGCTGCAGTACCTACTCAGAGTATGGGTAAAAGCTCAAATAATTCTTTGAACATTATGGAATCCAATCATAAAATGTAATTGAAATGACGGGAGTAACTTCTTAATTCTACACACACTTTATTTAAAACCGTCCGACGTCGAAACTTAGGACATGCTTTCAATAAAGTTGTGTGTGGAATCACAAAGTTCCTTCCTTCATTTCCATATGCTGCATAAGTTCCATAAAGTTACGCCTTAGACAACATTTCATGAAATGCTATGTTGAATTTTTCATGCTCAGTCTATGAAACTTAAAAGCTGATTTCATTCTTCTTCACATTTACTTGAACCATATCATCACACTTTAATTAAGTAGTCACATCTTTATGTGTAACTACAAAATCTAAAGTTATTTTTTTAATCTAGCAAAGAAAAATTATTAAACGCTCATATCATACACAAACATTGGGAAATGCTTTTGCAAAACCACTTTGCCAACAATTTGATGCAATTATTATAATAAGGCTCTGTATTTGTGAACATATGAATTATAATAAGTGGGTGAAACTGCTCAGAAAGTAAAGATATTTAAGCTGTGAATTTTAAACAATACTATCAATTAAGTATCACAAAATTAATAAAATAATTGGATATGTAGTATCTGCTCTCAAAACAGCCAAAATAAAGAAGTGAAACTTTATGACCACTCTACTGAGAACTTAGGCTAGGCACTCCAGGAGGGATTTCCAATTTGGTCGGAGGGATGACCTTCCTCAAGATATTAGGCAGATGAGCCAAGTTCAGGGATTGGCGAGATTGAGAAACGAAGAAATTTTTGCAATGCAATCAGGCTCAGGGCACAAAAAATAGTTTAGGCATGCTCAAATTGCGGCTTTAATACCAAAACAATGTCAGAAATCCTTACTTGTGTGCATGAACAAAAGGGTTATTCTTTGTAATGAATACAGAAAATTTCTCTATTTTACCTACAGGCTATGCCTATGCCACACAAAATATTAACAAAAAAGAAAAGTTATGCTTTTGATTATAAGTTAGTCATACCTTTTACAAGCATTTTAATCACGAAGTGATTAATGTGTTCTACTTATTACAAAAACAATTCTTTTTCTATGGACACATGAGGGATGTTTTTTCTTAGGACATTCAAAATCAAAATAACTTCACAAATGATCATTAAGTCATTCATTATTGGGGAGGCAAAAAGTGCCTGCAGTGGTGATTTCACCCAATTCAGAAGGCAGTCTCGAGTGCCAGCCAGCAAGATTTGCCCTAAACTTGAATAGTTAATAATGTCACTGGTTAATATGTCTATTCTAAATGTTTCCAATTAATCTTGACATAAACATTTTCCTAACGTGACTCTGAAAAATACTTTTTGATTCATCTGGTCTATATCACTACTTGACGTGTTTATCGGAAAAAAAGTTAGCACATCAACAAGGAAACCTTGTTTGATCATACATATTTTCCTAACATTTCCAGTCCATTATTTAAAATTTTCCAGCAGAATATATCCAGTACAGGGACTAATCAGATGAATGTTGACAGAGCAATGCCCTTTTTAGCTATTTAAAAATTAAATAATTAGGATGGTCACAGTGAAATTGCAACTATTGTCTTTCTTCCATCAAATTAATCCAAAATTAACAGAGTTTCCTGAGAATGTTCTTCCAGTGTTCAAAGGTGTTTCGAAGGCTTCACTGACACTGAACTTTCACCAGAGGTGAGGGAAGAATCTCCGGCTTGCCATTTAGAATTTATTCATATCATCAATCAAAGGAAAGCAAAAATCATTCGCAAAACAAGAAATCATTTTTATATCAATAAACAAGTTAAAGACATTTCCCCTGAATAACAAAATAATTAATGCAACTGAAATAAATCCAACATAAGGAATATTAAAGGGGGGAAGAGTGACATTCCCTAAGTTATCCAAGCTAGCAAATTTTCTGATAATGGGACTAAGAAGTAAGAAGCAGTAGTATCCATTGTTCATTTCAACCATATTACCAATTTACCCTGCCAAGACTTTGGAATCCTATGACAAAGGCTGGCATATTTAGTTTAGAATATAATTTCTGAAACTCTTAGGGTATCGCAAATTCCAGGTATTCTAATGAATTTCTCTAACTTAAATGTTCCTGAAGCCTGGCATTCAACTTAATGATAATACTTCCATATTTCACCTGATAGTGGCAAACATTTAGACTGATAAAATGTTTTTTTCCATTGGTACAATATGTCTCAAAAATGGCATTGCAATTTTTGGACACAACTTTACATAAAGTGGCAGTAAAAGGGTCACTTGATAACAAAACCCAGGGGCAGGATATGCTCCACAAGAAGTTGGGCATTGGTGGGGTAAAATTGTTTCAAATGCCTTACCTCTTCCTCCTCTTCCGAGCTTGAAATGCCTTCCTCATATGCTGGAGCTGCCTCCTCGGCCTCCTCCTCCTCTTCTTCTTCCTCCTCCTCTTCTTCTTCTTCCACCTCCTCTTCTTCCTCCTCCTCCTCCTCTTCCTCCTCCTCATCCTCCTCCTCTGACTCTACCTCCTCCTCCACTTCTTCCAAGATTGTCGGCACTTTGGACGATGCACCCTCTGTCTCTTGGGGCCATGCTGGGGGTTCCCACTGAGGCACCCTGAGCTTCACATGGTAGTAATAAGTTCGCCCCTCTGCGTCTTTTGCCGCCTTCCACTTTGGGGGCAGTTGCACTGGTGGGGGTGGTGGGGGAGGTGGTGGAGGAGGGTTGTAGGCACCACCAACCACCCCGAGGGGGTAGGGGAGACGGGTGATTTGGTCCGACGAGGATGGGGGAGCCTGGGAAGGCGTTGTGACCACAGCAGTGGCTTGTGGGGCCACTGGCAAGGGCTGACTGACAACTGACTGTCCCACATTTGAAACTGGAGGGTGCTGCTGATCTGATTGGTTGTAATTGGGTGGATTACCATGTGGAAGGGGAGCCTGGAAATTTATGTTGAAAGATTATTAATACCATGCAATAAATTACCCATCGAATACAAAATCATCCAAAGTCAACGGGTGATTTGCCAATTCAGGATTTTCTAAAACAGAAACACTGAACATTTATGCAATATATTATCATTACGCAGTGGAAACGAATACCATAGTGTGAAATACTCCAATATTTCCCAGAATTCAAGAGATGTCTTCGAATTTCCCTCAGTTTTGATATCCTAAGATCTTACATTATCTCATTTTAAGCTTTTAAATTTTATTCAGATTAGACTATGACCATAAGTTAGCAATTTTCACTATTTCTTCTATTCTAAGCTTTTGAAGAGTACTCAAAAGCCTATGTGTAGGTAGAAGTAAAAGACTAATAAATATAAACAATTTTACTATTTGAATTTAAAAAAAGCATGCCAATCCATGCAAGCTATGAGTTGACTTACTTACAATATGAGAATTGCTATTTATGTATTGAGCCTCGACAGCACTAAGTACTTTAGGTGCCATCTGACGTTTCCATCTGAAAGTTTGACCCTTTTAACGCCAACTTTCTTCAGAAAATTTTTTTCTGGTTGGTTGTAATTTGTGTTGTTTACAGTGGCTTGAAAATGTCTCGGTGAAAAAATGGAGTTAACTCATGAACACCTTAGTACCATCATTTTTTACAGCTTTTAACATGGATTATCAAGACAGGAAGGCAACGATCAACTTACTTCCGCTTTTGGCCATGAAACCCTACCCTTTGCCACTGTGCTGGTATAATGAATTCCATCGTGGCCACTGTTCGCTCAGTGACGAAAGTCGTGAAGGTCATCCAAAATCAGTTGTTATGCCAGAAAACGTTGATGCTGTGCATGAACTAGTAAAGGAAGATCGTCACATGACTTATTGTGAGATTGAGGCATCCTTGGGGATTAGTATGATGAGCATCAATAAGATATTGCATGAACATTTGACTGTGAAAAAAATTTGTAAGTGTTGGATCCCGCATAATTTGACAAAAGCTCAAAAAGATGCTCGTGTCAATTGGTGCAAAGAATTGCTCAACAAATACAATCACGGTGCATCAAAAGCTGGGTATAACATCTACACATGGGATGAATCTTGGATCTATGCATATGAGCCTGAAATAAAACATCAATCCACTGACTGGGTCTTCCAAGATGAGCTAAATCTGACAAAAGTGATTCGTGCACGAAGCACATCGAACAAATGATCACCTGTTTCTTCGGAATAACTGGATATGTGGCAACCATACCATTAGAGCAATGTAGAACCATGAATTCTGAATGGTACACGAGCATTTGTTTGGCAGAAGTGCTTGGTGAAATACAGAAAAGAGGCAGCAACGAAGGATCAGTCTTTATCATGACAATTCAAGCTCTCACAGATCGGCTGAAACAACTACCTTTTTGACTGGCCAAAACATCGAATTGATGGGTCATCCTCCGTAAAGCCCTGATTTAGCACAAAATGACTTCTTTTTATTCCTATTTATCAAGAAAAATTGCATGGCCAACGTTTTTCAACGACTGAAGCAGCCATTGATGCATTCAAAAATCATGTTTTGGAAGTACCCCAATCAGAGGGGAAAAAGTGTTACGAAAATTGGTTTGAGCGCATGCAAAAGTGAATTGATTATCATGGAGAATACTTTGAAAAACAATAAATCCATTTTCAGCAATAAAATACTTTTACTATTACAATAAATTACAACAATCTTTTCATTATTAGGCTAAATAAATAAATAGCAACTCTTGTACAGTAGATCTAAATATTAATTATTTAACATAATAACTAGGTAATAAGTAATAGCATAAGATTATAGCTGGGGACTATCAATGTCAGTGTCATGTAAAATGAAGATTGCGCTGTGATAATACATGCAGAGTGGTTTCCTACACAAACAGTGTTTGAAATTTGTATGAAAAGATGATTATTTGATCTTGCTGAGAATCTTATCTGAAACTTTGGCTAGGGCATCATAAATGATTATCTAACACCTGAGAGGATTTTACTGAGAGAAATAAACAGGGCTTGAGCCAATATTTTACAATTAATTTCAAACAAATTACCTACTTGAAATGTCTGTCCAATGTTATAAGTTCCTGGATTTTTAACTCCTGGTATAACTGATAACACTGAACTGACAATTACACATAGATCATTATTAACCATAAAACTCACCTCCTGAGTGTGGTGGACAGCGTGAGTGTAAACAGGCTGCGGTGTGGACACAGCTGGATTCACTGAATACTGGGGAGGTGGAGGCTGAGATGGCAGGGGAATGAACTCAGGCGCAGGAGCCAACTGGGGCGACACTGATGGCGACGGTGATGACTGGGGGATTGCTTGATGTTGTGGTGGTCCACCTGGAGGCAGCGGGATGTCGAGTGGGGAGAGGGACGTTGGAGTCGAACGTCCATTGTGTTCGAACCCCTTTTGCTGGGGTGGGATGGAAGTAGGGAGGGGTGGTGGGTGGGAAACGTGGGGTGGACGAATGATGTTTGGCTGGGGGTGAGTGGGGGGCGGCAGAGTGGGAAGGAGGGGAGGCAGGGGTGGCTGTGGTGGTGGCAGGGTCTGATGCGGGGGGAGCATGGGCATGACAGGGGGATGCTGATGGGGCGGCATCTGTGGCTGGTTTGGGAGGTGGGGGGAGAGTTGTGGCTGATGCTGGGGCATTGGCGGGTGGGGAGGAGTGGGCAGGAGGGGTGAGATGGGATGGTGCTGGGGTGGATGCTGAGGTGGAATTTGAGGCGTGGGCAGGAGTGGGGATGACTGGTGTGGTGGTGGTTGGGGAGGTTTAGGAAGGAGGGGGGATGGGGTGGGGAGCAGAGGGGAAGGGGTGGGCAGGAGGGGGGGTATTTGTGGAGTGGGGAGGAGTGGGGACTGCATGGGCTGGTGTGGGGGCCCGCCATTGATGGGTGATGACTGATGCGGGTGTGGAGACTGTGGGGGTGGGAGGAGGGGACTGGGCTGTGGTTGGTTGGGGATGGGGAGCTGAGGCGTGGGTAAGAGGGGTGACTGCTGTGGCTGTGGAGGTTGAGACTGGTTTGCAGCATTCATTTGGAGGAAATGGTGAGGGGAAGGGTGAGGGTTTGTCATGTGAGGGTCATACCCACCAATTTCAGGATGAGGGATTCCATTTGGATCTATGAAAGAGAAGAGAAGTACATCAGATTGATTACCAATTTGGCAAGTAAAAATGTTTGGCAGCCAGATCAATATGAGACAAAAATGAATCAACATAGATACCATTAGCATGGGCCCTTATTTCCATAATATTAAAATCATATGCATTTGTAAAAGCCTCATTTGAGCTACTGTCGAAGATAGATCAACTTTTAAAATTACCCCCTTAACACAAGGCTATTTTTTTACTTTACCATGCCCTGATAATTTGTCCACAGTCCGATTATTTAACATGGGCATATGATGCTGGATTAAACAACTTATCATTTAGTTTAAACCACAATATTTACTACATTTTGTAATTAGCTGAATAAGAAATACCTATTATAACTATAGACTGGTAAAAATATATTGTTAATACTTATTAATAAGTGAAAACAATTAACATAATTATCAATCCAAAGGTTGGTCTGATAGGTGATGGTAGAGTTCACCCAATACAAAGTCCTATGACGAATGGCATTCACATATCAGGGCTGGGAGGCCAGAGTCTTTCCCTTTCTCAGCTATGGTTTCCCAGGAAATTCTGGTACCCAAAAAATCATTCAGCTCAGGGAGGGCATGCCCAGGGATTGAACCTGGGCCTTCTATTCAGAAGTCCAATGCTCCACCATGTTCCATTTAATAATGAGTAAAAAAAAAACCATAAACACAGTAATCAACCCGAAGGTTGGTTTAGTAGGTGATGGTAGAGCTCACCCATGTACCAAGCCCGACGGCGTGTGAATATTCACACATCAGGGTAGGGGGGCCAGTTCCTTTCCCTGTGCCGGTTATGGTTTCCCAGGAAGATCTGGTACCCGAAAAATCAACTAGCTTGGGTGGAGCTGCAGGTGCCCAAAGTGCCTTGCCCGGGAATTGAACCCGGGACCCTCCGGTCAGCAGTCCAACGCTCTACCCGCTAGACTACCGCGACCCGCTACTAAGTGTTAAATACTTCAAGGAAGTAATAACAAAGAAGAGGGCAAACATTATATCCCCAGTAGTATTTAATCAAACATACAATTTAATATGTTCTTGATATTTTCTGTAATGAAGCAGTTTCTTGTTTATTTAAATTTATATGAATGGGATTTACGGTAGTACGAAACATAGAACAACATTTATGCGAACCTGTTAATAGGAGAGAGGGATGTTTCATGAATAAATTTTAAACTGAACTTTGACTCAATATTTCAGTGTTATTTGATGGCTGACATTGACCTTGATCATAAAGCAAAAAATATTTAGATCACCAACACCATCAATCATTAGTCATCTAAATGTTTGATATTCAAAGACTAACTTGATTAAGATTAAAATTTAATTAAAATTTTAAAGAAAAATATGATTTAAGGGTGCACTGACAAGCCCTAGTTGAACCTGAGGCTTACCAGAATGAGGCATGATGGGCTGAGTTGGAATTGGAATCATAGCAGATGGTTGCTGCTGTTGAGGCACCTGAGGATAGGGCACCCACGCGTTTGACACTGGGTCATAGTACAGCGGATAGCCTGTGACAGGGTCATACATGGTGGTTGGTATATTTGGATCGGTGTAGGCCAATGCTGCCTGCTGCATCTGCTGCTGTTGCTGCCACATCTGCTCCTGTCGCCTTTGCTTCTCTTCCTCCTCTTGTTGTACCTTCATTGCAAATAGGTGACGCCTCTCTGCTTTGCTCATGTTAGGATTCCTGAAGGATCATACAAACTGGAGTCACTAGATATTCCCATATCATATACCACAGTTAATAACCTGAAAGTTGGGTTGATAGGTTAAGGTTAGAGTTCACCTAATACTAAGCCCAACAGACATTACATTAGGGTAGGAGGCTGGTTCTTTTCCCTGAGACACTTATATTTTCCCCAGAAATATCTGTTACCTGAAAAATTACACAGCTTGGTTGAAGCTGAGGGTGGCCAGAAGCATCCCTGGGAATCAAACTGGGTCCTCCCATAAAATATCATAATAAAAATAATGGTCATTTTCTTTTGGGCACTTTTTGGAAAAATAACAGCAAATGCATCAAATTATACTTCTTGGCTAACGTCTACAAAGCTCTGTTTCACATACAACTTTTAGCAAAAAAAATCAAGTCATACACACATACACAAATACTACATCAATAAGACCTTCTCTTCATGGAATATGACAAAGTAAGAAAGCCTATATTTATGCCAAGCCTAATTACAATCAGCAAATCTTTTTGAGTGTGATCCTACTTGCAAAAGTTTTCAATGATTTGCTTTGAAATTTATAAAATCAAAACTTAGCACAACTCTAATGGTCAGAGATGAGCTTTCTTTACATTTACATGGATATGGAATTGGCTATGCAAAGTTGTAAGCACATGGATGTAAATTCAGAGGAAAAAGATTTCACAGTTTTACTATACCTGTCAGCAAGTAGTGGTTTTTTCTTGGCTGGTCTATCACTATTGATTGAATCAATACTGCCACGCCCTCTTTTCCTTTCCCTCTTGTCATGGTGATCACCACTTCGAAATCTGTCATGCCTCCAATGTCTATTTTTCAGGAGAGAGAATAACGAAATGGTTAACATAAAGCTATTTTGGATGGCATAAAATGCAATGAAAATCCCCTTTTAATGAAAGCATGCTCTGAAACTTTGAATGATTTGAACCACTTTTTTTTAAACTCAGGGCAGGTCCCTAAATAATAACTCTAAACTGTATTCATTCTCACACATCATAAAATCAATTCTTTGCCTTGAAATTAGGAACATTTAACTTCAGAAAGGCTGAAATGATTTGCACCATTCTTCATTCGATCAACATTACGAGGAGCTGATTTATATTATAAATACAAACAATTTAATTTTCAATTAATAATACTTTTAATGGAAGTTAAACTTATGCATTGAATGCCTCAACTACAAAAGAGTATGTACTTTCAGTAAATGCTAAGTTATAATTTTTTTACACTTTTACTGATGACAATACTTTCCAATGAAATATTTACTCATATAACTTGGTTTCTGAGGAAAATTTAAGATTTACTTGGTAAAATGCAAATGAATACAAAACATTGAGTGTTAATGCATTTCACGAGGCTGAAGAACTGGAATAAATGGTTAAGTAAAATAAAAAAAATCTTCCTACCTGTCATATGATTGTTTATTATGATGCCCCTCTTTGTCCAAATATTCCTTATAACCTCGATCTGAAATAATCCAGAAGAAAAAATTGACACATTAGACAGTGATATTCCATGTAAAAACAAATTTTACACGACTTTTTATACTAGAAAGAAAAGGAACTGCACCATATTAACTATTCCATCGGTTAATTTAATTTCCCAGAATCAATGCTCACTAAAACATGCTGAATAGGTCCATCAATATATGGTACTGCATATTAAACCAATATCACAGAGCTATTTTTCACTCATAAGGAATCATCTAAGTGCTAGCTCATCATTGGTATGGCAGATAATAGCCTTTGATGTCATCATTTTACTTATATGATCATTTCAATTGTGTGTTTATATAACTCCCTCACGGGAAACCACCTCAATTATGATTCCCAAGAAAATAATGATGGGCACTATAGATAATATGAGTCCTGGCAACTACGGGACTCGGCCCAAGAGGCTGTGTGTCGTGCCCGGCAGCAGGAGAGGCAAGGCTTCTGCGGTCGTCATCCCACGAAACCCTTGCAGGGAAGAAATAACTGCAGCAGGACAGAAGACTCAGAAGAAGGCGAAAGTAGTTAGAATAGGAACCTGGAACGTCAGGACAATGTTGAGGACAGGAAAATTAGAAAATATTAAGCGAGAGATGGAAAGAGGTAATATAGATGTTTTAGGCCTCTGCGAGGTGAGATGGAAGGATAGCGGGGATTACTGGAGTGACAATTATAGAGTGATATACAGCGGCGGGGACGAGAGCCAACGAGGGGTTGCCGTAATTTTAAATAAAGGGATAGGAAGAAGCGTAGTCAACATAGAGCAAGCGACAGATAGAATTTTACTCGTAGAGATTAAAGCAGAGCCGACGAACTTGGTCATTGTTCAGGTATATATGCCACCGAGCAACCACAAGGAGGAAGAAGGATGTATGATGAGTTAGAGGATATCATCGCGAGTGTTCCTGCAGGGAAACATTTGATAGTGATGGGGGATTGGAATGCGACGGTAGGCGAAGGAAGAGATGGTGGTGGGGTGGGGGACTATGGGTTAGGCACGAGGAATGAACGCGGGGAGAAAGCAATTGAATTCTGCAGAAGACAGGGGTTAGTCATCACTAACACATGGTTTAGACACCACAAAAGGTGTAGGTATACATGGAAAATGCCAGGTGACTCAGAAAGGTATCAGTTAGATTATATTATGGTTAGGCACAGGTTTAGGAACAGTGTGATAAATTCGCACAGTTTCCCAGGATCGGATGCGGACTCTGACCACAATTTAGTTGTTATGAAATGCAATGTTCGTTTCAAGAAGATAAGGCAAGGGCGGCGGGTTAGGAAATGGAATTTAGAAGCAGTAAATGGATTAACGAGGAAGGAGTATCAGCAGGCTGTAGAGAAAATGATGGATGACAGTAAAGAACTGAGTACTATCGAAGAAAAATGGGAATGTATCAAGAAAGGGATATTGGAAGCCACTAAAGACACTATAGGAACCGTTAACGGGAAAAGGATAAGGAAACCATGGGTAACGGATGAGATGATTGCAAAGATGGATGAGAGAAGAAGATGGAAAAATGTAAACACAGAGTTAGGCAAAATGAAGTACAAAGAGTTAAACAATAAATTGAGAAGGGCCACAAACAAAGCAAAAGAAGAATGGTAGAAAACGCAATGTGCGGATATGGAAAGTTTACAGAAGAAGGGTGAAATTGGTGCTCTATACAGCAAGGTTAAGTTATTATCGGGAAGTAAGAAGGCAAGATCTGTGCTCACAGTTAAAGATAAGTGGGGTAAGATAATAGTTGAACCAGGAAAAATCCAAGAGAGATGGAAGGAATATATAGAAACACTGTATGGTAAAGAACTTAGGCCGACAAGGTTAGACATAGAAAAGGAACATGACGTAGAAGAAGATAGCTTAGGTCCAGGCATACTCGACGATGAAATAGAAAGGGCATTAAAGGAGATGAAAGCAAATAAGGCTGTGGGGGTGGACAATATTCCTGTAGAAATGTTGAAATGGTTAGGGAAAGGTGGGAAGAAAGCCATATATGGACTGATTCGTAGTATCTATGAGGAAGGAATCTGGCCGGAAGATTTTGTGAGATCGGTGTTAGTTCCTATTCCAAAAAAGGCAAAGGCTTCGTCATGTGAGGATTACAGAACAATAAGTTTGATATCCCACTCAGCTAAAGTTATTCTCAGGATCATCAACAAAAGGATAGAGAGTAAGGCAAATGATTACTTAGGGGATGATCAGTTTGGGTTTAGGAAGGGAAGAGGTACGCATGATGCCATTGCAGTAATGAGATCACTAGTCGAGAGGAATATAGAATACAATCAGGACGTTTTTGCCTGTTTTGTAGATTTCGAAAAAGCGTTTAATAGAGTGAATTGGGAAAAATTAATGCGTGTATTGCAGAAAATAGGAATGGATTGGAGGGACAGGAGACTGATCCGCAACCTGTACATGTCTCAGACTGCTCAGGTGCGAGTGGGGAACGGAGAGTCCGGATGGGCAGTGTTAGGAAGAGGTGTAAGGCAGGGTTGCCCATTGTCACCGGTACTGTTCAACGTATATGTAGAGGAAATGATAAAAGAGGCATGGGAAGAACTGGAGGTAGGAATGAAAGTCGGAGTGGAATTCGTAAAATCGGTTAGGTTTGCTGATGACCAAGCATTAGTTGCTCAGTCAGCCAAGGGGTTGCAAGCATTGTTGAGTGAATTGGAGGTTCAGTGCGATAAATATGGTATGAGAATCAATATTAATAAAACAAAGGTTATGCGATTTTCCAGAAAGAAAAAGGCTAAGCTAAATATTAAAATAGGCGGGGAAAAAATAGACCAGGTAGAACAGATTACATATCTCGGAAGTGTTTTGGACCAATACGGTCAAAGTGGTAGGGAGGTAAGGAGAAGAATTGCGCTAGGCAAGGAGGCTTTCTCAAGGAGGAGGGAGTTGATGACGGGGACGTTGAGTAGGGATGTTAAGACAAGACTCGTAAAAACTCTGATATGGAGCGTAGCTATGTACGGCGCGGAAACGTGGTCACTGAAGCAGGAGGTTAGACGTAGATTGGAGGCTTTTGAAATGTGGGTGTGGAGAAGAATGGAGAAGGTGAAATGGACCGAAAGGAAAACAAATGAGGAAGTACTAGAAATGGTGGGGGAGGAGAGGGATTTGTTGAGAGAAATCCTATGGAGGCAGGAAAAATGGATGTCGGAGGCAGGAAAAATGGATGAAAGGCGTATTGAGCGGAAGTGGAATGTTGAAGAGGGTAATAGAGGGGAGAATGTTGGGCAAGCGAGGTAAGGGTAGGAACAGGATGGGGATGTTGGACGGGATGAAGGGAGGAAAGAAGTACACCGAGATGAAGAGGGACCTGATATAGATTATTTTGCTGGGTGGGAAGTCACAAAATGTTTATTTGATAGTTGTGTCCATCCAAAAACCTACCTTAACCGGTAGATTACCTTAAAAAAAAAAATAAATAACTCCCTCTTCTGGCATAATCATTTGTGTGCACCTTGGTACAGAACAATGAATGAAAGATTTACAGGGTCATAGGCTGCTTATGGCTAATGTAATAGAAATAATGGCATGCAGAGGCAATATTATTAGCACATTTAGTATGGATAGATGGAATTCCAGTTAATTGGTATAAGTCTTTCAATGGTCCATGTTTCATTGCCACACTGTATATCCTTCATTCAAGTCATTTTGCATTCAGATTAAATCTAACCTTCAGCTGGGCATAGGCAGTTTTCAATAGCATGTCTGCAGTGGTAATTAATGCGTACTAAGCATAGTGCTTTTCTCAGGAAAGTGGTCTTTCTCTTTTCTGCTTCATAGAGATTATTTTTTGTGATACGTTCCATTTAAGAGTAATATTTGCACCTGAATTTCCATGGTAGTGTAACACCCAATTTGTGTGGGGAAGGTAGAACAGGAATAAGGAGGGTAGTTGGGTAGCAAACATGATGCCTTCAAAGTAACCTCATGTAGACCACCAAGAGAACCTTTGAGACTGAACATTTATATTTCAGTTTACAAATCGACACACTCACCGGCCTCTCTCTCATGTTCCTTCATCTGCTCAATCCTCTCCTTCTTTGGTATCCGAAAAACTTCCTTGAGAGAGCTCCAACCCTGCAGGAGGGAAGATGCTATTTCCGATAGCAACCTTTGTCTCTCCTCACGATCCTCAACCTTCCCCCCATCCACCACCACAGTCTTCCCCTCCACCGCACTCCCACTTTCCTCCTCCTCTTCCTCTTCTTCCTCCTCCTCATCTTCGTCCCCCTCCTCATCCATCTCCTCCTCCTCAGCATCCTCCACTCCATCTTCCCCACCTGCCTGACCCTTTCTCCGAACACTCCTTTGTCCCTGCCAGCCACCCTCCTTGCCACCCGGCCTGCTCCCCTTCTCCTCATTCTCCTTGTTCCCCTCTGCATCCACAACTTGCTTCTCATTCTCCAGGGTCAGCGTTGTCGGTCCCTCGCCTGCCTTTTCGTCCACATCACCCCTGGGCCTCGATGCCGCCTCGAGGTCACTTGGAACATCCTCTTCAACTAATGCCATCCTGAAGTAATAACAAGAGTTACTCCAAAATGACTGAAAACACAGAAAGTTAAAACTACAGCTTACAAATTTAACATAGCTGGCAGAAAATAACAAAAGAAGATAATAGACTAATTAAGTCAGCACTAGACCTTATGACATCACTTGAACTATCATTAGTCCAGTTTGTATCACAAATTAACAAGGATTGGTGAATTGGTAATAACTAATAAAAATCACCATTTAGTCTCAATGGTTTTACAGAGGCAATGGCTAGGAATAATTTATTTACAGTGAAATATAACATACAGTGGAAACCTAATATGATGAGCACACCATTTGATGATACCATTATAACAAAACCTTATGACGATAAACCTCATGAAAAGATCACCTTGAGATGTGTGCTCCACAGCAAAAAATATCAAAAAGCATCATGCATTCACGTGAATATGATTCAGGAGAGGAAAGAATATCTGCATTTTCAAAAGTGATTTGATGCATGCAAAGGAAACCTTCAAATAAAATGCAGGAAATGTCAAAGCAATGACTTCTTTCGTGGAGTCTATAGAGGTGTGCACACAAATGTGAGAATTACAATTGCAAAAATCCTTGACCTAGACTGGGATTCAAACCCATATTGTTAAATTTTTGGCAAAAAAGTCTTGTAGCAAGTTTATCTACCATATGATCACCTTACAGTAAAGAATTAACCATTTTTCCTTTGCTTTACTATGTTACATGTAATTGATTTCAAGATGTGAATAATAACCTCTTGCAAATGAAAAACCTACTCTTGGTATCAAACTACCGCAGTCATCGAGATCAAAAGTTACAAAATATCAATATCACTATATTGCAACTACACATCCTAAAAAAATCATGCTAAGTCACAACGATGCTAGAAAAAATCAATAATAGTAGTTTCCCAGTGTATATCTCTACACAAAACCTTCATAAAATATCCACAGTGATAGGTATTAGTCACAGAAATTGATGGAAAAAGTGCATCTATGATAATAAGCACTCAACAAAGGCAATTTCTTAGATCATGTAAATGCTCATTATATTTAGATTTCACAGTCCATCAAAACACATCTTAATAAAATGAAACCGATCCATAATGTTGGCTTAAAGATACACAAAAACTAATGAAAGGGATGTTTTTAATACATTCAAAATATTATAAATATATCATGACAAGTAGGTAATAAAATGTAACTTCAACGTACTTTTCTTTGGTCCTGCTGTGCTCCTTTCCATTAACAGTGGAATTTTGACGTGGTGGAGGGGATGTCCCTGGACTAGGTGATGGTGTTGAATTGGTTGAGCTCAAGGCTGGGAGAGGGGGTAGAGGCTGTGAGAGCCAACGCTGCACCACACTCAAGACTTTGCTGTCCTGCAGCATTGTCTTATTTGGAATGGGTAGCTGGGCAAGAGTCTCTAATATCTGACAAAGAAAAGCAAATATTTTTGAGCACTACATAGGGACTAAACGAGTAAGTACAAACTTTTCTAGTCAAATTCATGCCATTTCAATTAACATTTCTCTTTCAAAAAGCTTAAACAAGAGTCTTTTAATTAAAAAAATATCCATCAAATTTGTGTAAATTACACCGATGAGAAGAACAGGTTAGGACTTCACAACATAGGGAATAACTGGCTTAGCATGGCAGCAGCCACAGAAATTTTATCTTCACTTCCCTTAACCAAACTTGATATTTTAGAATATCTCATACTTGAACTTCCACTGGTAAGGCTTTTTAAATACTTTACTGGATGAGTGATAATGGGGCTCTATGTCTGTTGTTTTGTTTGCTTCCTTTCTCAATGTTGATTCATCATTCAATATTAAGTGACCTCATTTTCAATGATATCAATATTATACATCTTCCTGATACATGGATCATTCCATTCAATGTTGGTGGAATAGGTAACTTTTCGGAGAAAAATATAGTGCATGATACTATATAAGATATCTAATCTTAATAATGATCACCTGATGAGATTACAATTTAATCTTGGACTGCATTCCAAAATATTATGACAATTTTATAGCATTAGAGCATCTATGCCTGATTAAACTGAGCAGTAATGAGTTACCATGAGCATTCCTGAGATCAGTTTAACTAACAACTTCGGCTACTCAGCAGGGGTACTTTATCCATGAAAAATGCTTTCTTTCTTGGCTAAAGTCAAAAGGCCTGAACAAGTGGTTCAACACTTAGAATATGTACATTCTAAAGGGGAAAAATATAATCAAGAATGGCAGTGCTTACGCACAGAGTTATCTCAGAAAAATCAAAACAACCAAGGAACATATTGAAATTCACATAACATGAAAAGGGGACACGCACAATAATGAAAGTACATGTGCCATTAAGAGTGATTTTGAAGTTCGAAACACTTCATACAATTTTGACTGAAAAGTCAGAGCATTGGAAGGTGTCATGAAGATGAGTCCCACAAATGCTCACAGCAAACCACTAATGGTAACCTGTGGACTTTTGGAGTGAATTTCTTCGGCACTCAGCATACAGAAAGGACAACTTTTTGGATTTGGATTTTATTGGTGAAGAAATCTGGGTGTTCTGCTTCACACTCGGGCACAAACCGCAATCTTGTAAGTAACTGCACTCCTCTTGGCTCAAGTTGCAAAATTCATACAAATACTGTCTGCCAGTAAAAACATGGCAAATTTTTTAAGATTGAAACGGGGTATTGTTGGTTGACTTAGTAGTTCCTGGAACCACAATATATACGGAGAGGTATTGTGGGACTAACAAGGTAAAAGATGAGGTCCAATGTTTCCTCAGCAACAGCAAGCAGGTATAACATGAGCATGCGATAACTCCCCCACCACCCACAAAAATGCATAGGTTGAAATGGTGATGGTGTAGAAAAATAGAGGAATGGTTAAGCTTCAAAGTGATTTATCAATTCATTAAATAAAGAAACACAATGCATACATTCACTGTTCTTTATTATTGTACGACTAGTTTCAACGCTTAGCCGTCATTGATTTATCAATTATTGAAAATAAAGATTTCTTTCTATTTCAATGTATTTCATGTTTGATTATGGTTCTGAACTCAAGAAACAGAGGAACTAGAAAACAAAGAAATGAACCAACCAACCACTATTTGCAATGAATAATTACTAGTGCAAAACTTCCAATGTTCTTTTGTTCCGAATGCACTTAAATGTGAAGAGTGGGAAACAGAAAATGGAACCTAATGCAGAATACGAGTGTGTTTCATATTTAATGAGCCAAATAAGACAGTGGATATTACTTATTCCAAGACAAAAGCAAAAAAAAAACATTTTGGCTTTGAGAAAGGTGAATTTAAAAGATGAATGCACAACATACCTCAAACCTTAGGCTCAACGTATCTTCCCAGTCCATGACATTTGAGGATACCCCACTACCCATGTCTATCATCCAACTCCAGACAAGACGAAGGCCATGATAATCTAAAAATAGCCTCCGGCAGGCCTGTTCACCATCTCGAAGTAGAGCCAGCAGCCGGCTACGAGCTCCACGCTCTTCTGCCCTCACCATCAGTCGGCACAGAGTAAGTGTGTGGGCACGATTTTTCAATCCTGATGCACACAACTTTTCTATTTCTTCCTCCAACTACATGAGGAAAAATAAGGTGAGATGTTAGGAAGATAAAACACAATGACTTTATATCGGTGAAATTGAGATTGATAAATAGTAACCTTTGTAATGTTCTATGATTCAGGATAGCACAGTTCACAGCAAGACTTCCAAATTCTTTTAACCAAAAGGTAAAATTTTCACATAAAAATTTGAATTTCCCATTGAAAGTTTTGGCAAAATTATAGTATTTGAAATATTCTAATGTCATCATGTAACTACATTAGTACCACTACAATGCAATTTGATCACAGGAGTGATAGAAGCTTGGTGTGACAACTTGTATGAATTAGCTAAGCTACTTTTTATGAAGAAACTATCCTCCAACAAATATCACACCAGTGATGTTTCCATTGGAAGTGTATCACCAAAATTTGAAAAATGTCAATACTTTAATGAATACCCCCATTCTTATATAAGTTTTTCAGGGGATATTAAAATCTCTTGATTGTTTTCCCAGCTCATAAGAACTGATACCATTATCTGATTATTACCTTTCTATAACTTACAATATTTTCTTGCAAGGTAGAGAATTCACTGATCACTTTCTGAACTTACATCCATATCCTGGAAAAATTCCCTCGGGTCCTTTCTCTTCTCCTCCCGCCTTTTGGTGCGTGCTGCAGCTGCTGCTGCAGCCTCCTTCTCTTTCTTTTCTCGAGCAAACCCACTCGTTGACGATCTACTACTGCTACTACTGCTGCTGCTGCTGCTGCTACTACTACTACTGCTGCTTGCGTTCCCCCGTTTTGCCTTTTCTGGGTCCTCACCTATCCATCCCCGACACAAAGCCTTCTCACAGTAGCAACGCTGAGCCTCCTTCCTAATTACCAAGAAAAGAAATGACACAAATAAATGATACACACCACTGCTTTTCACGACTCAATCATCAAAGGCTGATTCAGCAGATTTGCATTGCCAAAGACATAGTGGCAAAATTTTAAACTGCAAAAAAGCATGACACACTACTAACCTCAGTTTAACTCTTACATTTCAGAAAAACCCAAATAGCAGTCTCAGTAAGAAGAGCACACAATGATTTGTTATGATCAGTTGTGATAAAATAAAATCAAGTTTGTTCAATAGCTCGCTCCCACCTCTTTCAACATCCCAGAAGCAAGGAAAAAACAATATTAATGTCATCCAAGATTAATCGGGTCTCCCACCGGGTCCACGTTTGTAGGTTTGCCGATGTTTCAATGGCCGAGTCGTCCATCGTCCTCAGGGCATGTTGTTATTCAGTTTTTGGCCGCCTTATATAGTTTGGCCAAGAGGTCAGGTCACGTCTGATTGGTTGGATGCTTTCCGCTTCTTGTTTTCCGCAATAATTTTTATACCCATTTTGAGGAATATTACAGAGAACAAGAAGCGGAAAGCATCCAACCAATCAGACGTGATCTGACCTCTTGGCCAAACTATATAAGGCGACCAAAAACTGAATAACGACATGCCCTGAGGATGATGGACGACTCGGCCATCGAAACGTCGGTAAACGTACGAACGTGGACCCGGTGGGAGACCCGAATAATCTTGGAAAACATTATTCGCCGGGAAAGTACCAGATCATTCTTCAACATTAATGTCACATAATAGCGAAGAGCTTAATAGTAACAATCTCCCCTATAACATTTTTTAATTGAATGGAATTGTCAATATTACAAGTACATACAATGACCTTAATATAGTGGAGTCAAAATAGTTAATATGGATCTTCTGGGGTTAATATAACATTCAGTATTGAACATTTAATGGGTTACATGGAATTTGAAGTTTTACATAAGAGACACCACTGATTTCTTGAATTTTGGAAAAAATTGTGTTTCTCATATGACATCAAACACAGTATTTGTAAAGCTATTCCAATATATCAAATGAATTACACAAAAAGACCTTGAATAAGTATGACTGAAAGGATTCAGTGTACACATGTCAATATTTGGCTCTTCTTGCAACTTAATCATCTGCTCTATTTCCAGAGAATGTCAAGGTTTCTAAAATTGGCAATCTAGATTTTTAGCACAAATATAAAAAATGAACAATAATACCTGCAAGCAATAAGGTAATTCACGTTGATAACATTAGACTCTAAGGTTTTATAAGTTAATGTCACTACAAAGGGAGCAACAAGCATATGCAGTTAGCTATTATTATGTAATTCAGCCATTTGATTACACTTTATAGAGTCATCCTAACTGATTCACAAAATCATTGAATTTTTTATACAAAGACTTTTAACGTGACTTTTTTAATGTGTGCCCAATATTAAATATTGACTTTTGTTTTTTATGGTAGAGTATTTTAAAAAATGCTACCAACAGGTTCCTCAAGTTATAACGATATTTAGAGTTCAAAAGTTATTTGCAAAAGAAAGAGGGATGGCATTATTAGCATTCCTTTTTCGAATTACCCATTTATATCAATTTATTATTCTTTGTTAAAAGTTAGTCATACCAGTGAAGTCAGCTGCCATGAAATGGCTAATTAAAATTTTCATGACATTCAGGGATACGAGATTATATTACTAGCTACATTTCAGGTTGGAAGATAGGGTCATGATAAGATATTAGGAGATATTGACTGCTAAATATACAACTATAAAAAATCCTCTTTTTTTCTCACAATACATTAGCATAGCAGTAGAATGTATCATGCACTGAATGGTTGAGGCCTTAACTTTGTAGAAATCCATGTTTAACTTAATAAATTAAATATTATCTTTGCTTCCCGTAGAAAGCAAAGATAATATTTAATTTCTTAAGTTAGAATGTATCATATTAACAAAATTCAAACTACCTGAAAAAAGAATGTTACTTAATGATTAAAGTCATTAATTATCCAAATGGCAGGTGACCTTCACTTGTAAGGTAATATGTACAATATTAAGTAATAAGAATGAGGACATATAAAACAATCATGCTAATGAAATTTTCCTTAATTTTTTAATGGTAAAGTTTGTTTGGAATACTTTTCTGTCACATCTATTCATTCACAATTTTTTAAAAATACAGCAAAAATATGTATCCACATTCCAATTATCACATTGTTGATTGGTTGACATTCGAAAAAGAGCCTACTGCAATCAGATGGCAACTTTTTTCTCCAAATAATTTTAAATAATGCCATTAATTAACTAGAGTAATCAATTATAGCAGAAACAACTCCATAGATTTCCCCATAGCACATCGGGGCTTTAGTACATCTAGGTTTAAACAATACAAAACTGTACTTACCCATATCTTTGTAGCTGGTAATCAAAAGTGATTTCATCTCCACATGGAATGAAGTCCTTGGAAAAAAACCCAATTCTTAACTCTCCATTGACTGTCCACTGTCAGAACAAAAGACAAATGAAATTGCATTAAATGGTTCGCAAAATTAAGGCGCAAAGTATGTATGAGAAAATTGTATTAATTTAGAGTTACTTGACGGAAAGCACTTTAAGCATCATCATACCTCTTACTTCTAAGAAACATTATACATTCACACAAAGTACAAAGAGAGTCAAATATGCTTCAATGGAATCATGAAGGTTTCTCAATCATGTAGAAATGTTCAACATATTTACAACTGCATTTTCAATCCATCATCTTGGCTTAAATAATGAACTGATTTGCAGTTGCAACATTTCTTCATATGTACACCTGCTGAATCCAAAATTAACATTGCCAACTGAAGCTTGCCAAACAATATCAGTGCCAATTTTCAAGGATAGACATTTAAGAGAGCCAAGAATGAGAGAAGTTCTTAATGCCACTTAAGTTCTTGATAACAGTAAAAGTATAACTATAACACAAGTTAACATTATATATTATGTTATTATATGTTGGTACATCACTTATACAACTTCAGTCAACACATACTCTATAAAATCAAAAGGAAAATTAAGATGAAAGACGATCTTTATTATGCCCACAAATGGCAACTAAGGCAACATGTACAGAATTTAAACATTACAAAAATTAAGATTTTATCAGACAGTATAAAACAAATTAAAATTTTACGTTTTCTCCTATATTTCACAAACATGATTCAAATTAGATCATGTTTTTCATATCAAATTAACAGTCACCTAAATCTTACAAAACAATTTACTTTGTTGGGAAAACAACACTTTTCTAGAGCTTGATGCAATCTATTTGAACATCAAGTACAAAGGAATGCCATCCATCGACTATTACGCTTGGAATGTAAGAGAAAGTAATTTTGTATTATCATGCAACAGCAATAAAAATTTATATGTCACTGGCAAAATAAACTAAGATTTATTGAGAGGTTAAAAATTAAATAATTACAACCAAAATTTATCAGCTAGATAAACTCATTTCCATTAACTCCACATTCCTAATGCAATCACTGACAAAGATCCATTCATAACATCATCTCCTGCATTATCATACGTTTTTCTCCCAAATACAACCAGCTCTAGTGGCAAAATGTGGAACCAACGCACTTGGGTCTTCGCATTAATATGATTTTTGAAAGTAACAAATCCTATGAGGCCTGCATTCATTCTTCACCTCGATACATATACAACTAAAAACTATTGTACGTCCTAGTAGACATCTGCAACCTTTCAAAATACAATAGAAGCACCAATGCATTTTCACTATTTATCACTTCACATCATCATACTCTCGCACTTTTAAAGCCATACTAAATGCTAAATTTCATAATTCCCATTATTTACTTACTCCTGATAGAGGACATAAAACATCACTAGATGTAGAAATGTTCTAAAAATAATAAAGCAAGGTCTATGGAAAAATAAATGTCATAGCAAGTAGACGAAGAAGTTAACTTTATCCTATCTATTGTTATTTCCAAATGTTTGAAAGGCATAAGTACGGCAAAATTTTCCTTTTTCATTCAAAACTGAGCGATCAATTGAGAATAGATACAAATGACATTAATAACTCTGAAATTAGGAGGTGAGGAATAGAAAAGTATATACATTCAAATTCCTTGTTAAACCACAGAATCAACAATTAAAAATATACTTAAATAAATACAATTCCATCCACTAACTAGTGTCCATTTTAGCGTTTCATTATCTCCAGCGTAACCACTTGTACTTGACATCCCATTTCCTTTATAATCTACCACCAACTATTTCAACTTTTTGAACAGCATGTCTGTTTTTTCATCTCTTTTAGTTTCTACTAATCTCCATAATTGCTCTCTCTAACAATTTCCTTTGCTCTTAAATTTTCAATCCAGTTTTATAATGCACTGCAGTGAATTCCAAATCGTTGGCACTTCACACTAGTTTCTGTTCATGCTTCAGCTGTGAGAAAACTTCATGGGCAAATCCTTTGCCCACAAAGACTAATCACACTGACTGACAAGATTAAAAAAAAAGTGCATGCTACAAATCCAAACAACATGAAATATTGAATTTTAGTAGCAAGTACGAAACTAACACAAAAATATGAATTCCACACACACGATGAAAACTTTGACATGGACTACCTACGGTTTAAATTGAAAACAGACTGGTTTTCATAAATACTTGTCCTTTACTCACAAGATCCAAACTAAATATTACGCATGCACAGTACACATCAAGGTCTTACCTTTTGAGTCTCAGCATTTGGTTCACATGAATGATTGATGAAACGTGAGCAATTCCCTTTCAGTGTAGCATCAATTATGGTATCGGATTTCAATGCCATGAAGTAATAATGACGGTTACGTTCACGTGCATAGTCCTTGGCTCGCCTGCGAAATTCCTTAGGATCTAGCACCTCCCCTACATACTCCATCACAAATGTACCACTGAAAGGATTGATAAACAATAGAAAGCATTTCATCACCACTTGCATTGAGCCATCTCACGTCTACAAATACAATTTAAAAATCATATCATTCATGAAGTTTCAATGCCACAAAAGTAAGTCACAGAAGTTTTCATACTCACACTGGCATATCTTGCAATGCCCGTAAACCAAAGCCTTTTTTCTCGGTACGAAAGACTTCGGTTTTCGCATAATCCTTCTTCTGGAAACGTTTATTTGTACAGCAGTCTCCAACAGGACAACGTGAACCACTGAACACAACAAATCTCATTAAAACGAGAGAGTTAAAGGCAAACAATAGTAAGAAGATGAATTTTATCAATTATCATGGAATTTAACGTTTTTAAGGTTGCATCCCCAAAATTAAATAAAGTCTAGTTTCCTCTGACCAACCATCAAGTTACTTACTACATGTGAAAATGTAAAAATTTCAATTAATCATCCAATCACTCACCATTCAATCATGAGCAGTCTGTTAAGGCAGTCTTCGCCACAACCTGGCTCCCCTCTCGTTTGCTCCTCCTTGGTCAGTGTGCAATCGCATACCATGCGCTTGGCTTCCTTACTCCTTGTCCTGAGGGGAAAAATGATCAATGGATTTTAAAATAGTCATGGGACAACAGGAAATTGGTTTAAGGATGGAAATAAAAAATAAAATGAAACCATTCAATCCAAGGCTCAAGAGATAACCTATCAAACTCCTGGAATACAACAAAAGCATGAATCAGTACATATATGCGGAAAATATTACATAAATAAAAATTTCCATGTTTCAAGTTAATACCAATATATGGAGCTTGGAATTTCGTAAGATGTCATATTCAGAATGAAAAAAAAAAGATTTATGCATGTCAGCACAAGCACAGGAATCTTTTCTTTAGAATTTTCCTGGCGATCTGCACCTTGGCACTAAAAATTCCCTTTTCCAGCAATGTAGAACCAATTCCATTAATTGTTCAATTAATTAAATCAGTAAAGATTTATGGATGTGCGACCTTTTCAAAGCAAGTTCCACATATAATTTTACATTTTGACATTTGATTACCCTCCCCAAGAGAGGGAGATCCACTGCCCATATGAAGCTTTTCAAGGCAATTGATGAATCTTAATCCCCTTGCATCATGGTATTTCACCACTCCATTATTGTCTTTTGGTGAAATGCATGTACCGATACTATGAATACATTTTGTCCCAGGGTTTTATGCATTGTGTTAAAAAGTGGCATTTTTTAAGCATGCTGCAATATGTGAAGAACTTCCCTGCAACATTTATTTATTTCAGGAGACTATTACAGGTGCACAGTTATGATGAGATAAAATTATACTAGAGGTAGGCAGTACAGCTTGTTAATGACAAACATTATATTGTTTTAATCTGGACAAGGAAAATAAAAAAAAATAATCCCAGGGCAGTGATCAATGATGAAAAAAATGAATGGTAGCTCAGTTTTCAGGTATTTACGTAGTCAGACTTCATAGTTCCAAAAATATTATTTAAGCTTTAAACCTATTTTTCCTCAAGCTTGACAAAATAATTAATGAATAATCCCATTCCTGTAAAAGTAATCATGTACAGCTTATACCCAACTCATTAAATTTTTAAATAAATGAGGAGTTAACAGAAATTATCTGTAATTATGATATTGAAGTTGCCCAAAATTTTCAATTCCAAGGAACTGAATTGCTATCATCAGATTTATATTATTATATTATGGCTTCAATTTTAAAAGTATTAAACTTGTTATCATCAATTAGTAGAAAGGAAGAAACCTCATAATGATATTATTAGGTAAAATAATATTTTACATGATTAAAACAAAATTTTATTTTTTTCCCAAACTAAATCTCAACTGCAAGATATTCAAGCGGACTCTTGACTATATTACTAACTTAAATAGACACTAGTCTGGTTTCAATGAGACTACATCATATTCTAAATGCAGCTTCATTTGTTCATCATTGCCACCATTCAATGTGTGAAAACATTTTATAGAATTTGAACAAATGTTAGTGTCATGACTTTGTCAATTACTTTGACTGAAAATTTATCATACTTGGATAGCTAATTTATACTACCTGAAAATAACCAATTATCAGGAAAAATAGAACTGTTAGGAATATTAGGGAACACATTATGAAAAATACCATGGCCCTATCACGATGTGTCATATAATGCATTCATTGGCCCACGATTTCCATAAAATAAGAGGTAGACAAAATGGTAAATTGAATCTAGACAACAAAGCATGTCCCATATGTTTTAGTGCCTGGGATTCTATAATACCTAGATAAAAACAATAGTATATGCTAAGCACAAAATTAACTTCACAACAACATCATCATAGTATGTATGCAAAAAAATATGTAAGCAATTATTTATATAAAAGTGTAAAGAGTTAAGAGCATCTAAAGCTTCCAATTCAAAATAAGACCACTGTTTTATGGAGAATTTAATTGGCTGGCCTTCCCCATTTAAAAATAAAAGAATGAAATCGGCTCGCGATCGACATTTTCTTCAAATTAATATGGAACAAACAATCACCAATTTCCCCAAATTCTACCAAATTTTCAAGACCAATCACCAAAAAACTTCACACCAATTAATCAACATTGTGGCTTTTACTAACCTTTCTGTGAGATAAATATTTTCATCAACAATGTCGAAGTTCCTCAGTCTCTCTTCCATTTCTCTCTCCCTCTTCTCACTCTTCCCTTCGCTGGCCTTCTTCGCTTCGGTCCCGTCGGTCCTGGAAGAGGGAGTGATGAACGTGGAGGGAGGCTGGTCTGTGATGGATGAGCAACACTCGGGGGTGGTGGTGGTGGTAGTTGTGGTCTGGGCGGAAGGGGGGGGCACTGTGGCAGTTGGGCCGGGCAGGGACATGGGGGGAAGAGGGGGTGGTGGTGGCGCTTGCAGCCGGGGCGAGGCGGGTGGTGGAGGCGTCGTCCTTGTCTCACCATCGCTGCTCCTCCCCCCGCCCATCTCAAGCTCACTTGAGCGCCTCCACCTGACGGTGAGAGACACCCGGGCGTGAGAGCACTGCTTACTCTGCCACAAACCCTGGATCCACAATTCTGAGCACCTCGGATGGAAAGTTCTTGTACTCTTGGATTTGTACCAATGTCCAGGGAAGAGGCCTAAGCCTTTAATCTGAGGTGAGGCCTAAGCCTTTAATCTGAGGTGAGGCCTAAGCCCCCCTAATTTAACTTGATTTGGGGAATATTTTTGGCTCAAAATTTAAAATTAACATTACTCATATGCCCTACACTAATTTTTCAGGTTTGCTGCTCCCAAAACATACAATTATCTACTGTAGCAGGGTGCATTGCAGTCTCTAAAATTAGTTATGCTTATCAATTAAAATAACACCCCACTTTATAGAGATTTTCTAGATCTGCCACGGCCTTCATTCTGTCTGCTTCAACTACTCCAATAACTCTCTCAATGCACACAAATCAAATCTTTCTGCTTGTGTTGTACATATATTAACATTTATTACCTCCTTTAGAATATAAATTTATGAGTTTAATAATTAGAGTAATTAGGGGACAATTCATGTTTCAAATACAATGTGACCATTGTTTCATGAATACCACACAACTAATGCATATCACACTCAAGAAATTAAAGACAAGAAGTTTGAGGACCAAATGAAATTTAGAAGGAGCGAATTATTGAAGTGGGCAGTATGTACTCCCAAGATTGTGCAAAGGCCCTTTTTCAATAGGAAGTTATACTTGAAGAGTACTCAGGTTAACAAGACATGAAATAAAATTTATGGAATCGAGCAACCCATTAATTAATTTTGTAATACTAGATTTTCAGTTGTCTCATCCCTCTGCCACTAATTATACAATTATGTTAGTCTCAAAACTCTCTTAAAATTACCGAGCACTGAGATATTGCTCATGCACTCCAATGACCACAGTGACCAACCATATGACATTATGAATTAGCTACATGCTGCAACACTACTAGGAAATTTGCACACAGTAGTTACAACTACGCTTTAGACTGTGAATTGAAGAAATTAGTGTACCTATTCATTGCTCAGCATAGCATTATGCCAGATAATTGAAACAATAATAATAGTTTCACTAATCCATTGAAGACCATTATGACTGATTGATCCCTAAATCAAGTAGTAGATGCTCAACAGGTAAATTTAACACTATCTACAGAAATTTTTATGCAACGTTGACACATGAAAATGCAAAACTTTATTTTTCCATATGTCACATAAAATCCAAAACTCTCCACTTTTAACAAATTAGTGAATGAACTTTAGGATCCCTTAATGAATCAATCCACGGATGCCCAAACTTTAATGTCAAGAAACTTTGTTCCAGGCAATTTTGTACTATCACATACATAGTGTGTCATTGAAAGACAAGTATACAGTAAAATGCACACCTAAACAGAATCCAACATTCCATTTTGGCATTACGTATCCCTAGCCTGGACAGGGAAGAATGTTTGAGCAGAAATAACTCAAATGTTTTTCCTTAATGAAGATATTTCACTAAGTGGGAGGTTAATTTCATCATTATATTGTATTTGAAATTTGCCCTTGGTTGACCTTGATCTGTAGAAACAGGAATTACTCATATTTTGTTACAACACATGAATTTCAATATGGTTTAGCTATGTCAAGTCGTAACAGAAACAAAAAACATGAAACACTGGAGAAGGAGACATTAATGTGATAGAATGCGATATTTTGCGATAACTGCAGCAGAGGAACTGTCACAAAGAATTAAAAGGATAGCTAGTCTGAGAAGAAGAAGGATGACATATGATAAGCTTAATAAACAAAAGCACAAAGTAGCATGGTGCTGGAGGAGCTCAAAGTTCATTAAGACACAACATTATGTAATAACTTCAGGGTCCTTCCAAAACATCGCATGGCCAATAGACTACTTTTAACAATAATTAATGGAGTTACTAGTTATGGGCATCTGCAAAGATAATAATTGTTGACTGTAAATCTCGCCAAAGCACTCTTAAAGATGATCTAAAATTGATTCCAATTCTTTATGTACTCAAATGGTGGCTGTTTTTCATGCCTTTGAAAATTAATTCTGAATTCTATGGTCAGTCAAGCGGTAACAATACTTCATGTATGAGGATGGCGACACATTCATGTTTGTACACAACACAATAGATGTACACGACACAACTTCAATAAATTTTTGTAAATATTTTGATATCTTCTGACATTTTGAACCCAAATGCAAACAATCAATATTATGTGTATGTGTATATGGTTGGCCAAGGATTTCCTGAGGTACAATTTGGAAAACCTCTCAACTTGATAACAAATTTCAATTACAACACAAAACCTTTGTGATGGAAGTTACTTCTTTAAGCTGGCACAGTTGAAACGGCAGCTTTGACAATGCATCTGAAAATCCCCCCCCCCTCCCATTTGAAATAATGCAGAAATTCTAAAAGTCTCATTTGAAACTTGTTGCAGTAAGCCACAGTTGTTTTGTCTGGAGTGTATGAAAGCTAAGCCTAAAGCTAATGCTCTTATCAAAATTACTATCAACAAAAAAGGCATAAATCCTCTGACTACCGCTTTCCACGTAGCCCGATTTGAAGATGATTCTCTTTTAATATATTAATTTTTCATTAGTCCAAAAAAACAGCACTTTGGCTTTTACATCAGCCATAAAAAAGGGAATGCACCAGACATTAAATTTTTGCTAAAGACATTTATGATTGAAGATTTCATGAAAAAAGTGCACTGTTCAGGGAATTACTGCTGCTTTACGAAGGCTCTACATTTCTGAGTAACTGGCACTGTACATACTGACTGCAACTTGGCAAACTGGTGCTCTACACACTGTGGCAAGTTGGAGTTATTAATTGCAAGTCAACAATCAACCTGATGGATATGTTCCAGAGAATTTACAAAGAATACACTTAAACAACTTACAAAAATGACCTTATAAGTAAATAAATAAATAAATAAATAAATATATATATATATATATATATATTGTTATAAGACCCAAGTTCCCATTCAAGGAATTAATCAAAGGAGAGCTTACTATTTTGATCATTCCTAAATATAATGAAGGAACTTTCAGAAAAAGGTGCGGTCCCAAACAACCACCTGGCGAAATTCAAGTACTAAATAGATTTACCAAAGGTACTACAGAGTATGACCAAGAAGAGTGTTTCAATACTGGAGCCATTTGATTCATCAAGCATGCAAATTACATGCGAGTCTAACCTGAGGACAATTTTAGGTCGACAATGATTATGAAATGGCTTTATTGCGTCATTGTTCACGTGCTTATTGAATTTTGAGGATTACTTATGTTTTTCTCTTGTGAAAGTGTTAGATCCTCAGATAATGAAGTTGTGGTATTATAGCTGAAGGAAATTTTAACTTTTGAAAAATAAACTCATAAATGAAGCCAAACAATTCAGTAGCTAAGGTTGATATTTGACTCACACACTAATACTTAATGGTATTACATTTGTTCCAAAACATAGTCAAGGCTTGACACACCACACTCCAGTAAAGCAACTTCAAGCAATAGTACCAAGAACAGAAATTTTGAGATTGGAACCTACTAAAATTTTTAAATAGAAAATGAATGAATAATTTAATATTTAATGAATTATACTCCCTCACCGATAGTTATATGTTGCATCAATATTAGTGTAGTTACAAATTATCCAAAATCCTAACATGCAGTAAGTCTGCTTGCTGATGCCATTGCTTTACAACAATTCATGGCAAATGCCACTAAAAATATGTACTTTTCAAAAATATCAGTTTTATAGCAGTAGGTATATTAACATTAAGAGAAAGAGAAGAAATATCTCAAGCAGTAAAAATAATACCCAAGTAAGTATTTAAAATCAAAGAAAAAATATCATATTTTTCTTGAACCATCTGCAATAAACATTCATTGCATTCTGTAGTTAGCTTCAAAATTTTATCATTTATGGTACTGGAGACTGATGAATATCTTAAGTCAAGACTTGGGAGGACTTCTATTCGTTATGTCTCTTAGCAATAACATCCATTGGCAACTAACATATAAACAGTCGATTTAAAGTCTTTCACCTACATGATGATAGATGTTAGCAAAATTGCACAAAAATGACACGTAGGTGCTATGACAGCCATTTAAAACTTTGAAATTATTTATTATTATACTTTGCTAGCTGGTTGCAGTGCCCACCCCATTTTCAGGAGTGGGCATTGAAACCTTTTGTATTTACTAGAATGAAAGCATGTAAATTAATTCAAAGTATGCATATTCCTATAAGGTGTCAATGCATCCATACACAGAAGAGTACATTAATTTTATGAAGTTTATTTATGAAAAGTAATTAATATACTACATGACTAATTCAAATATTCTTTGTATTCATGGAATGCATTAGTTTAAAGCAGATGTCACTGATAAAAATTTAACTGGGGTAACATTTTATTATGTACTATCGATTGATCAGATAGAAGGATCCACATTAACTTTGTCCAAAATTTACAGTCACTACAAAATGGAGAGGGAAACAGTCACACATTAAAACGTATTTCCCAATATATTTCAATAAATATTTTCATAAAAACAATATTTAGGAGGGAAATTGTAGAAAAAAAAGAGTACAAAAGTGGAAAGAATGTTAGTTGGAAGACTTACTCAGTAATGCCAGCTGATTCCTATTCTGGCACCACCCACTTATATTTAATCTAACCATAAGAGAAAGGATCTCATTACACATTAAAGTCACTTTATCTTCAAGTAATATTCAAACAAAAGAGCTTCTATTTCTTCCAACTGAGAAACAATAAACGTCAAAGCTTATTCAATTTATTTATCACATTGTCAAGATTACCTTGAAGAAAATCTGATTTAATTTTTTGGCCTTTACTTTTTCTGAAAAAGGACAACAAAATTTCAAGCTGTCAAATGGATTTAAATTAATGAAGGAATCGAGGAAGAAATAAACAAGTTTTGCAAAAAGCATTGATTCAAATATTATGGCTTTGAAGAATAGCATCTGGAATACAGCAGTCGACACTAGTGTTATCTAGACAGATATAAAAATATCTACCAGAGTAATCAACGCGCCCTATCATCATCATGTGAGTGAACTATTGAACCCTAAAATTAGGCTGGAGTTGCCAAAGGATGCCGACAACATTTATGAGACCCTTCAAAATAATTAATGCTACAAAATTCATACAGTTAAAAAATGTAAAGGTACTTCTCACTTAGTTCAGAAACTGCTTCATAGTTATAATTCACAAAATTCATATTATAAATTAAATACTTCCATGTTTAGCACTGAACAAGGTCTCTTGTTATGAGTCCTAAAATTTAATTTATTAATTTTAATATTGAAGTGAATATATTTTTTTAAACCCAGCATCATTATTCAGTGGACAAGTTTCATATGGGAAATTGCTAGTTTTAATATTTTTTCGATCGTAGAAGTGCAATGCAACTACACTAGATATGCATTATTTCAAATGTTGTACAAATAAATTTATACTTGCAAACATATTTGTTTAGTCTATTGGGGAATAAGAAATATTCCTATTATAAATTCTCACCAGACCAACCAGAATCACCGTAGACTGCCCTGAAATATTATTTCATCAGTCATGGTCAACTCATCAATTTATATTAATTACTACCTCTCACTGGTGATATTTTCAAATGAGCTGGTATCAAAAATCAAGAGACCAATTGACTATGAGCAACTAGAGCAAGTTTCTTCTAAGAGACTGGTGTTCCTGTATTACTGAGACAAAGGCATTACTTCAAAGGCAATGGAGATACCACATGCTGACTCGATGATGCCTACAGAGGCACAAAACTCATGAGCATTATAGTATAACTCGATTTTCTTATTAATGTTTGGTTAGGTCCATCCACCCAAATGCTTTTTAATACCCAAGGGCAAACAGGACAAAAACAAAGAGATAGGAGTGGAGAGAACTTACAACATGCAAGAAAATTATCATGAGATAATATTAGAACATAAACCAAAACCACATACCTAGATTTGACTTTTACAGGCTTGCTGCTATCTTGAAACGAGAGAGGAGGCGATGGCTGGGGTGGCTTTGGCTGTGGCAATGAAGCCACAGGAATGTCTGTGGGGGATGCCGATATCGCTACGGCTGACTGAGTTTCGTGGGGGGTAACAACATTGGACACACTGGTACTTCTCACTCCTCCGCTCTCCTCTTGGTGGGACTCCGACTTGGCCAAGCCACTCCCCCCACACTTTTTTGCTGAGACAAGAAGTGAACGAATACGACTGCTTCGCCGCCTCCTCCTCAAACCCAAATCCTCGCAATCCAAATCAGGGCAACCAAACGGGATCTCCCCAACAGTCAAACCCCCGTGGGGGCCATCCGAAGAACAGCTTGTGTCTGTACTACCAGCACGTGTCCTTGATGCTGTTTTAACACCGTAATCCTCAATATCACCCGTGTCCTCCTCACCTGTGCTGCTGTCCCTCACTGAACTTCCTCGCTCGTTCTCCTTTACAACTGTCTCCTGGAGACAGGGTGCTCCTGATGATGCACTGCCCATGATGACAACACTCTCCTCATTGTCCTCGTCTTCGTCAATGTGGGAGGCAGGGGAGCACCTGGGGAGGGATGCCAACATCTCTCCTTCAATGTCTGATGGGTCCATGCTGTTGTCCTCCCCAATGTTCTCCACTGCCGTTCCCTCCTCCACCACTTCCTCTTCCGCTGCCACAACCATATCCACGCCCTCCTCCTTACCACTCTCCACCATCTCCAGATCGGTCACACTCTCCACCAGTTCTGACACCACCTCCTCCTCGTCAACCCCTGCCACCGTCCATGCCCGGATAATCTCTCCATTCGTATCCTGGCTGGTGCTGGTGACCAGCTCCTCTTCCCGATACTCGAGGATGTCCCCGCCATCTTCTGTGCCATACACAGCCCCATCCTGGGGTGGGGCGACTTCCTCTTGGCCTCCCACTGCCACCACCTCCTCATAGACCATCGTCTCTTCCGATACCACCTCCTCCTCCACCAGGCCCTCCCAAACCTCCCCGCTCATGCACTCATCGTCCTCCACCATCACCAAGCACTCCCCGATGCCGTCCCCCACATCCTCCGCCACCAGCAACATCTCTCTACCACTAACGTTCTCGTCACTCTCAATCAGGCACCTCAGCTTGCCATATTTCTTCCCACTGTCGACACTGTCGATGTCCTCTTCCTCAACAAGATGATCACCGAGGGCTCCATTCATCCTCACCTCCACGAACGTGGAACCTTTAACAGCACCAGTCCACAGTAAGAGCGTGAGTTAACTTTTACAACATGCAAGCAATAGTGCCCACTCAGCAAAACCTCTCAAGAATAACATATCTACAAGTACTGTCCCCCAAATTAATTACCATTTGATTCCCTTTCAAATATATATCTAGTTCAAATGAAATTATTCATTATACAACAAAATTAATTTATCATGGCAGCCAAAAATCATAAAAATAACAGAAACTTGGCAGAAGTTCAAAATGGTTTTGTGCCAAGGGTGCATTGATGATTAAAAGATTAAGGTGATGTAGGCAATATATTGAGTAGCATAATAATGATAGGCTAGACGAGACATATATAAAAAGAGAAGAACTGAATAAATATGGGATTAGGCATGTACATGGTACATAAAAATGTTTACACTAAAACTTTCTTATTCTTACAAAAGTAAATATTTACTGTTAGAGACAAAAATAAGAGAGTTTTAGCTTCAATTGTAACAAATATTACCAATAGACATGGCATGATATTTTTCTTTATCAAATAAACAAATGAATGTTCCATTTAGCCCAGGAAAGACATGGTACCCTCTATGAAGTTTTTTTATTAAAAATAAGTTATATGTCAACGATATTAAAAATTGAAGAGAGATTCAGTCATTTGGTTCCTTAATAAAATGCTGGTATTAGGGCCTATTGGGTCTTAACAATTTTATGGTTAAACTAGGAAGCTTTCAAAGGTGCCAACTCTTGAGGGGTGTGGCTGGCCGGCATTACCAAATGTACTTGCCTGAGTGGGTTACCAAAGTTTAAATGTGAGTGAAGTTCAATTTGCAGTAATAATTTGGAAGGTAATTAAAAAAAAAAGAAGATTATTCTAACTTACTGTGTAGGGTAGATGTACTTGTTCTTTGCTAATGTACTACCATGATGGTAATTGAGGAGCAAAAAGAAAAGTGGCTGTTATAGATATGCCTAGTATTGTTCCAGAGTAGCCAATTCTCCTGTCTTACATGTAAAAAAGCTGGTGATATAATTTTAATCAAGCTAAGGCATGAATTAAGAGTTTATGGTGCAATGAGTGTATAGATATATAGACTGTCAAAAGGTCATTCACACAATATTATTTGGCCATGTAATGTAAAGGGATGTAGAGCATGCACTTCTTTCTTAATTATTAATAATGTAAATGGTTAAGTCTTTTGGGGCAGTGCATTCCAGAAAACAATGTGGCAATACTGTTTGACCCACCCACGAGTATGGACTTTTTAAAATGTAAGCCTATGAGCCATATTAACATATAACAGTCACAAATGATGAAGAACCACAGACATCCCTTATGACTACACCATTAATCTTAAGAGATTCAGAGGAAGCTGAATACTTGATAGAATGAATTTTACATTGTGTTTTTCAAAAGGAAAATATTTTGTTAGTTGCAACATTTATGATTCATGCAATTTATTTTAACATTCAATTTTATTTGAACATCAATGGAAGTCTTTTCAGAAATATAGCAATTCAGAAACTTTCAAATGATGCAGTAATCAAATGAGAAACCACATCCAATGGTAGTCGAGTGATTTTAATAGGCTTAAAAATTGCAATATACAGTATTCTCTGAGGGATTAACTTAGTTGTAACCACCATTTGAAATCTACCTTTGCCACTCTTACGAAAGCCTCCAACGATGTCAAAATTATAGTATGCAAGCACAAAAAGGTAATGTCAGTTTTCCACCAAGAATGTCAGTTTTCCAGTTCCATCAAGAAATCATCACTTTCTTTGTAGTACACAGGACAAGAATTTTGCTCTTAATTAATCATTCTTACAGATCTCTTCAATAATAATTATTATTAAAAGTTATTATTAGCGAGCACTAAAAACAACCTTGAATTTAGAACACTAAAATACTACGAATGTCAGCTTTTATGTTGCAACTCATTACTTTATCATGCACAACACCATTAACTTCGTTTCCAGTTACGAACATTTTGGTAAGAAATGCACTTTTAAACAGAGATGTGGCCCAACCAGAGGCATAGGAAAATTGTTAATCTATTACAGGCAGATACACAATCAGGCTCTTCAATTATGAGTAATTAGCAGACTATCACTCACTAATTTTCTGTTCTCACCACACTCGTTAAAAATTAAATTGAAAAAAAATTCAGGATCTGAACATTTGGAAATCACTTCTCTTCATTTTATTAATAATATAGAAATCGAATCACTTTCTCTAATAAAATGAATGAGTACCAAAACATGTTCCTTCATAATGCTAAAATTTCAAGCTTATCTATTGAGAATAGTTTGGTCTTCCATGGAAATGAATTGTTTGAAAACATTTTCCTTAAAAAACCATTGAAAGAGTAATAAAAAACACTTGCCTAGAGTTTAGCAAGGTTATTCTTTAAATTTCTATGGCCCTTGAGTATTTTAATAGAAAAATTCAGAACAGATCAGCAGAAAACAAAACTAAACATATCCCTTTGTACACCTTTGTACATTACTGCATAGGATTAGGGCAGAACATATATTATTATTATCCAAATGCTCAAAATTAAGATATTTTCTTTCAATTTATAATACACAATTAAAAACCAAAGGATTGGTAATACACTGGAAAAACAAATGGGCAAGGAGATCCAATAAGATTTTTAAGTGAACCCTGTACGCCTGAAGCTTCATGCCTTGGTTGGGAAAATATTCTACATCCACCCCAATTCTTAGATGGGAAACCCAATGCTGGCATGGGATAAGTATAATATTTTTACACTAAGAAACTGGGTCATAATGTCTGAAACACTTAAATGATTACTCCAATGAATTCAACACTTCTTTTCATGCATTCTAGACTTCCATATCGGTTTCTTTACCTGAAATGTTGTTGACCACCCCATCAGAATCTTCTGGGATTCTATGGTCTCCATTTTCAACATGAACTTCACTTTCTCCCAAATCCGTTGTACCAACACCACTACCTTCTTCTTCTTCCTCCTCCTCGCCACCAGCAATAGCAGTGGCTTCGACCACCACGGCCTTTTTCCTCGCCCTTCGCCTCCTAGCAATCATGCCTCGAGCGGCATTAACCATGCGGTTGCTAAGCTGCACACCTTTTGTCAAAAAGGTTTTCCTAAGGCAAATGCCTGCTGCACCTGCAAGCATTCATCTGCATTGTATGTTTGCCGGCCATTCACTATAAAATCGTAAATGAAATATAAAACAACGTCAAATATACGATAAAATATTTCACACCACGGTTATAGACTTGCCTTAATTTAAAATGAACTCTAGACGATACATTTCGTTTAAAATGGTAAAATCGATAACATCACACGATTCACTGAAATAATCATCTACCCACTACAGGGAAGTACACATATAAAAAGTGGAAATATAAGTTGTTTGCATGTACCAATGATAAAACCTAAATTTGCTTTATTACTGATAATGGCTACGCCACTTTCGTACGTCGTACCACTATGAAAAAGAGGCACTAAATGAACCGAGTATGTTAAGACGTTAATAGAACGAACGTGAAAATTCAGTATTAATAACTAACTAATGAATCTAAATTAACCCACCCGTTTAATGTTTAATATGATTGCGTGGCGTTTAGCCGCTTTATTATTGTCGAAACAATGCACAGATTTTACCACCTTTACGGATAAAACACCCAACCGGCATACATATTGAAAAGAAATGAACAATACCTTGAAATTATAACTAAATCTTGCCAGATGAAGCGGCTGGCAAATATGGTAGCTCCTAATCAATGCGGCGTACATCTACACGACTACTTCAGCCCATGAAACCATCTTCGCCAAGGCTGAGCCGAAAAGGCGATGGTTTTATGTCATCAGTTATCATTTCACAAAGAAGCATTGGCAGAAAAATAATAAAAATGTATTTTTTAAGCACAAAAATTATTACATTGTCAATGCGCCTTTATTATAACAAATGAATTTTTGACTGGGTTTGAAGAAAGGCTATTTCCGATTTCACCATTACTTTGGAAAATGAACAGATTTCATTCACATCAGTGACATAATATCATATAAGAATTAATAATTATATATCAAATAAGAACCGGACAATAGAAACGAAAAAATAGCGACTTATCTGTGAAATTGGAATTTTCATCACACATTCCATGTTATGTAAATAACGCTGAAATCTGTATATGCTTACGTCGGAATTGTGTTATTTTGCAATAAAGTATTATTATACTACCTTTAACACCTCCGAAGAGCTATTGATATGAGTTGTATTCAAGTCAGCATCTCCACGAATATCATGAGGTGCATCGCAAACGAGAGACGAAAGATGGCTGAAAGTGGCACTTCCCCGTGGTTAACGTTCCCGTTCGCACAGCATGCAAAGTAACTTGCCTGACAAAGTAAAACTATCGTTCAACTTAAAATCCACAAACTATTTAGTTTCGTGGGTGTAAACATGGCAAACATATAAGCCACAAAACGAATCATCACTTCAACCAATCAAAGAGGATTCATATATTTATCGTACTTCCCTGGTAGATTAGACGTATGAATGATGGAATGCAGTTTTTCTATTACAGATAAGTAATATCATACAACAAAAGTAATAGCTAGCAGCAATGTACACGCCATACATAAATACTTTTATTGTGACTCAACTTGTAACCATGTAAAAAATAGTAGTCGATTCGTCTAGGATATATTTATCTCAACAGTGTTGGTAACAGCACTTAATTATACATCAGTCACAAGTATAATTACCAAAACATATTAGCACTTGGTGAAATAAAAACAAATGCATTGGAACTTCAATTGGACAAATTATTACGATTAAGGAATATTAGATCTCATAACCTGAACAGCCCAGAATGTCTTAACTTGACAAATAATATTTTCATTCGATATACCTCCATTACAAATATAACATACGGAGACATGAATAAGAGTCATAACATATTAAACATGTGTCAGATAATCACAATACGCCATGTTAAAGACAGGTCTTACCTCTAAAGCAATTTACCGAGACTACTCATGCTTATACACTACTACATGACAAAACTTACTAAAAAATTATGCAATTATATTCCAACATCATGAAAAAGAATCTCACCTGTACAATACCTCCAACATGTTTTCACAGTTTCAATTCCTTCTTACTCATAACTCATACCGCACAAACATTACTTCAACACTTCCCAAGACGCTGGAAACATGTACGACCAACACGCCACCTATAAGATTTCCCAGGAACTTCAACAACAGGCAAAAATGATTCTTCTAAAAAAACAAATAAAAGGTAACTATCGGTTGAGTCTCTGTTCCGCTAGGTGGAAGAAGCCGTACGTTTCGCATTAAACAACGTTGAATTAGTTCTATAGCTACCCAATAGAGAGAGCAAAGTGCAACAAAATCTCCTTTTGCTTGTGGCTCAACGATTGCACTCTCTCCGCAGACAATTCCATTACGGGTACTGGGGAGTTACCGATGTGACTTGTGTGTTTGGAGAAATTCTCTGAATCATTTACTCGTATCAGTTAACCCTAATTGAGGCAATGTTCACCGGATTTGTCGACGAACGAGGATGGGATTAGTGCGGTGCCATAGAGGAGACCCATAAGATATCTCAAACCTACAGTAATTCTCGACCCGAAGATTTACAAGCCCAAGCGCCATAAGGAATGACTAGGAAAGGATGAAGGGTGGAGAGAAACCCGGCGTCGGCAATAGCCTACTACTAACAAAAGGCGCCAAGAGGTCCACAGCTTAATGTCCCACCCGTCGGACGGCGACTCAAAGTGCCCTCCACAAAGCACCTCGAGTAAGGATCGGGATACCACTGAAAAACATCTGCCGCCACCGGGATTCGAACCCGGGCCCTCTGGGTGGGACGGGGACTTGTATTTAGCTTTGAATAACAGGTTGGATGTCCAGAATTTGTGAGCGAACCAAGAAGTGTGCGAAAAGTTTACAACAACAAAAAATCATTCATCATAATAAATTATAGTGAATACAACCCATATTGGGAGAATCTCGAGATTATCATTATTTCAAAATTATTAATCTTGTTTTACGATCCTACATGTATTACGAGTGGAACGCCATGGGGTAATCACATTCCTAACGAAGCCAGTGGGGTAAAACTATGATCTTTCCAGTTACGCAATACGTATGATTATTTTGGGTAAAGTACAAACCCACAACCGTGGGATTCCAAGGGCATCATCCGCCAGATGAGATCCTACATGAGGCTATGAGATCATTACATTTTGGGTATATGTACATAGGTAACCTGGAGGATATGGGCCCTCGTTCTTATGCATCCATTAATAGTAATCCCTGACACCGCATCTCTTTTGTGATATGTAGTAACCAAAATCACCCTATTCGTCCTCGTCAACAGTCAACATCGTAGTTTCAGAAATTCATGCGTGTTTTCTTTATGCTCAGGAAGTGAAGGCTATTTAGATGTCACCAACCGTAAAAAACGAATCAATGAAAATAAGCTGTATGGCACTGATATTGTCATTGTGGGTGAATAATTATCAATCTGTTCTTACATAAAAAAATAAAACAGTTTCTGGCGGAACTTGGTGGAAAATCTTCATATTGACGTTATTCAATTTAACAAATTTTCTTTTCCACATAAATTTTTTTTTAATTCACACGACCCAGCTTTCGTTACAGTATAATCAGGTAAAAATGACTGACTGATGCTTAAGTATTGCGCCGTTAGGCGCATTTTATACCAATACCCAGCTATGCTGATAAATGGTTGTGTGATATATGTGGCTAAAGGGCAAAATTAAGCTAACGAGTATATGTAAGTGCAGCTGATGTCAATTTTATATTTGGTGATTATTAGGATTCATTTAGACTTGTTTTTGCACGTTTGTATTTGAAATGGGGATTATCAGAATAGTCCCATTAAGGTTCTATGAGAGGGTAACCAGTATTTCCTATTGCTTGCTGAAATGACAGGGCTAGGTCTCTTAGATAGGTTGGTAGGTTTGGTATTTTGAGGTCCTTGTGAATGTCTGAGTTTCGGACGAACCAAGGGGCGTTAGTAAGAGTTCGCAAAAAAAATATTTTGAAAGCGTGTCAGTTTAGTCAGGTTTGTTGCAGCTACTGATCCCCAGGCTGGATAACCGTAGATTAAGACAGGTCGTATCATGGATTTGAACAGAAGTATCTTAGTAAGAAGACGGAGGGGACTCGTGCGCTCTATGAGGGGATAGATTGAGAAAAAGGCCGCGTTGGCCTTGTTAAGTGGATATTGGGTGTGTGCTTGCCAAGTGAGTTTCTTGTCCAGTTGTACACCAAGAAATTTGGCCGATGATGGCTGGGGGATCTTTTCCTTGCCGTAATAAATGGGGGTGTTGTTAGGTTTCTTCCATTTTCTGGCGTAATTGACGTTGACGCATTTTGTTGGGTTTAAGGTAAGTTTCCAGTCGGACATCCCGTCTTTTATGCTGTCTAAGTTATCTTGGATATTTTTTGCAGCATGATTTGGGTCGAAGGAAGTTGACGCTATGGCAGTGTCATCCGCATAGAGGTAGCTTTCCGTTTTTGGGTGTGAGGGGAGATCGTTAATAAAGAAGTTAAAAAGAACGGGTGATAGAATGGCTCCTTGAGGGACGCCTGCTGTGATGGATCGGGTAGTTGATCTGGCATTGTTAACGGCTACAAAGAACGTGCGGTTAGAAAGAAAAGAGTGGATGATTTTAGTTAGATATATTGATATATCGGTTTTGAGCCGTTTATGTATCAGGCCAGCGTGCCAGATCTTGTCAAAGCCTCTTTGGAGATCAAGGAAGGCTACTTGTTTGTGCTTGTGAATGTTGAAGCCGAAAGTGATCTGTTCAACCAATCTTGTAATTTGCCGGGTCGTGGAATGGTGACGACGGAAACCAGTTTGCTCAGGTCTGATCAGGTCTAGGGCCGAGATTTCTTCTTGCAGCCTGTTTAAAATACATTTTTCTAGGAGTTTGCCCATGCAGGGGAGCAGGCTAATGGGTCTGTAGTTAAGGATATCGGAAGGGATTTTATCAGGTTTCGGAAAGAGGATAATTTTGGCCGTTTTCCACGCCTTTGGGAAGTACAATTGGGTAAGGCAGTTTCAGGTAAAAATGATGCTAAGTACTGACTGACTGACTGATGCGTAAGTCAGGCGCATTTTATACCGATACCCAGCTATGCTGATAAACGGTTGCGTGATATAAGTGGCTTAAGGGCATAATTAAGCTAATGAGTATATGTAGGTGCAGCTGATGTCAATTTTATATTTGGTGATTATTAGGATTCATTTAGACTTGTTTTTGCACGTTTGTATTTGAAATGGGGATTATCAGAATAGTCCCATAAAGGTTCTATGAGAGGGTTACCAGTATTTCCTATTGCTTGCTGAAATGACAGGGCTAGGTCTCTTAGATATGTTGGTAGGTTCGGTATTTTAAGGTCCTTGTGAATGTCTGAGTTTCAGACGACCCAAGGGGCGTTTAGTAAGAGTCGGCAAAATTTTATTTTCAAAGCGTATGATGCCTGGGGGATCTTTTCCTTGCCGCAGTTAATGGGGGTGTTGTTAGGTTTCTTCCATTTTCTGGCGTAATTGACGTTGATGCATTTTGTTGGGTGTATATACATATCTCTCGGCGGAGGGGAAGAGGAGGTAGGAAAGAAAGGATTGATTGAGCTAGGAAGAGGGGGGCTAAAAGTCTATGGTTTGAGGCGGAGAAGGAAGATTGGTAATATTGACAAATTAGCAATAATTGAATAAATGGATTATATAAAAACCAATTAGATAATTAGCAGGCTGGAAGGATAGGGTCAATACAATGTCGCAAAAACCCCACCTGACATCGGATTAGTTGGCTGAGAATTAGGGAAATGATTATTTTGAACGGGGAGAACGGCACTTAGTAATTAGTTAAGTGACTCAGTAGCGGGCTGGGAGGAGTCGCTACATCGTTGAAAAAGTCTCACTTGGCTTCAGGTGAGCTGGCAGGTGGTGAGGGGAAAAAATAACGGGGAATGTGAAGGGTAAAGAAAATCGTTGGTCAAAACATCTTCCCCGTAATTCGTGTGTTTGAAGGATTTCCAACTGCTCCAGCGCATAAAGACGGTAGTCTTTCTTCTCAAAGTGTAGAAATTCGGGAGTGAAATCGCTGCTGTGGCCACAATCTCTCAAGTACTTGGCGAATAGTGATGCGGAGATGTTATTTTTAAAGCAAGCTCGGTATTCCTTTATTCTTGTTTCAAATCTCATCCCCGTCTGGCCTATGTATATCCGGTTGCAGTTTTTGCAGCAGAGTTTGTATATTCCACTTTTGTGTAGTGGTTCAACGTGGTCTTTCGTGTGGTATAACATGTTGCTTAAATTAGTTTTATTGTAAAAGGCCGGTATCAATTTTTCCTTTGGGAGGATTCTTTGAACTTTTAACGACAAGTGACCAAGAAAAGGGAATCTCCGCCACTTTGGCTGGTTTTCTGTATATGTGAGTGAACTATATATGGATAACTTTGCTAAACGGAATAGTTTCTTACGGTAAAGGATACTAATTCTTTACCGTAACATAAAAAAATACTTCTCTTTATCCATTGTTCACTGCAATTTGTTTAATGATCTTTATTTCTTTAAGAGTGTTTTCTTTGGACAAGGGGATAGAACATACTATATGTATGATGGCGTGAAAGGCCGATAATGCTTGAGCGAAATAGTGCCTAAAATTATGGTGAATCACATGGCCTGTATAACACTGTTTTCTGAAAATAGAAAAATCAAAACTATTGTTTTTAATGGTAATATTCAAGTCCAGAAAGTTGAGGGATCCATCCACTTCTTGGTAAAATTTATATGTTATATTTACATGGCATATTTAATTGCATATAATGTTATGTTATTTTTTTTAAGGTAATCTACCGGTTAAGGTAGGTTTTTGGATGGACACAACTATCAAATAAACATTTTGTGACTCCCCACCTAGCAAACTAATCTATATCAGGTCCCTCTTCATCTCAGTGTACTTCTTTCCTCCCTTCATCCCGTCCAACATCCCTATCCTGTTCCTACCCTTACCTCGCTTGCCCAACATTCTCCCCTCTATTACCCTCTTCAACATTCCACTACCGCTCAATACGCCTTTCATCCATTTTTCCTGCCTCCATAGGATTTCTCTCGACAAACCCCTCTCCTCACCCACCATTTCTAGTACTTCCTCATTTGTTTTCTTTTCGGTCCATTTCACCTTCTCCATTCTTCTCCACACCCACATTTCAAAAGCCTCCAATCTACGTCTATCCTCCTGCTTCAGTGACCATGTTTCCGCGCCGTACATAGCTACGCTCCATATCAGAGTTTTTACGAGTCTTGTCTTAACATCCCTACTCAACGTCCCCGTCATCAACTCCCTCCTCCTTGAGAAAGCCCCCTTGCCTAGCGCAATTCTTCTCCTTAGAATAGACCTAGGTAGATTACCTAATAATAATATCGTTATATATGAGGACGTGGTAGTCAAGGGGTAGAGCTTTGGGCTCCACCCAAACTGTGTGATTTTTCAGGTAACAGATCTTCCTGGGAAACTATAACCGGCACAGGGAAAGGAACTGTTGCCCCCCCCTCACCCTGATGTGTGAATTTCACACGCCGTCAGACTTAGTACTGGGTGACAAACCGACCTTCGGGTTGATTAGTGTTTTTTTGATCATTATCAGTGCTGAACTGAGCTAGTTATTACACATAGCCGATTTCCTCGGGAAAGAATAACATGCTTAGTCGACCTTTGTCCGTGGGTTAGATGCAAAGTTCAGACTATCCACTGTTCTCCAGTTATCTCCTCGAGTAGGTAAGCGTTAGTTTTGGCCCCTCTGCTACACTCGATAATCTGTTTCCCATCTCCTACCTCCTTGTTATGTCTCGCCATATTGTTCCGCGAATATGATGGATTCATTTTTGTGTGTGTTTCTCGGGTCTGAAATGATTAGCGCGAAATTAGTCCCCACCTTATCTTGCTTTCATCCAACCTCCTTGTGCTTCTCGCGGCTCAGAGAGACGACCAGGACAAGAGTTTAAGAGAATTGGGATGCTGACAAAACCTTAAGTTTTTCATACCAATAAAAGACAACATTTTGAATGTAAAAATAAAAGGTATCGCAATACATAATGGATATCGTACCCATTGATAATCTCACACGAACACGACTTTAACGATCATTTTCAGATCCGCAATGAATTTACATCGAATGGAAGCAAACGAAAAAGTGTAAATAATTTTCCACAATTTCTGGCGGCAGCAAAAAGAAAATTCGAGGAAGGCGAGAAAAAACGTGGATGCCACTTCTTCAACCCCCGCCCTGCCCCCTTCCCCTACCTGGCACTCTCTCAGAAAGAGTAACCCCCCCCCACGTCTTTGAGAGCGGGCGACAGCGTGGGGAACTGAGCACACCGCTCTCTCTCCACCCAACCCCCTTCCCACCCTCCACTTCGGCTTGGGTCCCCTTCTCCAATAAAGTCTCCACCAATTTCACGCTGCCAGCACGCTTTCCAAACCCAACCCCGCACCTTCCGAAGCCCCCTGCGAAAGAGGGTGGGAAGGGAAGAAAAGGGGAAAAAAAAGAAAAGACAAAAGAGAGCGGGAGATGGGACGTGGGAGCGGACGAAGAGGCCGCTGGTGGCCCGGAGCTCGGTAGGCCAACCCCTCGCATTTGCGAGAAGGGGCAGGGGTGAGATGGCGACCACCAAGGTCCCCCTACTACCCTAAGGTAGTGGAGGGTTCTTAGTGCGCGCACCACCCTGCTTGCTTCGGCCTGCCACTCCACTCCTGCCGGGGAATGAGACACGACCGTGAATGAGATGAAGGGGATTTTGAGGGGAGGAGAGGAGTGCGGGGGCGCCGTCGTCTTCTTCTTCTCCTCGAAGACGGGCGTAGTGAAAAAATAATTCATCTCCGAGAGGAGATTTAAGAGGAGAGAGGATCGAGAGAGTCCGTGAAGAGCCGTTGGGTGCTGCCTCTTCGTCCCTCCGCTCGCGTTAAAGGGAAGGGATGGGGGTAGCGGAAATAATGGCCGCCGGGACACCAGTTTCTTTGGATAAATTGGTCCAAAGTACCTGTGGTGGTGACCATATTAAAAGTGCCAGTAGTTATTACGGGAGACGATGGAAGGGCTGGGGCAATTTACGCCATTAGGGATGGAAGAGAAGAGAAAATAATTTATTGATCTTGAAATTCTCGTCCACGACGAACATAAAGTGAACTTCAGGCCTCGGTAAAAAAAATAGAGCAAGACAACAAGATGCAAAAATTACCCATAAAACAATATCGCTTATGCAAAAGTCGAATTATTAACAAAGTACAAAAATACTGATGCAGTAATATCGATAATACCAAAACTGCAACAATTGACTAAATATAAAAAAATCCAATGCAATAAAAACAAGAATACTTTAAGTGCAAAAATTAATAAAACACAGGAAATAACAATGAAACATATTTTACACAAAATGCAAAACACAAAAAATGCCAATAGTAGAACACGAAAAAGACAAAAATAGCAGGAACAAAAAAATGACCCAATATAGAAAAGCAATAATTCATGATCAGTGCCTTTGGACACCTACCAGACAACATTTCAGATATTCAGAAATCATTTGCATCATTCGTGTTGACAACTCCTTCGTGTCTCCAAGGATGCTACTCCGAATAGAAGTCCACTAAATGATCTACTTGTATGATAAGGACTGGGTCGTTGTTGCGGGGAAGTCAGGTAGGCGGTAGCAATTCTGGCTATTATTCTGGATATCTATGTCCTGGCGAGGAAAATATTTTGGGATAGGCACTGATAATTAGGGAGAAGTAGGATTTTCAGTTAATAGCGGAAGGGTCGAGAGAAACCCGGTGTCTGCATAAGCCTACTCGTAACGATAGAAGCCGTACAATTTAACGTTCCATCAGATGAACCTTCTTCTTCAGATGGGCTTGGAGTTACAAGGCACCCCAAGAAGGGACTGAAGTCCTCCGGAAAAATCTTTCCACTGTCGCGGAGATAGGAAACCAGTAGACAGACCATAGCACTAACCCGATCCAAACCAGATCAAAAATTTTGATTAAGTTTTGGAGTGTCAGGTAGATTATGGGTTGGGGTACTCATCATTTGGCTTTGGGGTAATCGTAATATCAGATATAAAGAACGAACAACCATAATAATGCAATATTAACTCCAACCATAACTCCCGAAAACAAGGGGTAATGCGTATTTTCACTAGCGAATTTCGAAACTACGTAGCTCAGCGTTTCCGAATTCATATAGATGGATTATAATATAGTTTGTTTGTCATAGTTTACGCATTATGTTATCACGGCCAACCTACTCGAGGTAAAAAGGCAATATTCAATATTCATTCCTTTAATAAAGAACGCCGAAAAAAGAATTTTGTGTCCGAAATACTAAAAAGCACCCCTTTTTCGTATTCCCTTCAGATTTTTAAATTGTAGCTTTTTATAAATTCAATACAAAATTTGGCGTACATGGCGTACGCATCGCCACCCTTGCCCAGAAGATCTAAACCTTCAAGGATTTTGTGTGACTTTTTGGGACGTGTGATCTGGTAGAGATCATTTCCAATCCATCCCTCGAAGTGGAATATTAACAGACTAATGAATTTCCTTTAAGTTCACTCACTTATATAATCTAACATACAAGAACATTGTAAATTAGCACAGAAATCGGGAGATACTCATGCATATTCTTATCGTTCTTATGCTTCTAAAAAATAAAAATTGAATCAAAATTCCTCTTCGAGGATCGTTTAAATAATTTTGTCCCAACTAAGAACTCCAAAGATAATAAAAATTCGTTAAGTATTATTACTTATGGACTGTATGTGTCCACAGAAAATGGAATTCCAGCTCGCAATGGGACGGAGCGTCCACGAACGGCGATTTCGGGTAGGAGTCGAGTGGTATTCGAGTAGGTGCTCCAGCAAGGCCATCATCATCACGTGCACCATTCTCATTGCCACACGAGTTCACCGCATGCCACGGGTTCTGGGCACTAGAGTCCACCTTCCATGTCCGCCATCTGAGTGATTTCGGTCGCTACGACCGAATTATAAGAAGCACGAGAAAAAACGCCGCAATAGTTCTGTTATGGGTAATGCAGTGATTCAAAACTTTGAGCTTAGACGGGTCTCAAAATAAATATTTTCCGAGCTTGCAGCCCGCGTTAGGACATTTGTAGTAAATATATAAATTACATCGTGAAATTGAATTATTATATTGTACTATTTGCTGAGCAAGGACCTAGTCACGTTGACACGCCGATTCCTTTACGGGTCACCGAAGTTAGGCAATGCTGGGCCCTGGCGGAGGGAGCACGGGTGACCTCCATTCTTTGACCTTGGCGTTCTTGTCCCCTTTCTGCATGTAGCAAGTGGGTTGAACCCACTTGCATTGTACTACTTGTGTCACTGTACTTGCAAGTACAGTGGTACGATGGACTAAGAGTTCAAAGTGTCTAGGGGCTCCTATCGAAAGCCCAAACCACCATCCTCCACGTTATTTGGTGCTACTTATCGTAACTAATAAACTGGCATTTCTGATTAAAATTAACGAAAGATTTAAATTTTTTTACTGAGCAATTAAGCAGATTTGGTATTTAAGTTTAAGTTATGAATTTAACTTATGATTGGCTTTAATCTCGGAGCCAAAGGACGATTTCAACGAGACACTGTATGCACGGCGATTCGCCGGGACATCTCGTTCATATAAAATCTCTCAGAAAGTAGCAAGAGAAGATGAAATTGCGGTATATTAATGGCTAGTACTTTCAGCGGGATATTGAGGTATCCGGGTTCGATTTTCTGTCCATGCAAATGATTCTTCCGCTTAAAATGTTCACGTTTGTCAATCAAATCGCTCAAATTGGACGCACATCATAGACAGCGTCATAGGTTAAGTTGCATGTTTTCACTAATATAGAAATAATATTTTTATAAATACATAAAATAAAAATACTGTCCTATTATCCTTCAAATTATGAAAATATCATCACTTTATTGTACTCCTTAGCCGATGAGCATATCCACAAGGAAAATGTAATGTTGAGTCGTCGGCCAGCGTAAACAAACAGTGAAATCAGTAAAAAAATGAAACAGTTTCTGGCGGAACTTGGTGGAAAATCTTCATATTGACGTTTTTCAATTTAACAACTTTTCTTTTCCACATAATTACTTTTAATAATCAAACCACTTTACTTTTCCACATAAACTTTTTAATTTTTACAACCCAGGTTTCGTTATAGCATAACATCATCAGATCTTGTTGCATAGCATAACATCGTCAACCTGGGTTGTAAAAATTAAAAAGTTTATGTGGAAAAGTAAAGTGGTTTGATTACACAGGCCTACAAAAAAAATTTTTTTTTGGTGCCGGGAAACTTTGTGATGATTTTAACTATATTTGTAGAGCTGAATCCAAATATGAAATCCGTTTTTATTTAACAGCTCTACTTTTTTAGATATGGCACATCTTACGATTAGTTGTTTTAATATTTGATATATTCCGGAAAATAATTTTCAAAGTTAAATAAATCTATAAGTATACTGATTTATAACCACTCTGCGGTGTTCCTTTTTTTTCAATAAACTGTCAATCCGATCCGCAATCCGAAAAGTCAATGATCCGCAACCTGTACATGTCTCAGACTGCTCAGGTGCGAGTGGGGAACGGAGAGTCCGGATGGGCAGTGTTAGGAAGAGGTGTAAGGCAGGGTTGCCCATTGTCACCCGTGCTGTTCAACGAGTATGTGGAGGAAATGATTAAAGAGGCATGGGAAGAACTGGAAGTAGGAATGAAAGTCGGAGGGAAATTCGTAAAATCGGTTAGGTTTGCTGATGACCAAGCATTTGTTGCTCAGTCAGCCTAGGGGTTGCAAGCATTGCTGGGTGAATTAGAGGTCCAGTGCAATAAATATGGGATGAGAATCAAAATAAATATATCAAAGGTAATGCGATTTTCCAGAAAGAAAAAGGCTAAGCTAAATATTAAAATAGGCGGGGAAAAAATAGAGCAGGTAGAGCAATTTACATATCTTGGAAGTGTTTTGGACCAATACGGTCAGAGTGGTAGGGACGTAAGGAGAAGAATTGCGCTAGGCAAGGGGGCTTTCTCAAGGAGGAGGGAGTTGATGACGGGGACGTTGAGTAGGGATGTTAAGACAAGACTCGTAAAAACTCTGATATGGAGCGTAGCCTATGTACGGCGCGGAAACGTGGTCACTGAAGCAGGAGGATAGACGTAGATTGGAGGCTTTTGAAATGTGGGTGTGGAGAAGAATGGAGGTGAAATGGACCGAAAAGAAAACAAATGAGGAAGTACTAGAGATGGTGGGTGAGGAGAGGGGTCTGTTGAGAGAAGTCCTATGGAGGCAGGAAAAATGGATGAAAGGCGTATTAAGCGGTAGTGGAATGTTGAAGAGGGTAATAGAGGGGAGAATGTTGGGCAAGCGAGGTAAGGGCAGGAACAGGATAGGGATGTTGGACGGGATGAAGGGAGGAAAGAAGTACACAGAGATGAAGAGGGACCTGATATAGATTAGTTTGCTAGGTGGGGAGTCACAAAATGTTTATTTGATAGTTTTGTCCATCCAAAAACCTACCTTAAACGGTGGATTACCTAATAAATAAATAAAACTGTCAATAAGTTTTATGTATATTTCTATATTGTAGGCCAATGAGATAATTATTAATATAATATTCCCATATCATCATGTAGATGATTTTTTTACGTAAGTATCAACATATCTATATCTTGAAAACTATGGCTGATAGGAAAAAACTAGTATAATAATTGGATTCAGCACCCCAATTGTTCTTTTAATCAACATTGAAAGCTCAGGCACCAAAAACACTGTTGGCCTGTGTTATTAAAAGTCAGTATGAAGATTTTCCACCAAGTTACGCCATAAACTGTTTTATTTTCCACATAAATTTTTTTTTAATTCTCACGACCCAGGTTTCGTTACAGTATCATCAGGTAAAAATGACTGACTGATGCTGAAGTACTGCGCCGTTAGGCGCATTTTATACCAATACCCAGCTATGCTGATGAACGGTTGTGTGATATAAGTGGCTTAAGGGCAAAATTAAGCTAACTGGCATATGTCAATTTTGTATTTGGTGATTATTAGGATTCATTTAGACTTGTTTTTGCGCGTTTGTATTTGAAATGGGTATTATCAGAATAGTCCCATAAAGATTCTATGAGAGGGTTACCAGTATTTTCTATTTCTTGCTGAAATGACAGGACTAGGTCTCATAGATAGGTTGGTAGGTTCGGTATTTTGAGGTCCTTGTGAATGTCTGAGTTTCGGACGAACCAAGGGGCGTTAGTAAGAGTTCGCAAAATTATATTTTGAAAGCGTGTCAGTTTAGTCAGGTTTGTTGCAGCTACTGATCCCCAGGCTGGATAACCGTAGATTAAGACAGGTCGTATCATGGATTTGAACAGAAGTATCTTAGTAAGAAGACGGAGGGGACTCGTGCGCTCTATGAGGGGATAGATTGAGAAAAAGGCCGCGTTGGCCTTGTTAAGTGGATATTGGGTGTGTGCTTGCCAAGTGAGTTTCTTGTCCAGTTGTACACCAATAAATTTGGCCGATGATGCCTGGGGGATCTTTTCCTTGCCGTAATAAATGGAGGTGTTGCTAGGTTTCTTCCATTTTCTGGCGTAATTGACGTAGACGCATTTTGTTGGGTTTAAGGTAAGTTTCCAGTCGGTCATCCTGTCTTATATGCTGTCTAAGTGTTCTTGGATATTTTTTGCAGCATGATTTGGGTCGAAGGAAGTTGACGCTATGGCAGTGTCATCCGCATAAAGGTAGCTTTCCGTTTTTGGGTGTGAGGGGAGATCGTTAATAAAGAAGTTAAAAAGAACGGGTGATAGAATGGCTCCTTGAGGGACGCCTGCTGTGATGGATCGGGTAGTTGATCTGGCATTGTTAACGGCTACAAAGAACGTGCGGTTAGAAAGAAAAGAGTGGATGATTTTAGTTAGATATATTGATATATCGGTTTTGAGCCGTTTATGTATCAGGCCAGCGTGCCAGATCTTGTCAAAGCCTCTTTGGAGATCAAGGAAGGCTACTTGTTTGTGCTTGTGAATGTTGAAGCCGAAAGTGATCTGTTCAACCAATCTTGTAATTTGCCGGGTCGTGGAATGGTGACGACGGAAACCAGTTTGCTCAGGTCTGATCAGGTCTAGGGCCGAGATTTCTTCTTGCAGCCTGTTTAAAATACATTTTTCTAGGAGTTTGCCCATGCAGGGGAGCAGGCTAATGGATCTGTGGTTAAGGATATCAGTAGGGTTTTGGAAAGAGGATAATTTTGGCCGTTTTCCACGTCTTTGGGAAGTACGAGGTGTATTCTTAAAGTAAGTACCGTTTGCTTATATTTAAATATTGGCGCTTCAGAACACAGTTTTGCTCCTTCAGCGCCATCTACTGATACATTGAAAAGCTATAGCAGCATTTGTTTTGTTTCAGAAGTCGTTTGCTTGTCCGTGCATGCAAACAACAATGTCCGCGACAATCGTTGATCCCGCTAACTGTGAAGTGCGTTCTGTCATACGATTCTTGTATGCAAAATGATTGTCGGCTGCTGAAATTCATCGGGAATTATGCCTAGTTTATAAACCTACAGTTATGAGTGAAGTAAAGGTTAGAAAATGGTGCTGTGATTTTTAAAATGGACGAACAAATGTCCATGACGAAGAGCTAAGTGGTAGGCCCAGTATTCTGACCGATGAAATTGTTTCGCAAGTGGAACAAAAACTGCGATGTGATCGTCGATTGACAATTAATGGCCTGGCTGAACAATTTCCTCAACTTGGACGCACTACTGTCTACAATATTGTTACGGAAAACCTCGGATACCACACATTGCGTGCAAGGTGGGTACCGAAAATGCTCACCGACCACCACAAAGAGCAAAGAATGTCCAGTGGACGAGAGTTTTTGGGTCGTTGGGAACTCTTTAAATCACCCACCGTACAGTCCTGACCTTACACCCAGCGACTACTTCCTCTTCTTGCACTTGAAACAGTGGTTCGGTGGACAACGTTTCGAAACCAAAGAGGAACTCAAGAATGGCGTTGTCGATTGGTTCAACCTTCAGGCGGCGAGTTTCTATGCAGAGGGGTTAAAGAAGCTGGTGCAGCGGTACGAAAAATGCTTAGAAGTGAACGGCGATTATGTAGATAAGTGAAGTAGGTTTGTGGCTAACTAAAAGTGCCAATAAAATGTGTTTCACATGAGTATATTTTTTCCTGTGACCAAACGGGCCTTACTTTATGAACACGCCTCGTACAATTGGGTAAGGCAGGCGTTTCAGGTAAAAATGCAGAGGATTAGGGAAATTTTCTCGGGTCTTCCACCAGGTCAATGTCTAAGACTTCACCCAACTCATACGCCGGGAAAGCATCAGATCTTTGATTAGGGAAACGATTATTGTGAACGGGGAGAACGGCACTTAGTAAATAGTTAGGTGACTCAGTAGCGGGCTGGAAGAAGTCGCTACATTGTTGAAAAAGTTTTACTTGGTTTCAGGTGAGTTGACAGGGGGTGAGGGAAAAAACAATAACGGGGAACGTGAAGGGTAAAGAAAATCCTCTGCCAACTAATCCGACGTCGGGTGTGGCTTTTTGCAACATTGTATTGACCCTCTCTTCCCAGCCTGCTAATTATCTAATTGGTTTTTATCTAATCTAATTATTGCGAATTTGTCAATATTACCAATCCTCCTTCTCCGCCTCAAACCATATACTTTTAGCCCCCCCCCCCTTTCCTAGCTCAACCAATCCTTACTCTATTGTTAAGATTTAAAGCCTGCAGAAGAACTTTGTCGAAATTGTTGGCTATGTTCCAGAACATGCTAGCTGACCTGATATATGCTTAGCCAATGTATAGTCCACAAAGCTGTAAACGAAACACTTAAGCTTAATTGTTCCCCGGAGGGAATGGATACATCCTTCAATCGTATGGTCAAACGAAGCCTCACGGCTTTATGGGAAATAGACTCCGGCACTGTCAGATGGAAATACATATTCTTTTCTTCCCAATCAAAAATTAGGACCAGAAGCCTGCTTGTTTCTAAAAAAGTTTAAGTCGATTTACAAGTCGTCTGAAAACAGTATTAAATATACGAGTAATTTAGAGCTTTCACATACTGTGCAATGTAGGCAAGTAACAAGTACTACACCATTTATCACTATCAAGAAATGCCGCATACGCTGATTATATGGACTTGTAGATTTAAGACAGGGTAGTCAGGACAAAACAAGAGTAATGGCTAATAGATGGTAGCACTTTCCGACTAGATGAAAAGTGCTACCATCTATTGCGTGCATACGCACACGTCCTCACGAGTAACTTTGTCTTTGGTTGGAACAAATTTTCATACTGTCTTACATTTCTATAACCATTGCCTTCTTTGCCTTAACCTAAAATGATCTATAATCCTATAGATCTCCATCACAAATGCATCACATTGATTTACAATCCATCAAACGTTACAAGCTAGTGCCTTAACACCTCTCGAAACACTCCATTTTGTCGGCTAAATAGAAATAGAAGAAATAGAGAAGAATAGTAACGTAAGAGATATAGATTAACATTACCGAAGCCTCCTTCACCAATTGCACGGGGTGCAGAGAGTTCCTAGGGCCACGTTCCGTGATCCATGACTGTTTTGCTTACTCGAATACTATTATTAGAAGGTGCAAAAATCTACTGAAAAACAATAAATGATTAAGGCCATAACATTTATTTGGCATACCGAGTACCTACCCATTATCTCCGGTGGGTCAAAAATGACCCAGCAAAGGCCTACGTAAACAGCCGAGGGAGAAGATTGCCCACGCCTGGATTAAGAGGTGATATATTGAGTGATTGCGGGGCCGTCACGCAGGGGAAATACAATTTAAAATTAATCCATTCCTTTTTCATTTACCTGTGTAAAAATCAACAGAAGGTAAATGTGATTATTTGGCTTTTGCCAGGAGAAATCTATCAAAAGACTTCCAAAAGGTTAATTGCATTTTCGATATTGTCGTGGGCCAAAATTGATCATTGTTTAATTTTCCCCTTGCTCGATGGGAAAGAATTTCCGTTCAATTAAATTATAAATTAGCGCACTCTCACACTGCATGGATTTGAATGTCTGTTAATCCCATAATTTACTATAAAATCTGCCAAACCGAGGATTCAAGTGTTTGTGTACTCCGTGTGTTCGAGAAATTGTCATACAATACTGAATTGGAGACAAATCGATATTCAGTTATATTATGATCTGATCCCCGTACCATGATGGGTTTAACATTGGGTGAAATTTATCTTAATCTATTAAACCGACCTACGGGTTGTTAACTGTGCTTATGGTTATATATGTATATATAGAACCTGGATGGCACAACAGAACACAAAAATATTAATAGAACACGTATATGAACACTCACATCTAAGAACTTTCTTAAATGTATTGTCTTTTACGTGTTTTCTCTTTATATTTGTGTATCTTATTGTACCGTCCAAATTATATATTGATCTCGAGAGTGTTTCTACATAATCATTATAAATTATTATTATTATTAGGTAATCTACCGTTTAAGGTAGGTTTTTGGATGGACAAAACTATCAAATAAACATTCTTGTGACTCCCCACCTAGCAAACTTAATCTATATCAGGTCCCTCTTCATCTCTGTGTACTTATTTCCTCCCTTCATCCCGTCCAACATCCCTATCCTGTTCCTGACCTTACCTCGCTTGCCCAAAATTCTCCCCTCTATTGCCCTCTTCAACATTCCACTACCGCTCAATACGCCTTTCATCCATTTTTCCTGCCTCCAAGAAAGTGAATATATATATATATATATATATATATATATATATATATATATATATATATACACTTTTTTGGAAAACCCACAAACGTGTAATGTAAATTCACTGATAGTCATAACAAACACAGAAACCAAAACACAAAAGAGGAAAAACTCACTGGTTCTCGAATTTTCGGTGGTCCAACCACCTTTCTCAAGAGGAATTAGGAACAGAACTGAGGCAGAGGAGGGCCCGAAAGCAGGCCTGCCTGCCTTCCTTGGCCCTGCCTGCCAGGCCTTCCTTCTCTGGCAACATGGTCCTGATTCCCTGAAAACTTTCATTTCCAACCTTAATGCTTCGTCCTCTATCTCCTTCACGTCTACAGTTTCCTCCTCCCAAATCACCTTCCTAGATGTAAACATATCATTTATAGACCATAAATTTCACACATCCGTACATATAAAACCCACAAATAAACAACAGTACTTACATTTTAGCAGCTGTCACCCATACCACACCAAACGTTCCATTCCTTATTCCCTTTCCATAAGGGGTCACAGAATTTGCAATGACCCTGACTCCCTAGACCATTTCCTCATAAATTTACACCATTCCCTCCTCAAACGAGGTTATCCTGAATCCCTCCTGAATAAGAGGATCCGTAGGCATACTTACACTCCCAGACCTTCCACCACCGCGAAAAACCACCCTCTTCAATTTGTACCACGTTTCTCCCTGGCCTAGAATCTCTGCGTTCTATCCTAAGGACCTCTATCCTATCCACAAAAACCACAATTCCACCACCAACCTTTTCCCCAAATGCCCCTCTGTCACTTTCAAACGCCCCGCCAATCTATCAGATCTTCTAAAATCTACCAATCCACTTCTTAAATCCTCGCCCCGTTCCAAAATCACTCCCAGACCCTGCAATAAACCTAGATGCAAAACATGTCCTATTTTCCTAACCAGAATCCCATCCCTCTCCCACCCGCTCTTTAACTCTCTCCCACCAATTCCCTACTCATCATGTACCTCCAGCAATGTTGTCTACCTACTCAAGTGCCAACTTTGCCCTGCCTTTTACATTGGACAGTGTACCACACCCCTCAATATTAGAATCAATAATCATAGAGCCTCATGCAGCAATTCCTCCCTTATTGGTATGCTCCCAATCCCCAAACATGCCTCCGAACACAACGCTGCCTTTGACCAATGTTTTAAAGTATCCGTCTTAGCATCCCTCCCACACTCAGACCCTCCACTGAAACTCAAAACATTAGAGCTAGCTTTCATCTGGCTCTTGGATTCCTGGAATCGCCCAGGTATTAATATTAGACATTAATTGCCCCCTTTATGCATATAATTTCATCCCCCTCCGCCCCCAACAACTTCCATATCATCCCCACCTTTTTTAAAATTCCCGCGCCATACACCACCCCTCCAAACTCCTCACCTCGAATGCCATCCCCCCTTTTTTCCCCCCTTTTCCTTTCTTTTCCCCTCTTTTCCCCCATTTCCCCTTCTCCTTCCTACCACTGCTTTCGGGCCCTCCTCTGCCTCAGTTCTGTTCCTAATTCCTCTTGAGAAAGGTGGTTGGACCACCGAAAATTCGAGAACCAGTGAGTTTTTCCTCTTTTGTGTTTTGGTTTCTGTGTTTGTTATGACTATCAGTGAATTTATATATATATATATATATATATATATATATATATATTTACTCGTAGAGATTAAAGCAGAGCCGACGAACTTGGTCATTGTTCAGGTATACATGCCACCGAGCAACCACAAGGAGGAAGTCGATAGGATGTACGATGAGTTAGAGGATATCATCGCGAGTGTTCCTGCAGGGAAACATTTGATAGTGATGGGGGATTGGAATGCGATGGTAGGCGAAGAAAGAGATGGGGGTGAGGTGGGGGACTATGGATTAGGCAAGAGGAATGGACGCGGGGAGAAAGCAATTGAATTCCGCAGGAGACAGGGGTTAGTAATCACCAACACATGGTTTAGACACCACAAAAGGCGTAGGTATACATGGAAAATGCCAGGTGACTCAGAAAGGTATCAGTTAGATTATATTAGGGTAAGGGACAGGTTTAGGAACAGTGTGATAAATTCGCAGTTTCCCAGGAGCGGATGCGGACTCTGACCACAATTTAGTTGTTATGAAATGTAACGTTCGTTTCAAGAAGATAAGGCAAGGGGGGCGGGTTAGGAAATGGAATTTAGAAGCATTAAATGGATTAACGAGGAAGGAGTATCAGCAGGCTGTAGAGAAAATGATGGATGACGGTAAAGAGCTGAGTACTATCGAAGAAAAATGGAAATGTATCAAGAAAGGGATATCGAAAGCCGCAAAAGACTTTATAGGAACCGTTAACGGGAAAAGGATAAGGAAACTATGGGTAACGGATGAGATGACTGCAAAGATGGGAGAGAGAAGAAAATGGAAGAATGTAAACACAGAGTTAGACAAAATGAAGTACAAAGAGTTAAACAAAAAATTGACAAGGGCCACGAATAAAGCAAAAGAAGAATGGTGGAAAACGCAATGCGAAGATGTGGAAAGTTTACAGAAGAAGGGTGAAATTGGTGCGCTATACAGCAAGGTTAAGTTATTATCGGGAAGTAAGAAGGCAAGATCTGTGCTAACAGTGAAAGATAAGTGGGCTAAGATAATAGTTGAACCAGGTAAAATCCAAGAGAGATGGAAGGAATATATAGAAACACTGTATGGTAAAGAACTTAGGCCGACAAGGTTAGACATAGAAAAGGAACATGACGTAGAAGAAGATAGCTTAGGTCCAGGCATACTCGACGATGAAATAGAAAGGGCATTAAAGGAGATGAAAGAAAATAAGGCTGTGGGGGTGGACAACATTCCTGTAGAAATGTTTAAATGGTTAGGAAAAGGTGGGAAGAAGGCCATATATGGACTGATTCGTAGTATCTATGAGGAAGGAATCTGGCCGAAAGATTTTGTGAGATCGGTGTTAGTTCCTATTCCAAAACAGGCAACGGCTACGTCATGTGAGGATTACAGAACAATAAGTTTGATATCCCACGCAGCCAAAGTTATTCTCAGGATTATCAACAAAAGGATAGAGATTAAGAAAATGATTACTTAGGGGATGATCAGTTTGGGTTTAGGAAAGGAAGAGGTACGCGTGATGCCATTGCAGTAATGAGATCACTAATCGAGAGGAATATAGAATACAATCAGGACGTTTTTGCCTGTTTTGTAGATTTCGAAAAAGCGTTTGATAGAATGAATTGGGAAAAATTAATGCGTGTATTGCAGAAAATAGGAATGGATTGGAGGGACAGGAGACTGATCCGCAACCTGTACATGTCTCAGACTGCTCAGGTGCTAGTGGGGAACGGAGAGTCCGGATGGGCAGTGATATGAAGAGGTGTAAGGCAGGGTTGCCCATTGTCACCGGTACTGTTCAACGCATATGTAGAGGAAATGATTAAAGAGGCATGGGAAGAACTGGAGGTAGGAATGAAAGTCGCAGGGGAATTCGTAAAATCGGTTAGGTTTGCTGATGACCAAGCATTAGTTGCTCAATCAGCCAAGGGGTTGCAAGCATTGCTGAGTGAATTGGAGGTTCAGTGCGATAAATATGGGATGAGAATCAATATTAATAAAACAAAGGTTATGCGATTTTCCAGAAAGAAAAAGGCTAAGCTAAATATTAAAATAGGCGGGGAAAAAATAGAGCAGGTATGACAGTTTACATATCTCGGAAGTGTTTTGGACCAATACGGCTAAAGTGGTAGGAACGTAAAGAGAAGAATTGCGCTAGGCAAGGAGGCTTTCTCAAGGAGGAGGGAGTTGATGACGGGGACGTTGAGTAGAGATGTTAAGACAAGACTCGTAAAAACTCTGGTATGGAGCGTAGCTATGTATGGTGCGAAAACGTGGTCACTGAAGCAGGAGGATAGACGTAGATTGGAGGCTTTTGAAATGTGGGTGTGGAGAAGAATGGAGAAGGTGAAATGGACCGAAAGGGAAACAAAGGAGGAAGTACTTGAGATGGTGGGTGAGGAGAGGGGTTTGTTGAGAGAAATCCTATGGAGGCAGGAAAAATGGATGAAAGGCGTATTGAGCGGTAGTGGAATGTTGAAGAAGGTAATAGAGGGGAGAATGTTGGGCAAGCGAGGAAAGGGTAGGAACAGGTTAGGGATGATGGATGGGATGAAGGGAGGAAGGAAGTATACAGAGATGAAGAGGGACCTGATATAGATTAGTTTGCTAGTTGGGGAGTCACAAAATGTTTATTTGATAGTTGTGTCCATCCAAAAACCTACCTTAACCGGCAGATTACCTAATAATATATATATATATATATATATATATATATATATATATATATATACATCACATACAAACTTAAACATTGTTTTCCTGAGTGATCTCTGCCGTCTAAACGACTTACACATAAAATTACTATAGCATCAAATTGCACATTTTTCTTGGGTACAAAATACGTGTGCTTACTTTTCTCACTCAGAAATTTTCGATCGAATTTGGTCGCTTTTATATGTTCGGTTGAGGATGAGGGCACTAAACCACCGTTCGCCCCCTTGGCTCACCCAATATGCAGCTCGTCACATTCGATTCAGGGGCCATTTTCAAATGGACGGTCGATAACCCAATGGGTACGCCATCTCATTCCAGTTCTTCGGATGCACCTGTGCCAGCGACGCTTTCCTTTCATAAAAATTTGAAGTGCACCTATATCTCATCTCCTTTAGGCTCGTCGAGCTCTTTAACCAGCGCCTTGTGCTGGGTTTCCATGCACAGGCGAATTTCGCTCGTCATCAGAATTGAGGACTCGCACTGCATGGCTGTAGTAAACCGAAATCCTTTCTCCATTTTGGTCAAACGAACTTCGTACTAAACCATCTCGTAAATGAAGCCTCAGATTTTTTTCAATAGAAAGAGTCAATGTCATTTACCCAAAATTTTCATTACCAAACGAAATATATGACACTTTTCAAATTTTCATCGAATAAAAGAAACGTTAATGGAACTGACGTCATGATCGTGGCCATTTTAACTTAAATCGATTTGGGTGGTTTAATTTGCATCCAAATCATCGTTGGGAGCCTTTATGGAAAATTTCTTTGGTGACCACGCTATAAAATGAAATTGACCAATCAGATTTCAGGAACACGCGTTGCAATCCTCCAGTTATGGAATGCAGTGTGTGGAGGTTTTCCTTGTGCATCAGTTATGTTGAGAAGAATGAACGGAAATGGCGTCCGTTTAGCAAAGAAACATGGCGTTTAAATTAAACGAAACCTAAAGGGAGCGATATATCGAAATGATGCATGCTGGGACTGCGTAAAGTGTGAACTGACCTGTCCCTTGCCAACCCATAAGTACAGGGTAGCTGCCTAACTTAAGAGAGGCTTTTTGTTTATCACAGGCAGCCTTATCTTTAAATTGAGTCATGCAATTAAGCCAACCAATTGGTGTAATAGCACCCGAGCAGTCGGGCCAGTTCCGCGTGTCTGCTAGCTGCGGGGTGGTGGAAAATAATGGAGTTTTCCCGATCCATTCCACGTGCAATATAAGTTACTGTTTCTTTGAAAATAATATTTTTAAATTCATTCGCAAGGTGCTTATTTGCTGTGATTGCATGTAGATAGGCATTGTAACAAAAATGATTCATATTTATCCTGCGATATGACCATATATTCGTACATCGACGTTGGAGATATATTTGGTCGTATTTCAGATTAATACCGATGATAAAATTTGAATTGGAAAGTTGTCTCTTTATTAATGATGTAGAAAATGTGTTATTAGCCCCATCGTACTACGGCAGGCGAGATCATATCAATAAAATTGGAGATTAAATAGGAAATTAGAACAGATGGATTTAAGATGTAATTTTTCCCACGAACGATGAGGGATCAGAAAAATGTTGTACTACCGCGCTAGGAGGAAAGAGTATTCGGGTAAAAATTAAATCTGGTGAGCATTCACCACCTGCCACACACCCTAAAGGTAGATTGCAGGGTACTACAATGAAAATACATATACAAATAAAAATGTTCCACCATTTAAACCTAATGCATTACGATATAGGTTTCCATAGTTTTACATCAACTTCATTTTATAACCATAGAAACCAACGTCGAGATAAATAATTCAGATACGTCAATTAAATAATGGTTAAATGTATAATAGTATCAATGATTAATTATATCGAATATTAAAATGGTGGAAAATTGCGGCATTAGTATTTAGTTATTGGTGGAGATGACTGATAGCTGAGGTCATTTGCTCAATTGGGGATAGGGGGAAATTTGTTAGGGATAGGATATTTCAGGAAATGAGGGGATGGATAGAGAGAAACCCGGAGTCGGATCTGGCCTACTCATAAAGAAAAGAATCAAGGGATCCACAGATTTTAACATCTCAAACGATGAACTCCACTTGAAGTGTTCTTTCTCTCCATATAGCACCTCAAGTATGGATCGGGGAACCACGGGAAAATCCACCCATCACCGGGATTCTAAAACGGGCCCCCGGGGTGAGGAGTAAGCATGCCTGGCACCACATCTACTCGATCCTCTGAACATTTTGAACATTCGTCATTATAACGATCGAATATCGCCACATGGCGTCCGTACTTCGGCGAGTGTTTAACCATTGCAACGCAATACTTACAACAATAATATATATAGTATTTCTTACTACTTATTGCAGATCACACCTGTTGTTTGTAAACGATTTCCTTACTAATATTTGTATTGATTCGAGACTACCATGGCATAGGATCAGAGGAAATGGAAAAGATGAAACCGAACACTTTAACGGACAAAAAGAAGCGAAAGGGATATCAGAAAAAGTGTGATTTCGCCCGGTGACTTCCATGATTATGGGTAAGATGGAAGAAGGGACTTCCACAGTCTCAATCTCGCCCGAATAAAGTCGAATTATTATTATGATGATTCAACGCCTCGATGAGACCAGTCTGTGGTTGGTCCGGAGGAATACCCGTCGAACGGCGAGGGATGTCCGGTTGGAGAGAAGCCGCGTTCGGGAGCGTTCAAAGCGCGGGATCCGTCCGTTCAATGCACGGATTACTAGACACGAGAGTCCACGTCACTCGGCGTCGGTTGAGAGAGCTCTTGCCTCATTGGTGAGTCTCGAGGAGATACCTGAAAACATAATTTCGCTCTCCTCGCCTGCCCGGCACCCAGTACTCGATCCTACTCGCGCGCGGAGAGAGACACGGGTTTGTACCCCGTAAGCCGTGGAACGCGGTCTCGGGAAACATCGAAAAAACACTAATAAAAATAAAGAAGGAAGGAGAGTAGAAAAAATCCACGGTGATTTTAATTTTTTTTTCTCGACGGCCCTCTTCTCCGCGGGCGGGGAATGACGTGCCCCATGTCTCGGGAGCCCTTGGCTCGCATAAGATTTGCCACTGGAAGTGAAAAAAAAAGAGAGGGAAGGAAGGGAGGCGGAGAGGGGATGAAAGTGGGGGAAACCTCTTCCTTCTTCCTCTTCTTCCCACTCGAGAGCACGCCGCTGCTCCCTCGAGCCCTCCAACGCGCCAAGGACTCACGTTCCTCCCACGCCCACAATCCTCCCTCCCTCCCTCTCCCCACACCTTCCACGACTCCTTCCCCGCTCATTCGCACTCCATTCTTTCGCTAGCATGTGCCTCCACCTCCTCCATCCTATCTCTACCATTCACACATATACACAAATATATATATGGATGTTTATGTATGCACACATATATTTTTATAATTGATAGTTTTGTCCATCCAAAATCTACCTTAACCGGTAAATTACCCTATAATAAAAAAAATAAATGAATATATATTTGAATAAAAAAACTTGAAGAGCAACAAACAATATAAGAACACACAAAAACAACACTCATACGTTGTTTTAATAATTTCGAAGGAATTTAGCTCCGTCTTCCTCAGACGTTTCTACTACTGTTTCTTCTGAGAAAGACGGAGCTAAATTCCGTCGAAAATTATTAAGAAATCGCGAATGAGTGTTCCTTTTAAGTAATCTTATATTATTTGTTGCTGTCCAATTATATATATATATAATTATTATTATTAGGTAATCTACCGGTTAAGGTAGGTTTTTGGATGGACACAACTATCAAATAAACATTTTCAACTAACTTCAAACAAAACCCAATCCAGCAACCTAATCTACATCAGGTCCCTCTTCATCTCTCTGTACTTCTTTCCTCCATTCATCCCGTCCAACATTCCTGTCCTGTTCCTGCCCTTTCCTCGCTTCCCCAACATCCTCCCCTCCATTACCTTCTTCAACATCCCACTACCGCTAAATACGCCTTTCATCAATTTTTCCTGCCTCCATAGGATTTCTCTCAACACACCCCTCTCCTCACCCACCATCTCCAGTACTTCCTCATTTGTTTTCCTTTCGGTCCATTTCACCTTCTCCATTCTTCTACACACCCACATTTCAAAAGCCTCCAATCTACGTCTATCCTCCTGCTTCAGTGACCACGTTTCCGCACCATACATAGCTACGCTCCATATCAGAGTTTTTACGAGTCTTGTCTTAACATCTCTACTTAACGTCCCCGTCATAAACTCCCTCCCCCTTGAGAAAGCCTCCTTGCCTAGCGCAATTCTTCTCCTTACGTCCCTACCACTTTGACCGTATTGGTCCAAAACACTTCCGAGATATGTAAACTGCTCTACCTGCTCTATTTTTTCCCGCCTATTTTAATATTTAGCTTAGCCTTTTTCTTTCTGGAAAATCGTATAACCTTTGTTTTATTAATATTGATTCTCATCCCATATTTATCGCACTGAACCTCCAATTCACTCAGCAATGCTTGCAACCCCTTGGCTGACTGAGCAACTAATGCTTGGTCATCAGCAAACCTAACCGATTTTACGAATTCCCCTCCGACTATCATTCCTACTTCCAGTTCTTCCCATGCCTCTTTTATCATTTCCTCCACATATACGTTGAACAGCACCGGTGACAATGGGCAACCCTGCCTTACACCTCTTCCTAACACTGCCCATCCGGACTCTCCGTTCCCCACTCGTACCTGAGCAGTCTGAGACATGTACAGGTTGTGGATCAGTCTCCTGTCCCTCCAATCCATTCCTATTTTCTGCAATACACGCATTAATTTTTCCCAATTCATTCTATCAAACGCTTTTTCGAAATCTACAAAACAGGCAAAAACGTCCTGATTGCATTCTATATTCCTCTCGATTAGTGATCACATTCCTGCAATGGCATCACGCGTACCTTTTCTTTTCCTAAACCCAAACTGATCATCCCCTAAGTAATCATTTTCTTAATCTCTATCCTTTTGTTGATGATCCTGAGAATAACTTTGGCTGCGTGGGATATCAAACTTATTGTTCTGTAATCCTCACCATCAGGTCCATATAGGGCCTTCTTCCCGCATTTTCCTAAACATTTAAACAGTTCTACAGGTATGTTGTCCACCCCCACGATCTTATTTGATTTCATCTCCTTTAATGCCCTTTCTATTTCATCGTCGAATATGCCTGGACCAAAGCTATCTTCTTCTACGTCATGTTCCTTTTCTATGTCTAACCTTGTCTGCCTAAGTTCTTTACCATACAGTGTTTCTATATATTTCTTCCATCTCTCTTGGATTTTACCTGGTTCAACTATTATCTTACCCCATTTATCTTTAACTGTTAGCACAGATCTTGCCTTCTTACTTCCCGATAATAACTTAACCTTGCTGTATAGCGCACCAATTTCACCCTTCTTCTGTAAACTTTCCACATCCTCGCATTGCGTTTTCCACCATTCTTCTTTTGCTTTATTCGTGGCCCTTGTCAATTTTTTGTTTAACTCTTTGTACTTCATTTTGTCTAACTCTGTGTTTACATTCTTCCATTTTCTTCTCTCTCCCATCTTTGCAGTCATCTCATCCGTTACCCATAGTTTCCTTATCCTTTTCCCGTTAACGGTTCCTATAAAGTCTTTTGCGGCTTTCGATATCCCTTTCTTGATACATTCCCATTTTTCTTCGATAGTACTCAGCTCTTTACCCTCATCCATGATTTTCTCTACAGCCTGCTGATATTTCTTACTTGTTAATTAATTTAATTCTTCAACATTCCATTTCCTAACCCGCCGACCCTGCCTTATCTTTTTGAAACGGACGCTATATTTCATAACAACTAAATTGTGGTCAGAGTCCGCATCCGCTCCCGGGAAGCTGTGCGAATATATCACGCTGTTCCTTAACCTGTACCTAACCATAATATAATCTAACTGATTCCTTTCTTAATCAACTGGCATTTTCCATGTATACCTACGCCTTTTGTGGTGTCTAAACCATGTGTTAGTGGTGACTAACCCCTGTCTCCTGCAGAATTCAATTGCTTTCTCCCCGCGTTCATTCATCGTACCTAACCCATAGTCCCCCACCCCACACCATCTCTTCCTTCGCCTACCGTCCCATTCCAATCCCCCATCACTATCAAATGTTTCCCTGCAGGAACACTCGCGATGATATCCTCTAACTCATCGTACATCCTATCGACGTCTTCCTCTTTGTGGTTGCTCGGTGGCATGTATACCTGAACAATGACCAAGTTCGTCGACCCTGCTTTGATCTCTACGAGTAAAATTCTATCAGTTGCTTGCTCTATGTTGACTACGCTTCTTCCTACCCCTTTATTAAATATTATGGCAACCCCTCGTTGGCTCTCGTTCTCGCCGCTGTATATCACTCTATAATTGTCACTCCAGTAATCCCCGCTATCCTTCAATCTCACCTCGCAGAGACCTAAAACATCTATATTACCTCTTTCCATCTCTCGCTTAATATTTTCTAATTTGCCTGTCCTCAACATTGTCCTGACGTTCCATGTTCCTATTCTATACCTATCGTCTTCTTCTGCGTCTTCTGTCCTGCTGCTGTTATTTCTTCCCTGCAAGGGTTTCGTGGGATGATGACCGCGGAAGCCTTGCCTCCCCCGCTGCCGGGCACGACACACGGCCGCTTGGTCCGAGTCCCGTAGTTGTCAGGATTCATATTCTCTATAGTGCCCATCATTACATTCTTGGGAATGATAATGGAGGTGGTTTTCCGTTGCCTTCCTCATATATATATATATATATATATATATATATATATATATATATATATAAAAACCATAAACACAGTAATCAACCCGAAGGTCGGTTTAGTAGGTGATGGTAGAGCTCACCCATGTACCAAGCCCGACGGCGTGTGAATATTCACACATCAGGGTAGGGGGGCCAGTTCCTTTCCCTGTGCCGGTTATGGTTTCCCAGGAAGACCTGGTACCCGAAAAATCAACTAGCTTGGGTGGAGCTGCAGGTGCCCAAAGTGCCCTTGCCCGGGAATCGAACCCGGGACCCTCCGGTCAGCAGTCCAACGCTCTACCCGCTAGACCACCGCGACCCGCTATATATATATATATATATATATATATATATATATATATATATAAAGGAAAAAAGATAGAAGCACACAAAGATTTTCCTTGACCGGCATTTGAACCACGAATCTCCGACTCACCTATGGGCCTGCCAATTGAATTGGCGTGCGCTTAACCAATTCCCGATGGCCAGCTGGTACACGAAATAACACATGAATGTAGTTTATTAAAGCTGAGGGTCCCCAGAGGCGTCCGCTGGAAACGAACTCCGGACCTACTGCGTGGCCCAGCGCTTTACCCATTAGATGGCCACGTACCTCGACTTTTGTACTTTCTTCATTTTATTTTTCAAATGTGAAAGCATATTTTGTAAACCCATAGGTTTTTTTATCCCACTGCAATAAAAAACCAAGTCTCTCTGCTCTGTTTAGTTTCACTTTAATACAAATATAGAAAATTATCGATTTCTGAGCACGCCTTTCCATGACGAAGCCATGAAATAATAAAGGTTTGCTTGTTTTTTTTTACGACAGAGTGGGAAGAGGTTTCTACGATGATTTTCAGGGGTTTTTCCTCTTTAAATTGGAGGTTAAATCTTTAGCGCGAGAAGCTAATGCCACCTCAAGCGCTTCGCTCGAGATGAGATGCTCAGTCTGATGAACGCCAAGAGCGTGGCGGCGCTCGAGAGAATCCAGTATTAATCTCGGAAGTGAGGAGGTAAGGTCGCGTTATACTATTAGCTTGAAATGCAGAGGTGCTGTTAAAACGTGGGTTTTCCACAACCCAGTGTGGGCGGCTTTTTACATATTCGATACAATATCATTTAGAAACTCAATTTTCCATGCACCTCATCTTCGACCTGTGACCACCCCTCTCCATAACTGACCTCGTGCCCTTACCGGTGGATTTTTCATGGAAGAGGGGTACGGGGAATTGAAACCGTAAAAATCCTTGGGTTTGGGGACATCCGACTTTCTTTAACAACATTACCGATCATCATTTGTAATCAACCCAATAAGGTCCCATGCAAGAATTTTCTATCCCCATCGAATGGATTTCGTTTAGATTGCCCTAAATTATTTTCTTCAGCAATAATTCCCCATTTTCCTTCCGCTTTCATGTTACTTGAAAAGTTAATTCTCTTCTTTCACTTCCCCACTTATCATTAGTTATCCCATAAATTCCTAATAATACGACTTTTAACATCCCCCCTGGCTCTTAATCTTTCTTCGGCCCATTTTTTTCTGACTTCTCCTGGATTTGTCAAAGCGACTTCATCTCTTCTGCCAGCATAATTAAAATTTCGTCGTAATTTTTCCTCCAAGTTTGGATTTTTTTTCTCAGTTCTTCTTCATATCCAAAGACAAGAGCCTCCCATTATTATTCATCATCTCGGCTCAAAGACCATGTTTCGGATCCATACAGTTTCGCCTCTCCATGTTTGAGTTTTCGCGAATCATCTCTTTGGCGTACTTAGCTGCCATCAATTTACCTCCCAACGCAATCCTAACAATACTCCCAATAAGACGGAGGAGGTTAAAAAAAAAATTCCAGTCAAATCAGGATCGGATTCATTGACGGAGTTATCATCACCTCCATAAAAAGCCAAGGGAACGCCCGAGTGAATTCTTCTGATTCTCTTTCTGCACCCACACCTGAAAGCCACGTATGCGCCATCCAATTGCTGCGAAAGCCTACGAAAAGGTGAGGAATTTTGAGGAGATGATACAGAACATTTCAGCCCGTATTCTAATATTCTAAATGGCATTGCACGGTGAGTGACTTGAGCGACTGACTGCGCACTCGACAAACCTAAAAAAAATTGCTTTCTGTGAGCTGCGCGCTCAACTTCTCTGTCTTCATGAGTAAGCCGGTAGTGATGTCACTCCTGCTGCACGATCCTCAATATTCCTGGATAGGAACCATCGAAAAATAACTCCTTGGTGATAGGAAGCAATTCACGATATAATAGTTATGCTAACTACTTCCTGTAATACCTATATGTCATACGAAATGCAAATCATATGCATCTCACTGCGAAATCTCTTCTCCAGGGACACCTACTCAAAATAATACATCGCTCCATGGCACCTCCAACGATGACGTTTACCTCCTTTACTTAACCTCCACTGCTCTGTGCTTGTTGTATTTGCATTTGACTCTCTCCAAAATATGAGAATAAGCAACCATAGACATCCATGCTGAATCCTCTTCCTTCAACACCTTCCTTCCCGTTCCGATGCACGCTTCCCTTCAAAACAAATACTAATGACATTTGTCACGGAATTTTCATCCCTCCTTTCCTCCCTTTTACAGCCATAACACTTTAAAATAACACTGCCGACATTATTTTTAAAATTTCCAGCCACTGTAATTAATATACGGATCTTAAAATTTTTAATTCTTTTATATCTTCCAGCCATTTCACTACCCGTGCGAGAGTATTTGCTTACCTTTCCCACCTGTTCTTGGCATGACTCCTTCGTTCTCACATTTACGCTGAGGAAGATGGCTGTGCCAATGAAATTTTCCGAAAAAAAACGAGAAAAATTAAAAAAAAAATCCTAAACATGTTTTTTAGTGCGTTTCACGCCTGTTATGCATTCCAGAAGATAAGAGTATGTAATTAGAGATCGTAGAAAATCATTCAGCTGAACATGAAAGTGAATTTATCATTTATTCATGAAAAAACGAGAGAAATTATATATTTTGGTCGGTTATTTCAGGAAATATTAATTATTTTTTCACCATGAAAAGCCTGTAACAACTTTTAGATCATTTACTGGAAGTTAATATGCTTTTCCCTTTGTACACATTTGTAGACTTTGATCATGCAATCCAAATACTTAAAAAAATGAAGAAAACACAAACAATTGTGAATATTTAAAATCTACTACATTATAAAAATGGCTCTGGATTATGAGCTCCAATGCACTTTCCCTGGAAGACGAACTTTCTTAGTTAATTTCAATTTTTAAGGCTGATCAATTTCAATAAACTTAACGGTGTCCAAACATACTTCCTAAATAACGCAGGTAATGTAATCGGAGTGCCCCACTGTTCATTTGGAAGAGAATAGAAAAAATCAAAGTTATTGACGTTGTGGGGTGACTTTAGAGAATCACCTTTCTGCGAGTGACCGGAAGATTAGATGGAAAAGTTCCTCGCGTGAAATAAATCCACGAGATATGAGATTCCATCTGATTGTGAGCGGTAATACACGAGTAAGATTCAAAGAACCATCTGTTTTTTTTCGATGTAACTTTGCACGCGATGCAATCTCCGACTTGTCCTCCAAACTTTCACTGATCTATGGGACGTCAAATCAGTGTGCTCTCTTACTTACAAGCTGGACGTACCTTAAATTTTTCTTTTGTTGCCTATGTTTGTCCTGATAGTGATATTCATTTTAAGGAACTCCGTCCGAAATAAAAGGAGTATTTTTCTATCATTTTTCCCCATAGTTAATCCATGAACCACTTTCACGAGTTTTTGCCAAGCTCACATTTATCACGTTTCATCAGGCTTTTCAAGCCATTGAAGCCATTTATCTTAAGAATTAATAATTATTAGTAAAAAAAAAGGAAAGCAATCGAGAGGACATCTGAATAACAAGCATTGCTGTACGCATGCGACTAACGTTTTGAATGAGATTAACCTCTCAGTTTCTATAGTATACAAAATATATCTATAAAAATAAGAAATTTTTTAAAAATAAATAAAATGTACCGCCGGTATATTGCCCCGCAATTTTGCGTTAAGAGAAACGTATAAACGCCTTTAAATGAGTATTATCGCAACACTCACTCTCCTCGGCAAATTTTCACGCGAGATCGTTTTCATCAGATTCTTGAACCATGCACTAACGCCATCAAATTCGTCATTCAAGTATGGGGGTGTATCGCTCGAGGTCTAAGTCTGCATTGAGGACGTCTTGTACAAGTTTTTTTGTCAACATTTCATTGTCCCACGTGAAAGGAGTCTTCATCTTACAATTTACACCGGGATAATGTTTACCAATCGCCAAACCGTAGATAAACCGTGAGCAGTCTCGGAGCTCGACGAGCGAGCCCGAGGACGACCGGATTCCCTCGTTGGAATAAATACGAGCGATGGTATCGCAGAGGACGAAGGATTATCTCTTCCCTTTTAAATCGATCTCAATTCAGACTTTATTAGCATTATAATTCCTTTCTCGTATTTTTATTATCGGGTTGAGTCGTTTCGGCGGAAATTGGTGTCATCCTCGGAACCATCAACCCGAAGGTTGGTTTTTGTACGGCGATGGTAATTCATCCAGAATTAGACCCTAAGTCTTGTGAAAGGTACACATTGAAGGTGTTTGCAGGGTCCAGTTCCTACCCCAGTGTCAAATTTTGGCTCGGTGGGCAGAAAAGTGCTGAACGAATTTCATTTTTCCCACGAAAGCTAAGAGATTAGAATAACGCAGTCCGACCGCGTTGGGAAGGGAGGGGTGAAGAATTTTGTCTCAAAAGTAGTCTGATGTGTAATCACCCTCTTAGTACGGGAGCTGGTGGTATGCTGTGGACCTGATATTTACACCTGTAAGATTTGCTCACATTTAACGAGGATATATAGCAGACTACAAAAGGGGCAAGTCTTACAAGTTACCAGTTGTCTTTCCCCCTGGGGGGAGGGGGTGAAAAATGTGCGAATCGGACATATTTTTTTGCGTCTTAAACTTGGCCGAGTAGTCAATGGGGATACCAAGACCCCCTTTTGAGCATTTTAAGACGATAATGGCGTGCCGATTCCGGAAACCGGGCCGGCAAAGTTGCAAAAAATTTGCGAATCGGGGTCAAGGGTAGTCTAGTGTGTTATCGCTCCCTGCCTCACTCCCTAGCGGTGGCTTGTAGGGTACCATGTACGTATATGTATGTACGTTATGTTCGGTTTCTCACGAAGTCTTCATCACCAGAAAATTGCACTGCTTGGATTCCAAGTGGGGTTGTGCGAAGGAATCATCCGGGACTCGACCCTCCGGTCGGAAGCTGAGCACCCTATCCACTGAACTACCAATCTGCCTGATTACAGTACATCGTATTAAAATTTACCGGAGGGCAACTTCCAACCTTATTGAGAACGTAGGAAAATTCCAAATGAAGCAACGTTGGTTCATCAAAAATCAAGGCTTCAATCAGACCGCATTTGAAAGTTCCCACAAAGTAGGTAAGTCGGGTTTCTGAAAGCGACGAACGAAGGTCGGTGGAGAAATCAAGTTTAATGGTTGTTTGCGAAAACAAACGCCGATATTTCTTTTTCCCCCTTTCCACCCAAGATTAACCTTGCATTTTAAAAAGAGATCGAATGGAAATTGATATATATATATATACCAACCGACGGCGTGTGAATATTCATACATCAGGATAGGGGGGCCAGTTCCTTTCCCTGTGCCGGTTATGGTTTCCCAGGAAGATCTGGTACCCGAAAAATCAACTAGCTTGGGTGGAGCTGCAGGTGCCCAAAGTGCCTTGCCCGGGAATCGAACCTGGGACCCTCTGGTCAGTAGTCCAACGCTCTACCCACTAGACCACCGCCACCCGCATATATATATATATATATATATATTACACACACAGAAACATAAAAGAAGAACACTTACAGTAGATATTTACGTTTCGACGGCACGGCCGTCGTCATCAGACGGGGCAATCATGGGCATTCTGATGACGACGGCCGTGCCGTCGAAACGTAAATATCTACTGTAAGTGTCCTTCTTTTATGTTTCCGTGTGTGTAATATTTATTATCTCAGTGTTGGTTTGTGTGTTTTTGCGTCGCCGGAGAGCGTCATTTTCAAGATTATACATACATATATATATATATATATATATATATATATATATATATATATATATATATCGGTATTTTCCTCAATAACGTCCATTCCGTTCGCATCCCGCTCTCACAAAGCCTCCCCCCTCCAGACAAAAGCGATCGAATCATTATGCCCCACCATTTTTTCATAAATCCTCCCTGCCCTCTCCCCCTTCCCCCCCCCAACTCCTTGACTCAAATCCACCTCCACTCCATACCGGGCCCTTCTCCCCACGACCTCATATCCCCTAGTCGCGCCTCTTTTGATTGAGACGGCCTGTATTACATAGCGATGGAGAGGGGAGGGTGGGACGGAGGGATTGTGGAATCCCGGGTTGGGATGAAGGAAGAGGGTAGTAGTTTTTTCCGGGAATGTTGGGGGTAGAGAGAGTGATAGGAGGATTGGCCGGGGTGCATAAGGAAATTCCATTAAATCCGGTTTTCTCCAATGTTGAAACCCACCGCTGGCTCCCAAGATTCTCTCCGCCACGCCCGCACCGCGGAGTCCTTTCCCCCCACCCCCATTGCGCACCTCCGGTCTCTTTCGACCCCATCTCTCATCAATCGACTGAGGGAAAGCGATGAGGGAAGGAATGAAAACGAATCAACCCCATCATATCTTACCCTCTCAAAATCCGAGCGAAATACAAAGAAACCCTCCAGTGGCGGATCGAGAGGAAAAAGAGGGCCGAGGGGGAGGAACACGTCACCCCCCCACATCCCCCGAGATGCCTTCCATGATATGATAATTCTTTTATTCGGTTTCAGTAATGGTTCAAAATTACCAATCACCCAAAAAATAATAAATTTGGTATGGACGAGACTGTTGAATTTTAATTCTCATTGACTCCAGTATTCCTCTAACCAACTTAAAATTGTGGTTCGGGTAGTACCTCTCCCTTATCTACCCCAAGAAAGCTGATTCTAAATCCGCCCGTTTAACAACCCACCCTTTCCTTAAATTATGTCCGCCGTTATTTTATTATAGTAACACTAAAAGCGAAGCAATATTATTATAAGGTAATCTACCGTTTAAGGTAGATTTATGGATGGACCCCACTACCAATACATATTTTGTGACACCTAACAAAACAATAGAGAATGGGATTTTATATGAAAGATTTTGACATCGTGGAATGAAGAATCTCGTTAGAGCTATCATCCTTAAGCTAACAAGCATGGATATACCAAAATGAGACTGATACAATTTATGTAAAGAGAGCAGGCGGCGGTGATAAGATGTTAGAGAGAGCAGAGATGAAGCTATGTTAGGAAAAGGGATAAGGTAGGAATACCCATTTCCGCCCTTGTGCTTTTATGTACGTATACATAGATAAGGGAATGAACGAGATCAGGACAAAGTTGTAAATACCGCTGTTAGAGAAAGGATTAGCGTACGGTTCGCGAATGAGGGGGCTATACTTGTAGAGAAGAAAGCAGTACTAACGAAGATATTAGTCTGTGTAGTGAAGGAAATGTAAAGGTACAACCTCAAGATAAGCATGGATAAAACTACCACATTGATCTACGTTCGAAACGAGTAAGAAAATTTTAAAATAAGAATCAGGAAGTACACACTTAAAATAAGTGCAAGTACTTAGTTTGCTATTTGGTCAGCATGATCAAAAGTTATAGCGAGGGAGAAATAGTGAGCAGAATAGAGTGGTTGAGTAAGACTTTCCCTCGAAAGAATGACTTAATAGCAGCGAGCAATAATTCAAGCATATTCGTATTTAATGAAACAATTCACGAAAAAGTATGTATGGATTAAAACCAAAACCAAATGCGAACAAATTCGGAGCCAGGGGCGTGAGTCGGCTTCTCTCCTGGAAGAAAGGCTTCACAGAAACTTTGCTGACATTTTGGGTGGAAGAGAAATAAACATAATCTAAAAACACTGGAAGCCGGTCGACGCTCTTCGAATAAAGTCACTAGCAAACAAGATGAATATAGTACTCACACATAGCAAACGTATACCACGCAAACGAAACCAGCCCTGACAACAGGTTTTAGTAGGCAGCTAGGACGGAAAGGACGAATGAATAGGAAAAACTCGGATCCTTATACCATCTCTCTGATAACATCTGGGAAGAGATAAATGGACGTATCCGTTTTTATTAATTCCACCTCCATACATGGCCCAGGGAAATGATTCGCCCTCCCGCTTGAGCAGTAATATTTGCGGAGATGATTGGGCGTGGTGGAGTCTTGATCGAGTGGGTGAATGGAGCTATGGAGAGCCCACGAGATGGAGCTCACCGGATTTACATCGGTATTGAGGCGGTTGATTTCGGAAACGGAATTTGACGCATCATCAACCGCGGTGGGAAAATTGGAATCGGTTACGGAATATTGGGAAATACGGCGTGTACTTCAAAACTGGAGTATTCTATGTCAAAATAATAATCCGAAGTTTTACAAATCTCATTTCAAGATCGTGGATATTTTTATCAAGCAAAATCTTGCATGAAAACTTTGACGCAGACGGTGGTTTTTGGATTTAGCGGAATTATGGGCCATGGATTTGGAGGGATTGGTTTTGAGATGTGGGTGGGTGGAGAAGAAGGAAAAAGGTAAAATTGGCGGAAAGGAAAACAAATAAAGTAGAAGAGGAGACAGGGTTGTTGGAAGAAATCAAAAAGAAGACAGGGAAGGTGAATGCAGAGCATTTTAATTGGCGATTGAAGGCCGTGATAAAGGGGATAACGTTACGCAAAGGAAGGCAAAGAATAGGGATGTTGGATGGGTTGAAGTTGCAGGATGTAAAATTTGTTGTCTCCGGCGTGACTTTATGGAATTTTCATAACATATTGAAATGAAATTATTGATTTGGTAATTCCACACACTTTGCACGAACCAGGTTCGGACATTGAACGTCATTATCAGTACCTGATGATGGAGTTGAACGTCATCTTTAGGTACTACGTATATTTCGACGTTGAATGTCATCATCAGGTCCTTATGATGACGTTCATCGTCAAAACCTGGGTAGTGTTTTAAATGAAGTGTGTGGAATTACAAAGTCAATAATTTCATTTCAATCGTAGGATGTATGCGGAATTGAAGAAAAGTTTCTTTTATCATAAGTCTGTGTTTATCCAAAATTTGCCTCGAACGGTAGACTACCAAATAATAATAATAATAATCTTACATAAATGAACGTTTTTGGCTGTTTCATTTTCATCGCCAGGTTTCTTGGCTGGACGAGGCCATCCATTACTGGTACTTATAAGTCAATTAAAAAATTACTTCTTTTATTTTTTCAATAGAGAACGAGTAAATAGAACATACCTTTGTTGAAGGTAACATTGACACAAATCTTTAGGTTGATCCAAAAACAAACTATTAAGAAATAATGGATTACAAGTTGAGATCCATTAGCCTTAAACGGCTGACTTTAATAAACACAAATATAACAGCTTTAAGCTTTCAGTAAATATCATGACTTAATTGAAGCGATTAGTTTCTGTAGTAACTTGAATGTTAATGAGTATTTTTAAATATTCAGGATAGTAATAAGTACTGGGTCCCAATTTTCTAAGGTACAAATTACGTATATGTATTATGGATGTAAACCCTAACATCTGTAAAACTTAATCCATACGATTTGATTTCTTCCCAAATTTAAATAAAAGGACAGACGCCGTCTTTTAATTCACTCGATAGCTTCGGCTATCCATGCAATGGTATATGGATTCCAGTGGGTCACCCGATAATGTTAGTATCGGGTATTTTCCTTTACTACTTTTATCATCACCAAATGTCTCTATCCACAGGAAAATCAACGCGTATTACAGGGAGCAATGCCTCTTTTCGTAAAAAAATTACAATATGTAATTTTTCTTGTGGGAGACGACATAAAAGCTTGGCACGTGTTTGCTCCAGTTTTCGGTGACTGCGCGGAAAAACAAAACGTTAAATCCCTCCGATTCGCTTACTCTACCCATCCGGGTGGGCGGAGCAAAGGAACTGCGCTGCTGTGGGGTAATATATATGTGTATTTCAACTAACTGAGAAGGAAAACGACCCAAAATGCAGTACTAAAATCATTAGAGAGCTTAAATTCTATGCTAAATCTTTCGAAAATTGAATGGAACATTTTCAGGAAGGTCATTTATTTACTTCGTTAGAATAATTTTTAAAGCAGAACTTCCCTACAACAGAAACCTTTGTAGGATGACAAATTTCTTGTAATAGAAAGAGACATTGAAGAGTAAGTACCTACAATATTTTAAACAATGAGATACATTATACGTACACGCTTTGGAATTTGATCAATGCGAACAAATTATAGTCAAATTTCAAGAAACTGCGGGAGATGCCGTAACAGTAACTTTTTAACGGAGTCATCCGCTATGTGTGCATTATAATGCAACAATTTCAGAGAGTAAAAATCATTCACCTTGACCGGGATTCGAACCCGGATCCCTCGATATCCGGCCGAGTGCTTTACAAAGGAAACAAATATAATCTGCTAATTTTCTTTGATAGATTCCTTCATAGTTTTCTGTACTATTTTATGGAGCTAACAAACAATTTGTGCGATCAACGAGAATACGTGCAATGTTGCATGTAGTTTCGGACTTTTATCTGTGAATTTAATGAATATGATGTATGCAAATCGAAAGTAATCCAAGTTGGTGTTTTTCAGTGGCACCGTAGAAATGCCACGAGGCCACTCGAAGTAATGCGCTATTTATTAAAAACATTTTCTCCACAGCTTAAAATTCTTACAATGATGAATGAAAAATTCAACCATGTCAAAAATGTATCCCATGAGCGATGACAGGCAAAGTTATGAGGATGAGTCCTAGCAACTACGGGACTCGGCTTACTGAGACATATTGTGCCCGGCAGTAAGGGAAGCAAGGCTTCCATATTCATCATCAAACGAAATAAATGTAAAGGAAAATTGACAGCAGTAGCGCAGTAGACAAAAAAGATGTTCGAACCAGTTAGAATACGGACTATGAATGCTAGGACGATGTTGAGAACGGGGAAATTAGAAATTTTGAAGTGGGAGAGAGTAAATATAGATATTTTAGGACTGTACGAGGTTTGATGGAAATATAGTAGGGATTACCGAGATGATAGTTATAGATTAATATACGACGGAGTGGAAGAGGGCCAATAAAGGGTTACAACCATAAAGGTAGGAGTAGAGCTGTTAATATAGTGAAAGAATCAGTAAAATAGATATGGAATTAGCACCAATATGATCCAAGCGAATGTTATGATGTTCTCAAGAAAGGGGAAAGCTAAATCAAACGTTAAAATTGTGGTATATTTTGCCTATCTCGGCAGTGTTTCGGAACAAAATAGTCAAAGCAGTAGCACACAGCACACACGCGCAGTAGGGCACAGCTAGTAGTAGCACAAGAAGAAGAATTGCGTTAAGGTAAAGAAGCTTTCACAAGGAGTTCGTTGATAGTGGTGTTGAAGATGAATGCTAAGAAACGCAGTGAAAAATTTGATACGGAGCGGGGCTTTGTCCGGTGCTAAAATATGGTCGTAGAAACATGATTATAGACTTGGATTGGCGAATTTTTAGTTGTGGGTGTGGAGCGGAATAAAAAAGGTAAAATGTTAAAGATAATGAATGAGTAAAGGGTTATGAATGGGTAAAATGGAATAAAATGAAGTGTTAGATATGGTTGGGGAAGAAAGACGATTGTTGGGAGAAGTCTACAGAAAGTTGGAAAGGTGGATGCTGAGAATTTTAATTGGAAATGGAACGTTGAAGACCGCGATAAAGGGGCGGATATTAGGAAAGTGAGGTAGGCGGAGGAAAAGGAAAGGCTTGTTTGGGCGGAATCAAGCGAGGCAGAAAATATGCGGATTGAAGGGTTTATTGTAGTGTGAGGGAACAATTTTGTCTCGTTATACGAGTTTTAGAAATGTAACGGTGTTCTTCGCAATTCAAAACCTCCTTTTAACTACCAATTATTGATAAATGCTTTTCACAATATAGCATCAGAATAGGCACGATTTCCTTCTACATCCCGTATGAATATATTTAATTTGTATGCCAATTTGAGGGATTTTCGCGAGAAATTGGAATGTGCTCTCCAGCCCTTTCTTGCATGTTTTAGCCCCTATATGGAGCTCATCTTAATCCTCATTGTTATTTTTTCCAGCGGTGGATATATACGACTCCGTCTTATACATTTCTTCAATGCTGATCCCTTCCGATTAATGTTATTGTTCCAACTCTGGGAAATAGGCATTTAATTCCGCAATCATCTGTTTATTTGAATAGAACTTCCTTCCCACCAACTTTTCCTTCATTTTAGTTAACTGGTAGTGCTTCAAGGGAACCAAATCTGGAGAGCAGGAGGGATGGGGAACGATTTGGAATCGCAGCTTCATCAGTTTTGTGGCCAAAATTAAAGAGAAGTGAGCTGGTTCGCTGTAGTGATGGAAAACTTTGTATCTGTCGGGATGGAAAAGTTTGTTTCGCTGTCGTAATGGACGGTTTTGGGGCAATTGTGAATTTTTTTCTTACAGATCGATATTCAAAAGGTTTAAGAACGATGCGCTACTGTTTTACTTTGACACTTTTCTAAACATTCATCGAAACTTATTTATTTCGAATCCCAAAAAAAACAGTTGCAATAAGCTCCTCAGCTTAAGAAACGATCTCCACCTTATCTGGTGCAGACTTGACTTTGCTATTCCATTGATTGGATTGTTCCTCGGGTTTTTGGGGTGTATTGGTGCATCCATGTTTCATCAAGTGACGAAACAGAGCGTGAGTCCTGAGGAGTTCGCTGGAACAGCTGGAAACTAGCCTTGGAACATTTAACACGATTCATGTTTTGGTCAACTGTGAGCAATCGAGGCACCCTTCTTGCGGATAGCTTCCTCATGTTCAAATGATGATGCCACGTACGAGGGTTGTCCAGAAAGTAACTTCCGTTTTCGTGTAGCGTGAGAATAAATGGAGGAAGTCGAATGGTTGCTGTATTGACAGACGCAATGGGTCAGTACGTCTCGAACTGCAGTGGTTGGAAGGTCGCGCTGCTTGTCGTTTGTTAACAATATCTATCAATTCAAAATGAACAACACGATTAAAATTCGCGCCAAATGTGAAGTTCGTTCAGTGATAATTTTTTGATGAAAAAAGACTTCAAAACGGCTGACATTCATCGGGAAATTTGTGCTCTGTACGGACCAAATGTGATGAGTGACAGAGAGTTGTGCGTCAGTGCCGTCGTTCGTTTAAGAGTGACCATTAATGTCCATGATGATGGCAGAAAAGGCTGTATCTCTCTGGTGAACCATGAACTGCACCAAAAATTGACGAAAAGTTCGTGAAAACCGGCGTTTTACGATACCTGAAATCTTTAGAAAACTTTACACAGATTTCTACGACTCAGTTGTATAGAAACACGACTCTTTCTAGTTTGCATTGCAATGCATAGACTACTAAATGTTTTGTCCTCGTCTCGACGAGGAACTTTAAGATGACGTCATCGGTTAGCTGCGATGCTCTCAGTAGCCAGAATTTTATGCTAAAGGTATTCGAAAACTAGTTCAGTGATATGACCAATATTCAAATCAGTTTGTATAAAATAGTAGAGATTATGAAGTTTTGAGCTGAAAGTAATACTTCTGTATCTATTCCAGTTTGATTTTTATAGCACAACCGAGACTAATTTCTGAACGGCCCTCGTATTATGCACATACTTACATGAAGTATCTATAATATTAGTAATCTCACAGTCCTTCACCCTTTTATCATCCATCGCCACATTGTAGATTTTACCAATGATTTACCTCAAGACCGTAAAGCGTTCAGAGTGACTTGTCCTCAATATGGGGCTCACATCGAACATCTTGAGACGACTTATGAAAACATTTTAATCAAAATCACAGATTTATCGCGTTTATCTAGAGTTTCCCGTGGCAATTTGACTTTCATTTAATAACGTTTGACCAACAAACAAAAATATTTTTCGCACATTTTTTGGATATCACTCGATTCAAATGAATGAAGTTTCACTAAGGCCTTAGACCATACTTCATACACAAAGGGAGTAAAACATCTGGAAAAGGGTGACTCAAGGAAACGAGAAGGTTCAGAGCGTTCGGTTTTATAGGAAAAGATTCCAAATTTCACGTGAAAAATACACTAAAATCACCAATTAAATAAAATACGCTAGATCTCGGAAGGGACGATAATCATACAGTTAACTGTACCGATTCAAATTTATTCAAATATCGCAAAGCGGTAAGCGTAAGCATCTGAGGTAATATTAGTCAAACGGGGATGTAAACGTGCGGAAAAAAACGTGCCAATAACGTTTATGGCATATGGATAAAGGGAAGCGAGAAATGATCGAAAAAAGCGTAACATAAGATTCGGACGGCCTATTCGAATCTTTTAAGATACTATCAAAAGAATTCGTATCGGTAAAGCGCCCCATTGCGTCGATTGAGAAATAATATTTCCGAAAAAAATATATACGTGTATTACAATATCTGTCGGGAGCAGGTGTCTTTGAAGAGTTTTGGTCGTTTTATCGATGGGTGGCGAGTTATCTCTGTAATGGAGAACCCTGTGGAGTGTCTTAACGCCTTCGCCTCGTCTTTGGAATGAGGTGATTTTCGTGGATCCCTATGGAGCCGATAGATGTCCTCTGTTGGGCTAGCTCCACTTACTTTACGGCCATTACGTACACACGCACACACGTAATTCCAGCCACCACCCTTCTCCTATCTTTACATATATTTCCATTGCCGTGGCAGTATGAAACATTCTCTTTCATCTTTAAATGTATTTTGGTAACTTAACAGTGGGTTTTACGTTCTGATTCAAGCACAATAAATATATTAGAATAAATATATAAAAATATAAGATCCTGAACAATATATACCTATGTACCTAAATCGTTATGTATGAAATTCTTTGCACTAGTATTAGTGTTTTCATTTTATTAATACCTACTGATTAATAATAAAGAATATCCATATCTCTAAGCGTTTTTTGAACAAATATACGATTGCTCGTATTGCAAAATTATAGGTTGAAACCACTGAGCTGCATGCAGTAATATTTAAGGATATTTATATGGTTTTATTGCGTGCATTCATGTATTTGCACACGTTAAATTATTACTGTGATGGGTACTCTACTGGTTAAGAGAGGTTTTAAATGACGCATCCTAAAAAACTGTACAAAAATACACTCACTTGCCTCTCCTAACAAGAAGCACAACCTGAAATTGGGCACAACAGTAAGCCCCTCTTCAATTCAAATTTCTTCAATTCAATACCTATTTCCTTCCTTCATTTCATCCAATATCCTATTCCTTCCCTTTCCTGGTTTGCCAAACTTCCCCTCCATCACAGTGTTCAAGATTTTATCGCCAATCAAAACGCCCTAAGTCCATCTTTCCTGCCTCCTTTTGACTACTCCCAACAATCATCTCTTCTCCAACACCATGCCTGCTCTTCTCGCTTGTTTTTCTTTCAGTCCACTTTTTCCATCCTTCTCCACAACCATATTTCAAAGCCCTCCAAAAAAAAATTCCATCATCAACACAATTATGCATAAGAACGTTAAGTTTTTACTTTTCTTAATCATATGTCGTCATATTTTGTCCTATGCTAAAATTTTGGCAATCATGCTACCGTCGCAAGTTATTGAACTCACCATAATTAGTCTGCCTCAATTTTTTTAAAAATTATGATAGCAAATTTGAATTCCTCAAAATTAAATACCTCTAGATAACAAATTTTCCGTTAAAATAATAAGTTGTCCATATTTTTGGCCGCCTTTCAGGGATTTGGTCCCACTGAGTGCCCACCTTGAAGAAATCTGTGCAGTCTGGTCTTGTTGCCGTTCCGAAGATCGATGAGTCTGTCTGGTCTCTTTTCACCGCGAAAAAATAGCCTCGCGAATGGGGAATATATCACAAATTGGGTAACTTTGGTGTCGCATAATTAGTTATCCAACGGCTGAACAGTTTTAATGCACTCCTGAATGTTTCAGGCGCTCCCGAAATAACATGAATCACATTAATTCGGGGCGCGCTTGTTTTTAATGCGGATGTGCTACACGTCGTTGAAATTTTCCCATTTTATGCACAAAGTATGCAAATTTGATGGGGGTTAAAGACGCATGCAAGGAAGGTGTTTCGTGATCGGGAGAGATAGCTTAAGTAAGCGGCGTTTACGGTTGTATCATTGTATGCATCTGGAATTTTCCCATTCTTAAGTATGAAAAGTATGAATTTGTCAAGGTTGAAAGACGTCTGCGGGGACAGGTCAGACATTAAAAAAATGGATAGGAAATGTGAAAACTAGGAATGTTACCTAAAATATCTAAAAATCAGACTATTTGCACTACGTCAATCCCGGAAGGAAACGGGGCGATGGCGTGTAAATTTTCAGCTCAATTTAATGCTAGTCGAGATTAAAACGTGGAATTTATACGAGCGCTCGTTCAATTTGTTGGGACCGCGAAAAGTCGAGACGAGTTTGCACTCTGTGTACTTACGTATATTACCTCCGGTCTCGATTATTAGTTGTAGTATGCTGACTTAGGGTATGTTTTTGATAGACCACGGCCCAACACACAACTCTACTCCCAAGCACTCACTAACATGAAACAAAACATCCTTAAACTTTAAATTAAATTCTTTTCATTCCCAATCCATTCTTTTGGCCTGGAAACTTTCTATCTCCCTTAAATTAATCCAAAAAATCTATATTATTTTCCTCCCCCTACTTTGCTCCTCAGCATTCTCCCCTGCATCACAGTCTTCAGCATCCCATTTCCTCTCATTATGTCGTGTAGCTCCTCGTCCTGGTTTCAAATTTGTCTCAACAACCTTCTCTCATTCTTTAGACCTGAAATGATTAGACTTTCACGGATAACTTGGAAAAAAATAATATATTTTTTTCAAATAGAAGACAATCGCTTTTTGAATGAATCACGCCTTTCCTCATGCAATTAGGTAAATTCGTCGAACTTAAGAAGCCCATCTTTGCGTTCCCGAAGGCAGACAACACATCAACGCCCCCTCCTCGACTACTCGCCATATTTCCCTCTGGGTGTTATGCGGATGAATAAATCCATTATTTGCGAATTAGTATGAAGAGTCCTCCATACATTCCTCACTAAATTCCATAACCGAACCTCTGCGATCCCAACGTCCCCAACCTCACGTCCGCACGAGACAGCTTGCTGGGGATGTGATGTTGACTTTCATCTCCTGAATATATTTTGCGGAATCAAATTCGGCGAAAAATTCGAGCGTGTGAAGGAGACTCCGGGGTGATATCTTTGCAGCGCCGGGCGCCACGAGCTGGTTCACAGTTCGGAACCGTCTCCCTCAATCACCGCCGCCGTCTCCTCCACGCATCCATTCCTCCGACTTTCCCCCCTACCTGATCAACGAGACGGTCCGGGATGATTTCTCTCACCCACACCTTCAATCCTCCTCGCCCGATAGCACTGCTCTCGATCGAATCCAAAAAAGAAAGAGATGGGGAAAAAGTGAGCAGGAGTGGTATGGAATAATATTCGGTAGACGTGAGTGCGTGGTGCGACGAATCGCAGGGATGAGAAAGGTTTTCCGTGAAATGAAAGAAAGAGTGAGAGAATGTTTGTGGGATTTTGGCACCATTCCAAGCGTTATATAGTACATACACCACATACAAGTAGATCACTACTCACCGAGGTATATTTCAACTGGATGCAAATTGAGGTCTAAGAGAAACAAATTAATTTTCATTAAGTTCATTCAACGATCGGGAGCACTGCAAACCTAACTTAACGTTCATTTTCCCGGAAAATTAATTTGTGCCTTCCAAACATTGCAACAAGACGTGATGCCGAGGATCAGGAATCGTAAATCACTTTTATCTCTATTCGCACTTGTCGCTGACCTCATTATATCCTCTCTTTACGTCATATAACACTTCCGGTCTCTTATTTGATCCCCTATTGTCTGCGACTGCTGTTAGTTACCTCAATGGATATCGTTTTGATAAACTTCTTCCCTTTAGACACATGGCCGATCGACTCAGCTTTCTTCTGTCTTCTGAATACTATTCAATAGTTTTCCATTGCCTCAAACCCAATTTTGGACTTCCCCACTGCTTTCTGTGGTTGTCTCATTTTATTCTCTTCAACGTGTTTACTTTCCAAAGGCATCATACCAGATCGGTCTCTTCTCCATGGTTCTTAACTGTGCGCCAGAACGTCCCGTACCATAGCATATTAGTCAGTCTCTTCTCCAACTCCAGTTTCAGGTTGCTGCACAATAATATTTTATTAATATTAAAATCTTACCCTTTTTTAATAAAGGCTTCTGTCGATATGCTTATTCTTGTCTTGATCTCTAGTTCACGCCACAAATTTTAACTTAGGAGTACTCCCTAAATAATTATACTTTTTCATTTGCTATGTTCTTTTAACGAAGGGTGTGACAGCGTTAGTCTCCTCCGAAATTAATTCCCGTTCACGCTAAAAGTACGTGAGTCAGGCAGACACAGAAACAAATGGACGTTTTGCGTACGATGCAAAAAAAATGCCGAAAAAATTAATAATCGGAGGAGAGGTCGGAGGCCGTCACGTGCAATAACACCCGATCCCGCCAACGACGCAGGGGATGCCGGGGACAGAAATATACGGGATGGGGTCCCTTTACCCTCAGCCACACACACATACACGTCTCTCCCATCCCACCCATGCTTCAACCTCTTCTGAACCCCAAACCCCGCTCGGCAGTCCCGCCAATCCTTTTCCTCGGGGCAATCGGATTGAGATCCCTCTCTCTGGCGCGCTGCACATAATCTGGCAAAGAGCATCGTTCCGTAAAAGAACCGACCAGGGAAGGGAGGGGAGGGGAGTTAAAGGGGCGAAGAAGAGCCACGAGCCCTTGTGGGGTTGATCTCGGGATGTCCCGGGGTTTTTTTCTTTCCTGGGCGTGAGGGAGTGAGAGATTTAAGAGGGGCTCTGGCGTTCGCGGCGGCGGGGGATGGCGGACGGGAGTGGGGAGAGGTCCGGAGCTGTGGCCGGCTAATTTCCAGGAAGATCCTGTCGCCATCCTCGTTTCGGTCGCATTCCCACATCCTATTCCCTTAACCTTTGGTTACTTACCCGCCAGGGAATTCGAATGGTCCGACTTTCTATGCACTCGGGAGTTCGATTATCGATCCGAGTGTATCGGAGGCGTGAGTAAATGTTCATTTGCATCTAGAATTTTTTTCCTTCTGCTTGCGTAAAAAAAAATCGAAGGCAACCCGGAAGTTGGGTTTGATAGGTGAGAGTAGGGGTACACTTCGCACTATGCCCTATGTGGCGTGTGAAATTCACATACAGGTATAAGAGTAGGGTGGGCGAGTACATTCCCACGTGCCGTCTTCGGTCCCCCTGGTGTTCGGGTTTTCCGGAAAACCATACGGAATCAGAAGGTGCCTCCAGTTACCTGGATTGAACCCGGTCTAGCTCAGTTCAAATTATAATGTCGATATAAGATCGACTTCTGCATTGCGACGAAAGCTGTATGTGTCGAGATACTCCCGAAAACAAGTCGACCATTCGACCTCATCATCTTCGTCCGCGTTTTGATTTAGTCTTTCTTAGTTTTACAGCAAGCTCCGAAAAATTGCCAACTAAGTCCAACCGGCGTTATAATTCGTGGCGTGGCAACTAAGGATTGTAGCCGAACACAGGCGAGGGTCGCCGAAGTCATAAATTGATTTTTAAACACAGTGAGGGAAACATTGAAGCGATCTTAATTTTTAAGATCGAAAATCGAATCAAAGAGTTAAGTCTGCGCGACATTCGTTTTCCAGTATCGAATTTTGATATTAAGTAAATTTAGCCTATGAGACTGTATATCTACGTGGCGATAAGTTTATAACATATCAAGAAGCATCGGCGATACCAGGAGTGTCGACTATGTCGTCAATTGACGATATAGTTAGCCAGGGATAAATAATCTAACGCCATTTTATGGAATTTTTTATCCATATGTGCATATGGATCATCACTCAAATTCTTTACACAGTTAATATAGTCAGCATCATCGGTATCATGCATCGCCCCCATCTGCCATATCGTAATACCGATTATGACATAATATCTCGACGCTAGATACAGTGGTTTGGTAAAGTTATTCACTTCGACCTTGATAATAAGTAAAAATTCATGTATTGATTTTGATTCAGATCGCAAAGTTATCTGAATTTTGCAAACGTTATCCAGCGAGGTTTCTAAGGGAGCAAAGGGGGGACCTGTCGTTTCGATCGGTCGCCCAGCCCACTTACTCGCGGGGCGATCCTAAGGGCACGTTGCCCCTGATCCGCCGAGAGAATCGCAGACTTTTATGATATCACGGAAGCCTCCAAGATTGAGGCCTTTTTCTCTCTCATCTACCCAAAGAGGTCACCTCCTGCATACCTACAGTGCAAGGAGGGGATGTGCGAAGGATGCCGTTAGAGTAAAAGATGACGAATTCAAATCAAAGGAGTGATAGAGGAGCGTGTTTGGACAATTTGACTGTCGCAGTTGCTCTCAGGAAAAAGAACCGTTAATCTATTGGTTTCGGCAACAACGGCCCCTACATTAGTGGTCTAAAGCAGGATATATAGACCAGGCTACGAATCAATAATTGGGATGATGATTATCTACATAGTTCTCTTTGAGAATATCGATGTGCCGCTGAGTTCTCGTTCTGGATCAAATGTCTGGCCTGCTCGGAAAGATTTTTGATTTTTACACGTTTTTTAAACTAATCAGGCTACTCCTCTGTTGTAACTTCTTGGTTATTGGTGGAGAGATACTTACTTGAAATTTAAGATTTTGTAGAAAAATAAAACATGAGTACGTCATATTTTACTTATAAATTGCATAAGCATGATGATTTTGCTTTAAGAGAGATCTGAATTTTTGCATTCATGGACCGAATCCCGGGTGGAATCAATATTTGGCTGCTGACATCCGACGATTGCATTATCTACAGACGGATAGAGGAAGCTAACGAACGTCTGATGCTCCAAATTAAATCGATTGCCTTTTCAGATATTTTATAAAAAATAATATGGATATTAAAATGAGTAAAAATATGCACGTGACCATTTCAAATTTAAAAAAACCTGCATCAAAATATTTTCACTTTCTTTGGAGAGTCCCAAGTAGAAATAATCGAAAATATTAAAGCGTTTAAATAACTAGGGAATATGGATGGAAGGTTTCATGTGGATAGTGTGACGAGGAAGGCATTTCGTGTATTCCAATGGGAAATGAGAAATTTAAAACGAAGAGGCGTAGCTAAAAAAGAAAAAAACTTATAAGGCTCTGGTTCGCCCAATCCTGGAATGCTCATGCATACGATGTTATGGGCCCCGTATGAGGTAGGAAATATTGAAAACAGAAAGAGCTCAACGAAAGGTAGCCAGATATGCACTCAGTAGGCATAAAAGGACAGATATGGTAACGAATAAGTTGGGTATTCTGAAATGGGAGAGTTTGAAAAATAGTATAAAGAGAAGGTTAGGTGGAATTATAGAATAGTTAATGACAAAATGTGGGAATACTTGATGAAATAAATGAGAAAAGTAAATTTTAAGAAAAAAACAACAATTTCAAAATAGAAAAAAAACACAAAACCAAATTGAAAAAGTTTTCATTTTTAAATGCAAGAATTTTAAAATGGAATCAGCTACCTGGAGAGTTCTTCTGAACCCTTTCCGTAAAATGTTATTTTAAATAGATATAAGGGAGTCAATGGACAAAGAAGTGAGAGATAAATTTTACCATGACTGTATGCAAAATTGGACTCTAAGCTACACATGTGTATGATGAGGTCTCAGGCGTGATGTGGTGGAAGCGTAACATATTAAAACCACAGGTATTGCAATTTTCCACTAGATATCTAGTGGAAAATTGCAATACCTGTGGTTTTAATACACATGTGTATGTTGACGTTTTGAGAAGTTGGACCGAGTGTATTGCGTTTGAAAGTTTAGTGAATATGGACGTGGTATGATATTTAGACAGAGTGTGACTTAATGACGGAGTTTGATGCTAGGCGGTGTGTGACTTTTGTATGGTGTGATATTGAGCTATGTGAAATAATATCCTCTTTGTATTGGCATTGGCTATCTCTAATTTTATTTATTATTGATTGAGAATCTGCTGTAAATGAGATAGGGTTCAATTGTGAAAGAAAGTGATGTTGAGATGTTTCCTGTTATTATCTTACGCAACTTCACTTACTTTGACTATCTTCGGTACATAACTGCATAGTTTTAAATTTACGATTGAAAATTTGTGGTAGATTAGTGTGAATAAGTGTTATTTTTATACAGAATAGCGTTGAGCTGTTTCATAATTGTCTAAGAAGGGGAATTTTTATTGTAATGTTAATGATTTGTGTGCCACCAGTCACTATCTACCTTCACATGTATATTTTAATAGTAATAATCCCAGATCCTGATCAGAAAGAAAGAGAGGAAGGGCTAGGGTAAAGAGGCTCTTTAGAAATATTAAGGTTAAACCATCATTAAAATTAGTGGAAAGGGGGGTGTAGTCACCAAATATAAAATCTGGAAAATAATTTTGCTTATCAAGGAAGTGTTTTTGACGGAGATGGGCAAAGTGCCATTATTGAGAAAGTTACTCGGAATCAAGGAAAATTAGACATTAAGAAAAGAAGAATTGTACTGGATAAAAAAACGTTTAAAAAAGTTAGGATATCAAATAAAGAGAGATAGGCAAGAAAAGTAATAGAAATAAGGCAATAAAAGGTTTGTGAAAACTGATATGGTGGGTAGTTTGGTGTGGCTTCAAAACTTTATGGTCGGAGACAAGAGGGTAGGTGTAGATAGAGGGTTTTTCAAACGTAGTTGCGGAGGAAATGGAAAAAAATAAACTTGACGGCAAGAAAATTATACGAAGAATTGCTATATGCAATATAAGGAATGGGTGAGGGTTGTTGGAAGAAATTCAAAGAAGGCAGGAAAAGGGTATGCAGGGTGTTTCGAGGGGCAAAGGAATGTTGGATACTGTGATAAAGGGGAGATTATTGGATAAGGGAGGCAGAGAAATGAAAAGATTCGGCATATCGGAAGGAATAAAAGTGGATAGAAAATACGTCGAGTTGAATAATGGCTTGCTGTAATTTAGGGTGACAGCGAATTTTGTAGCGTGTAAGAACTGGCTTGAAGGGTAGTAGTGCTTGGTCACTGAGTCCATAAACCTTTATGATATTAATCTTACTTTTGATTAAATTTCATCATAAACCTTCAACTTCTATTTTCCCATTACTTCACTAAGCTACGTGAAGAAAAGAATAGTGTTTTACAGTTTGAAACATTTGTTACATGAGGTTGATAATAAGCGTGGATATAGGCTTCTAAGATGTGGGTACAGATAAGAAAGGAGGAAATAAAATGGAAGGAAAAGAAGACAGAAGTGTTAACCATGGTTGCAGAATAGAGAAATATGATGACAGGAAGGTTGGAGGGCTTATTTAGAGGTTTGGGGGTATTGATGACTGCCATAGAATGGAAAATGTTAGTTAATCGAGATAGAGGAGGCAAAAGCATTGGTATTTTAGATGGCTTTAAGCAAGGCAGACGTTATTTGTATCTGAAAAATGATTTAGCACATTGAAAATCGTTTTTAGAATAAAAAGAACTTAGAAGTGTTCAATTTATCAGAAGGCAATTAGATTTTAGTTTTTAGGGCTCATTTACAACCTACCTTTGCCCGGAAGACCTCTAATAATAAATAAAATTAATATATTTCTAATCAAAAACGTGGGAAGACCAGTGACACTGAGGCTTATATTTGCGTAAATAAAAAGATACACATATGAAACATCTAGGATCCAACTTACAATACCCTCCTCTAGTATGATACGACATCATCGTAGTGGGTGAAAATTTATCTAAAATGTTTGAATTATGAACAAAATTTAATATAACGGTCTATGAGGGGAGCTCGTGATAAATATCTCAACATTTTAAGAATCTTATTGCAGTTGATACACCGGCGGAAAATGCACTTGGCGATAAGTGATTTGAAAGATAGTGAAATATACATGTACTCTCATTAATTGACTGGTGACCTTTACATTATTTCATTAAAGGGACAAATATTTTCAAGTCACATGGTAAGAGTTGTAATGTTGTAGGTTTATACTACTTAAGACAGAGCTTCTTCAGTTTTTTGCATGCTCGCAGTAGGCGCAACTCCAATTTCTAGCCATTCGTTACGGCCATTTCCGCCAAAGTTTGTTTTTTTTTATCATCAACGTCTCCTCCTCATTTTACGTGGGGGTGAGGTGTGAGAAAAGGGTGAGAGGAGTGACGAAACGTTTTGCAGGACGGGTGGGGAGGGAAATCGTTCCAGGCGAAGAAAGCGCCCGACATGCGGCAGCGGCGTTTTCCGGTATTGAACCGTTGCAAAACAAACATTGAGACTGCTTTGGCAGAGAAGAAATTATGGATAATAATTTATTTCAACAGGGCTATTGGGCTATCGATATTTACCACCTGTCCACTTGTGAGTGGGAAAATATTATTATTTCGTCGCGAGCGAGAAAGAATTTACCGATATGATGTGAACTCGCTTATTTGTTTTGTAGGGAAGGCCGGGTGACAAGATATTATTTCAAATTTTTTATAAATTATATATAGTATATACAGGTATATATATCTCTACGAAGTCTCTTGGTTTGTGAATAATAATTCAAACGAAGAATGGAGATGGCATTTGTACTCAAAAATACATAGAGATATATATTCATTCACATGGAAATAGATATAAGAAAAACAATGGAACACAAATATAGGACGAACACAGGACAGGTGGGGAAGACGGGATCGAACAGATGACAAGCGCTAAGATATTTGAATATTTGCTCATCTTAAGGCGGGATTTCGTGTTTGAATGTGTATTTCGCCAATGTGGCTCGTCTCTTTCTTCTGGCTATGCGTGCCACGAAACGTACTGTTCCTATCCTTTATGATGTTGTATGATTATGTATGATTAGTATGCTAACCTACTGTCCTTTCCTCTTGCGTGACGTCTATTCACCCTTTGGCCAAAGAATCAGCACACTTGGTTGCATAAAGACCCGCAGATCTCAGTGTAAATTACGTTTCCTCAATAGCTCAAGTGGTTAGAGCATCGGCCCGGCAAGCCGAAAGATCCGGTCAGGGAAGTATTTTTGCGCTTGTGATCTGCTCGATTCCGCCTTCTCCACCTCTTCTGTGTTTGTCCTTTACATGTTTTCCCATCCCTTTTCCAAAAAAATCTTTTCCTTTTATCTATTTCCTTAGATTAATATTTGTTGGCCTTTGGTGGGATTTCGTGTTGGAATGTTTGTTTGTGTGTGTGTATATATATTTATATATGTATATATATATATACATACATTCAACCACAAAATTCCCCATAGGGCGACCTAATAATCATTCACATGGAAACAGATATAAGGAAAGGGGATAGGAACACACATAAAAAACGAAAATGTGTGTTCCTATCCTCTTTCCTTGTATCTATTTCCATTTAAATGAATATATATATATATATATATATATATATATATATATATATATATATATATATATATATATATATATAAATATTTATGTATACATAAAATTTGCTAATATTTTCGGCTCCACGACCAAAATCCTTAGTGATAAACAGGATAATGCCAATGTACACTGGCACGGTAAATAGAAAACAAATTGACGATTATACTTCTATTTTCTCAATAGGATAATCTAATCTCAATATGTAGCAAAAATGTGTCTCGAAAATCATAAAAAATGATAATTAATTATTATTTGCGTACGCATGAGAGATTTAATCTTTAAAATGCATTCGCTTCGGATACAGAACCAGCACTTTTCCGCGGAGGGTACCTTACCGGTCAGGTATTGGATTGCCCTGCTCTATCGTGTTGAAACATTCAAATTGATGCTGATTTAAGTAAATATTGCAAAGGAAATAAATTGTTGGGAATTGTGGAAAGTATGAGAGGAAGCATTCGTCGCACACGCTACAACGCATGAAATGCCTTCAGACCTCCACGTATTTCAAATCTAACGCGGAGACTGACGACGATATCAAACTCGGAAGGGCAGTAAGAAAACGCACGCGACATCATTCGAATCCAGAGACCTTCAACGCTTCTCGCTCTTCATTTTTTTCGCAAATCAAAACGTTACAAACACGGGAGGGAGGAATACGACTTAACGACTCCTCCGGAGGGAAGGAAAGATAACGCGGCGGGATGAGCACAAACAAAAGAGGATTTCGGACGAAAAACCGTCCCATTTTATTCATTTTCAAAAATAAAGGATGAGATCCGCCGTGGATAAAAGACTTCCTTCTATCCGGGGAAGAGCTTTTTGACAAGAGTAATCAACTTTCCTCTCGTAATTTTGCGATAAAAGTATTATGCTCGGGACTTTCCTTCTAAGAGGGTACGGATGGGGGAACAGGACCGAAGTGAAAGGGAGCAAGGAACAGGGTGAAGGACCCTAATAGAGAAGATAAAAGAATTTCGCCGGAGAAAACAAAGGAGAGAAGAGGAATGAGCGGAAGTGGGAGGGATAACGATACGAAACACACACGAAAGGCACACTGGTTGATTAAAAATCTTAAAAAAATAATTAAAAATGGTACCGTTCTGCCGTTATCCTGCCACTGGTGGTTGGGAGATGTGATAACTGTAAGACTGAGTTGTACGTACTGCTCAAGATAATATACGTAAATAGCACTGGTGAAGTAAGTGAAGCTTAAATTATATGAAATTATTATATATATTTTTATTAGGTAATACACCGGTTAAGGTAGGTTTTTGGATGGACACAATTATCAAATAAACATTTTGTAACTATAAACAAAAACTAATCCAGCAACCTAATCTACATCAGATCCCTCTTCATCTCTGTGTACTTCCTTCCCCCATTCATCCCGTCCAACATTCCTATCCTGTTCCTGCCCTTTCCTCGTTTGCCTAACATTCTCCCCTCTATTACCTTCTTCAACATCCCACTGCCGCTCAATACGCCTTTCATCCATTTTTCCTGCCTCCATAGGATTTCTCCCAACAAATCTTTTTCCTCGTCCACCATACCTAGTACTTCCTCATTTGTTTTCTTTCGGTCCATTTCACCTTCACCATTCTTCTCCAAACCCTCATTTCAGAAGCCTCCAATCTGCTTCTATCCTCCTACTTCAGCGACCACGTTTCCGCGCCGTACATAAATACTCATTATATGTATGTAATGTATATTATTAATTACATAACATTTGCATGGCACAATAGAATACAGAATAAAAAAAGCGTAAAAGGACACATTGCAGATTGTTTAAGCTTTCGGCCTACTCCGAGGCCTTTTTCAGGTCAGACTCATTGTTAACTATATATATATATATATATTATTATTATAAGGTGATCTACCGGTTAAGGTAGGTTTTTGGATGGACACAACTATCAAATAAACATTTTGTAACTCCAAACGAAACCCAATCCAGCAACCTAATCTACATCAGGTCCCTCTTCATCTCCGTGTACCTCCTTCCCTTCATCCCGTCCAACATCCCTATCCTATTCCTGCCATTTCCTCGCTTGCTCAACATCCTCCCCTCTATTACCCTCTTCAACATTCCACTACCGCTCAATACGCCTTTCATCCATTTTTCCTGCCTCCATAGGATTTCTCTCAACAAACCCCTCTCCTCCTCCACCATTTCTAGTACTTCCTCATTTGTTTTCCTTTCGGTCCATTTCGCCTTCTCCATTCTTCTCCACACCCACATTTCAAAAGCCTCCAATCTACGTCTATCCTCCTGCTTCAGCGACCACGTTTCCGCGCCGTACATAGCTACGCTCCATATCAGAGTTGTTACGAGTCTTGTCTTAACATCCCTACTCAACGTCCCCGTCATCAACTCCCTCCTCCTTGAGAAAGCCTCCTTGCCTAGCGCAATTTCTTCTCCTTACGTCCCTACCACTTTGACCGTATTGGTCCAAAACACTTCCGAGATATGTAAACTGTTCTCCCTGCTCTATTTTTTCCCCGCCTATTTTAATATTTAGCTTAGCCTTTTTCTTTCTGGAAAATCGCATAACCTTTGCTTTATTAATATTGATTCTCATCCCATATTTATCGCACTGAACCTCCAATTCACTCAACAATGCTTGCAACCCCTTGGCTGACTGAGCAACTAATGCTTGGTCATCAGCAAACCGAACCGATTTTACGTATTCCCCTCCGACTTTCATTCCTACCTCCAGTTCTTCCCATGCCTCTTTAATAATTTCCTCAACATATACGTTGAACAGTACCGGTGACAATGGGCAACCCTGCCTTACACCTCTTCCTAACACTGCCCATTCGGACTCTCCGTTCCCCACTCGCACCTGAGCAGTCTGAGACATGTACAGGTTGCGGATCAGTCTCCTGTCCCTCCAATCCATTCCTATTTTCTGCAATATATATATATATATATATATATATATATATAATAGTAATTAATTATGCATATAATTGTATTTTGTATTAATTAACCGATTGTATCATGGAATAAAAACAAGTTTGTATGCGTGTGTATACATACATACACACAAACGTATATATAAACCATAAACACAGTAATCAACCCGAAGGCCGGTTTAGTAGGTGATGGTAGAGCTCACCCTTGTACCAAGCCCGACGGCGTATGAATATTCACACATCAAGGTAGGGGGGCCAGTTCTTTTTCCTGTGTCGGTTATGGTTTCCCAGGAAGATCTGGTACCCGAAAAATCAACTAGCTTGGGTGGAGCTGCAGGTGCCCAGAGTGTCTCGCCCGGGAACCCGGGACCCTCCAGTCAGTAGTCCAACGCTCTACCCACTGGACCACCGCGACCCCAAATGTATATATACAAATATAAAACTGTTTACAACATCTTCAGTTGTAAATGTACACATATTATACGCTCAGTTCGAAGAAACCTAAAATGGAGGTGTAAAAAGACGAAGTTGTTCATGAAGCACGACGTATTTTTGGATTTTTACAATAGAGCCAATATTTGCGGTTCGAACCGGAAAATTAAAACCATGAAACCCCTTTAATTTTTGCTTGAATCATCCGGGCGCGGGCGTTTCACTATCTACGTATTTCACTTGCCTTGTAAACCAACTATGCCATGGCCAGACACTACATTTCAAATAGTTTGATCCATTATCACAGAGTATCGGTCGATTCACATTTCCCCCACGCATTCTACTCCTAGAGAATATAACCCCAAGACTTTCCTATCCGTTATCGGAGAATAGGCCATTTCATTTGGTAATAGCTTCAAGTTAACTCATTTACTTACGATATTAATTAAACTTTTTATGAACGGATCTAAGTTCTCTCAAGATTCGGGTTAGTTTCAAAATCGCAGGTACCAACTCTTGGCTTAGAGACCAAAGCCGCCCTGAAAACACTCATGATGGGGAGAAAAATCATCCGAATCACCAGCTAACTTCGTCTTTGTGATTTGGCTGTCAGGAATTTTGACAACAGCTGAGGAGCGACCAGAAAAGTGGACGCAAAATAATAAAAGAACAACACCGACGGACGAATTTTCATTCGGGTTTATGGAGTACGCCGGGGGAAGGAGAAAAGAAGAGAGGAAGGAAGAGAGAGAGAGGGAAAGGCGAATGGGGGAGAAAGATAAAAAGATCGAGGAGGGGGAGGATGGAGTGGTGGAGGTAGAGGAGGAGATGAGGAGGGGCGGCGCGTGAGAAGCAGTGCTGTCACCCTCCTTCCTCCCATCGACCCCCATATCCCTCCCACCCTAGCTAGCCTCTCCACCCAGCACCCCCGCCCCCGTACGCCCACGCACCTCCACGCGCCCCTGCGATCCTTGCCTCATCCACGCCCGCCTCCTCCACGCCACTCTCTTCCGCCTCTCACATTCTCCATGCTCGGTCTAAAATCCATACTGGTATGATTGGGAAACGCCTAACCACATTCCCTTCGCGTCGGGTGGCTCGAGGAAGGGGGAGTTGGGAGGAGGAGGGGAGTGGGAAGAGGGAGGGGGGGAGGTTGAAGATGATGAGAAAGGAAAAAGTCTTGAGGGAGGCTTTGGAAGGAAGAAAGGCTGCTTGGAGAGGAAGGGAAGGAGGGGTCGGCGGATCGGAAGGGATGCCGGCGTGCGGGTGGGAGGGCGGGGAGGACTCAAGGAAGGGGGAGCAGGGGCGTGGGATGGGGTCGAAATGGCGCGGGACGGAAGAGGAGGACGTGGGATGGATTAGAAAGGGATAGAGAAGGTATGGGGTGAAAAAAGTTGGGGTTTAACGTAGAAAAGTGAGGGATTGGGGGTGGAGGAGTTACGTGCAGGATGGGATGAGGGTTGAGTCGAGAAAAGAGAGAGGAAGGGAATAGACTGAGGGAGGATGGGCGTAGAACGGAAGAGGAAGACGTAGATTGAGCGTTAGCGGGATGTTTGAGGGAAGGCTTGGGGGGAATAGGTTTAGGTTTTAGGTGGAAAAGTGAGGGTAATCGGTAAAAAAATGAGTGGAGCCGCAGGACGTGAGTGAACTTGTAGGAAGGGTAAAGAGGTGTATGTCAGGGAAAGGCTGGAGAACGAGAGAGGGAAGATGTTAACCGTAAAAAAGTTAGGATGTACGATAGGAGAGTAGGAATGTGGAATGTCGGGGAGAGGATGTGCATGAAGGAGATGGCAGGGGACGGAAGAGAGGATCAAGGAGGAAAAGTCTTGTAGGACGAAGTGGGATTTAGGACCGGAGTTAGGCAGAGAATAAACAGTGGGATCAGGATGAAAGAAAGGATAGAAGGAGGTGGGAAAGTTTGTACAATGGGAGAAGAAGGTAAGGTGCGGAACGGAGGAATAGAAGTGTAAGAAGGACGTTTGTGGGTGTAGGACTGGGGCAGGACGTGTACAGGACTGAGGAAGAAGGTTATAAGAATGAAGTATGACAGAGAATGGAAAGGTGGAGCCAGGTTGAAAAAAACTACAGGGTGGGTGAGTGAAGGTGGACGAAGGAATTGGGGTGTCGTACTGGGGTTGAGCCTAGGAAGCAGAGGAAGGGGAACTAGGACAGATGAGGAGAGATGGTGGAGGGGACAGAGTAAGTGACAGGGTAAGAATCAGGATGAAAAAAGTTAGGACCTAGGACGGGAAAATGAAGGCATGCGGGGTTGTGAAGGGATAGAAGAGAATGAGAGGACCGTAGATAGAGGGGACAGGGAGGGGAATCTTTGGGTGGGTGGGAGTCGGGATGGCCGTGGGGTGGTGGGCGTATGGGGGACTTGAACGGAAGGGCTTCGGGGAAGGAAGGTGGGAGTGGGGTTGTAGGATACGTGACCCGCCCCCCACCCCTCGTCCGCGTGGGGATTCAGTTCACGGCGGAGAGAATATCACGCGACCAGGAGACGTGGATGCCTAACAGGTACGAGAGGAGGAAGAAAAGATGGAGGATGGGGTTGTTGCAGAGAGAGGCCCTTTGCTACGAAGATGGAAGAGGGAGGAGACCGACCATCGTGGGTGGAACTGGGGGCCGGAGGGGGGGAGAGTGATGGGTGATATAGGAAGAGAAGGAGTTGGTACCTAGCGGGACCCTTGATCTCATCCTCCGCCCTCCACTCCGACCTCAGACCAGGTTCACTCCGGAATGATTTGGGTGGTACATAGCCACCACTGGGAGAGAGAGAGCACCTTTTCCACCTATGGGTTGTGCGGGAGGAGGGGTTGGGGTTTGAAAGAAGGGGAGCGGAGAGGAGGAAGAAGGGGAGGCGTGCGGGGGCGACGGAAATGAAAAATTCGCGCGGGGTCTTCCGAGGAAGCGTGAGAGAGTCCGCGGGACGTGTAGCAGGGAGAGGGCAGAAGGGTAGAGGGATGGAGAGGAGTAGTATCGTCTTGGCCACGGTTCTGAGATGCAACACCTTGAGTCGTTTCGCCGCTCGAAAGATTGAATCCATCTCCGCACACCCGGTTTTTCACTGGGCCGCCTTCACAACGTCCTCTCCCCTCGTGATATTGGGACAGTTGGCAATCTTCTCGCTTCATTTTCTTTTCTGTTTCGTGTTTCACGGGAGTGACGAATTCAGACTCCCTCCCACGATACAGCAATCGTTTGTAGGTTTACATTCCATAAAGAATGTCTAGGCGGATAACTTTTTTATGGTACAATTTTGTCTTTTTTATTCATTCACTGACCAATTCATGTGAGTTGAAACTTTAGGAGGGCTTTTAAAAGTTCGCTTTTGTGAATAAATATGGAATAATTTTGGCCAATCCAATTAAACGTAGATATTTTGAGCGGATATGGTTCCTCTTTATTAATTCTTCAGAACACTTATTGGTTAAAAGTATTATCACGTCAATTTATCCAGGAGCATGATTCTCTCATATCTTCTCAGTTCAACATAGTCACGATATTTTTACAAAGAAATGATTTGAAAGATACTTCGTTTGAGGATAAACGTCACTAACCCAATCAAATCAAATACATGAGCACAACACTATGTGATTGATCTAAAAGCATTGGGGTTCATTTTTTCTCCTTTGAAGATTTATATATATATATAAGGAAAGGGTATAGGAACACACATAAAGGACGAACACAGGAGAGGTGGGGAAGGCGGAATCAAGCAGACCACTAATGTAAAAATATTTGCTTGAACACCGGATCTTTCCACTTGCCGGGCGGATGCTCTAACCACCTGAGCTATTGAGAAAATCTAATTTACTCTATTATATTATTTATCTAATGGTTAGGTCATCCGCCCGGCAAGTGGAAAGATCCGGTGTTCAAGTCCCGGTCGAGGAAATATTTTTACATTAGTGGTCTGCTTAATTCCGCCTTCCCCACCTCTCCTGTGTTCGTCCTTTATGTGTGTTCCTATCCCCTTTCCTCATATCAATTTTTAAGCGAATGAATATTTGTTCGCCGTATGGCGGGATTTCGTGTTTGAATGTATGTTGTGTATATATATGTATATGTATGTATATATATATATATATATATATATGTATGTATCGATGATGCGGAAGCACTCACGAAAGTTTATATTTATATATAAATTATATATATAAAAAATATAAGTTATTTATATAATATATGTATATATATATATATATATATATATATATATATATGTATATGTATATATGTATAGGGAACAGACATACAGATATATGTAAACATATTTCGTACTATTTTTATAATTCACAAATAAAAAGATTTGCTTAGTAGAATTGTTTAAGGGTATTTTTTGAGATAGAAAATCTCCTCCATAGAAAATCTGGCAAAAAGAAAATCTGGGAAAAAAAATTCCAAAACCTGATCTTGGCCGCAAAAAATGTTTCGTTTCAAGTGACCATTCGGAAGAAATGTGTGAATATATGGAAATATTTTGAATAAACTCAGATGCATTTTCTTCTCCGAAGAACGGATTTTAAGCAGCGTAGTCGGAATAACCATGTTAAATTGGGGAAACATCCGGTTCCAGGTAATTCACTTTGTACTATCGCACCGTGAATTCAAATACAAGTGAGATTTGACTGCATAAGGAATCAAAAGGATTGCTTTGGAAACTAGAAAGACCTATCCCCATGTTTTTTTTTGCGAGGCAGAGATGATTATTTTTGTGCCGAGAGCTTTTATTTTTGCAATACAGATTTGCGTGTTCTCATAACCTACATCAAATAAGTGCACAGCCATACTCGAACATAATCTCTTGTTGACGCAGACTGATAGTGATGAAATACGAAAAGTAAAATGTTTAATGCGATTATATGCATGGGAAAACTTTAATACGATCATGCGGATCGGAGATTATAAAACGTGCCGACGGCAATACGACGGACCTCGGATTCTCTTTCCGCGAAACGGCGCTATAATACAGAATTCCACATCAAATATTCCATCAACATCTTTCTCCTATCTCGGCGGCCACAATATTTCATTTGTTTCGATTCCGAAAGGATTAGAGTCCATTTTGACGCACACACGACCGAGTGTGGCGGATAATCCAATGGAGTGGTTGCGCGTTCAATCTCCCGGGAGGAATTCGGCGTGTCGGTCCTTGTATGTGCGAAATCCGCGGGAGAGTCTCGCTCAAACACGCTTTTAGTAGCTACGGCAACGCCTCGCACTCATGCGCGAGTAATCTATTTGCCGCGACAACTCCCTCCTCTTCCGTTTCCACCATCTCCGCGGTGATTTGCATAGACAAATGAAAGCAGAAATGCGTCACGGCTAACATCGTCATAGATCATCAACGGGTCACCCGCGGACCGCACAAACACAGCGGGTCAGCCACCAACCATATACAAGTTTAGGGCCACGGCGAGTAAACACGGAGAACGTGTGCTATGCTCAAACTTAGTGCGTTAAAGGGGATTTATGAAAATGAACCCCCGTATGAAAGAGCGGGGACGCCCCATTCCGTCAACCTGAGTATCCAACCAGCTTCAGGTGTCCACCTATCGACCCGGCAAGGGGAGCACGAGCCATGAGACCAGACATGACCCACTCCACAGCACCTTTGGAGATTGTTCAAGGCACGTTCACATCCACTTTAACGGCCTATTTAAGGGCTCTCTCTGAAGGATCCCGGAGAGTATGGCTTTTGAAGGTAGTAGACCTCCTTGTTTTTTTCTCTTCGATCCCTGACGCTGAACAATAGTTACTCTAGCTATGGGGTCTTTAGAACCGTCCCGAACGTAAAAAAACTAACTGCTCGCAAAACTGTTGCGCAATATCATGGATTGAAGTGAAAAAAAATTCTGGATAGCTAGTGAGTACAGTTTTAATTATCAAATTAATAGTGCATCAAACTTTTTGCTAATAGCTTTAACAATTTGCCCAAAATAATTGACTCAGTAGAGCTGAAACAAAAAAAATGTCCCCTTTATAGTAAGCTCAAATACAACACCATTATCCTGACTTTAACTACGTTAAAGAAAAGGCAAGGAGCAATTTGAATGGGACATGAATTGGATGCTTTCAACTTTGTCCGATTAAACGTACATACTCTAATATACCATATTCAGTATTAAAACGTCAGTTGTAATTGAAGAATTATTTTTTTTGTTTTCAAGAGAAACGTCTGGTATGCCCCCTACCAGTGCTAAAAATGTCACATCTCCTCCTTTAGACATAAAACTTCGCTGACTTCTCTTAACTAGGTGAAGCTTGTCGTACTCAGTGACCATTTTGATCTTGTACGCTAGATAATAAAAGATATATCCCGTTCCCCTTACAAAATCTGTCGTCATGGTTATGATAATGCATATTTATTAATATTATCAGAATATAAAAGGGAATTATTTTGACGTGTTACCTATTGATTAAAGTAAAACCCACTAGTCTCGTAAAAAAACATTAATTTTGTACTGTATCTCACTTTGTACAAAGTATTATTCTAAAACTTCATCGAGCCCATGATGCCTTGAACTAATGGCAATTCCGCTTAATTCTTTGTACATGAGTCTAGAAAAAATTCGTTTCACGAAATTTTGTTTCATTCCGACATGCCGGCTTGTGCTGATTTCATCCTTTCCTTGAAGGTATTCTACCAAGAGAACATTAATGTTGTGCGGGTCACATAATCACTCAAAATAATAGACTGGGATAGGCCGACAGTTACTGTTACTCGATTTTGTGTTCTAGACATTTATTCATTCGACTCAATTCTAATAGGAGATTTGTTAAAATCCATTATGGTTCAAGAAATAATATTTTTAATACCTAAAAAGGAGTACAACTTGGAGTAACATGGAGTACAACGAGTAACAAGGAGTTCAACTTGCGTTCCAAATGATAAATGTATGATAGAAATGACGGAAAGTGTCAGTTTCAATTTTATAATCATGCATTTTTCAGGATTTGATGTCTCAAAATTTATAAAGTAAAGGGTTGCAATAAATATTTAGCATAGTCATAAACGTTAATTACTTGGATTAAACCACCACCACCGTAATTACTAACCAAAGGGTCGAATTTGATAGGTGAAGATTGAGCTCACCTAGCACTACGGCTAACAGGGTGTGAAATTCACACATCAGGGTAGGGGGACTGGTACCTTTTCCTGTGCCGCCTGTGGATTCCCAGGATGATCTGCTATCCGAAAAATCACACTGCTTGGATGGAGCTGAGGTTGCCCAGAGATGCCACCAGGAATCCAAGGCCTTCGGCCCCGCGCTCTAACCACTGAAATACCATAAGAACATATTTCCCTAATATAATAGCATCATGCTAAAAATGAATTAGATAGATTTGAAAATAATAAAGACAATATAAATTATAACGACGATATAACTATTTATATATTACAATGACAAGTAGAATGAAGTACAGTCAGTATGCTGCCATAAAATAAATGGCATAGCGTCCCAGTAATTACGCATGTCTAACTCCTTTTCTCTTTTACGAATGTGAATAGAGAAAGGAACTCTGTGCATTAACGGGGCACCACTGTAATGGGGAGTTAACAATGTATTGCAATCAACAGAGGTTACAACTCTCCTGGCATAGATGATTAATTTACTTGAGAAACGTCACATTGATGGGAATCGTTTATTCTCTCTAAACATCATAGTGCATATGATTACTATCCGTATATATCTAACTATATGAAACAATTAATAATGACAAAAAACATAAATATTTTTCCTGTTGTATGTTTATACTAAATTGATCAAGCAGGGCCATTCTTCCACTCATTGTAGTACATTCATTTTTCTGTTGTTTTCCCTTGGTGAAAAATAGATTTGAATCAATAAAAAGAGCCACACTTCTAAACTTAATTTAAATTATTTAAATAGAATCGACGTACTCTCACCCTTGGGATTAATTTTAAATCAGGTAAACGGATAGAAGGTAGTTTCAGTACTATCACGTTTCCTTATATTGCGAGATATGCTTAGCAATCCTGTTATATCTACAGTAGTATTTAAAATTAACACGTTCGCCTAGGAATACGAGTAATACCATGGAGTAAAACATTTTACAATGCATTTTGGCTTCAACATCCATCAAGTATATTTTTACCATTTATTAGCCATGAAATTCCGTTATTTATTAATTTGAAAAATCAAATAAATAACTGATTTAGATGTAAATATGGATATATTTAATGTGATTCTATTTATAGCAATGAAAACGCATTCCCCTTTTTAAAGAAACTGGGAAAGGTATAAGGATTACAATGTGAGCAAAGGATGAGTAAGCAGTTTAGAGAGGTGCACAAATTAATCATCCAACGAACATATTTAAATGGAGCGAAGACACCAGGTAAACGAAGCCTCATTTAAATATTCTTATTCTATTCGGTTTAACTATCTTCATCCATGCATTTCTTAATAATTAACCAGATATGGTAGTAACTTCTATATAAGACTCATCATGACTTAACGAGAGAAAGAAAACTTCATAATGGATTGTAAGTAAAACGGGATATATGTTCAACAGTTAAAAATGTATCCTATTGCAAATAAATGACACTTAATTGTCCATTAGCAAGTTTAATTGATGGTTTTGTAGCTGATTAATGTTTCATGGTCCTCTTTCCCCATTTTTATTGCAAATGCAAGTAATTCTTTCGTTTGTAAGAAATCTTTTTAACTGAACATTGCACTCAGAAATAAACAAAAGATTCTTAATGGCTTATTATCCATTATTACAAAAAAAGAAGAATGAATTTACGTACTTATGGATTTCTCCATCACAATTTACTCATTCCGAAGTGTGGTTTCGGTTGATTTGAAAGTATAGTGGGATAATGAAGTAAAACATCTAAAACACTCTATCGCTAATGATTAGATAAGTGACATGATTATTCAGGAAGAATTTAGTCACCTATTATATCCGATCAAATCTCTGAATATTGATAGCAGAAAACATGAGTCTTAATTTTGAAATGAATTAAAGCAAAGAAACTTCAAAATTATTTTAACTATGATGTTATGATGATACCTGATGATGTTATACTGTAACGAAACCTGGGTCGTGAGAATAAAATTTGATGTGGAAAAGCAAAGCTGTTTTTGAAAAACGTCAATTATTTTAACCATATGGTATGAGGCAATGATTCAAGAGAAATAATAAACGCGGCTTATAATAGGCAATGTAGGGGATATCCAATATATTTTTCCGAAGATTCACGTTTTTATTAGTTTATGAAGATATTTAACCTTTCAGATTTTGCAATTTTTTAAAACTTTGAAATCATACTTTACCGTACTATATATATCAACAACGGCGTTACGAATCAAATAAATAATATACTAAACGCGTCCTTAAAATAATGGCAACTTTCTCAATTTTTGCTTTCAACTACTAAAGTTTAAAAATGTTCACTACAGGATGTAATAAGGTAAAATTAGAGTCATCACGAGGAAGACAATTGGCAAAAATGATATCAGTTTGAGAAGAAAACTAATTTGCAGTGAGCTTGCACCAACCGTTGCAACATACAAACGATTTACTCGTAACGCCTCGCGTTTCTACCCCGAGAGTGCATCCATTTCAAATTTCAATCATCATCAAAATTAAAAGCGTCGGTTTGCCACCCGAGTGAAATAACAGGCTTTTTCGTCCTAAAATAGTCCGCTTTAATGGGCTCGTTTGGAAGAAGGGAACGAGGCTTTGAACAAATAGAAGTCCGACTACATCGATGGTCAGCCATAACTCACGATGCCGTGCGATTATCTGCTTACGATCTCGGCAAAACCGCTTGCAAGCAAGGAGCGGCGCGCTCCCGCCCGACCTGTTGAACTGCTCGGAAAGAGCAGCCGTCCCCCCCCCTCCTTCAAACTCCGCCCCTCCCGCTCACTTTCTCTCCCCCAGCCGAGGGGTGTGGACGGATGGCAAACGAATCCACCGGCAAGTGAATGACGGAGGATCGGCGAACCTTTGCCCCCTCCCGAACTTTTCCGCCCGCCGAGGTAAAAAGAGGACCCTAACCTTCCGCCTCACTCACGAAGTTTCCCCTCCCTCTTCATATTTAATTCCGACTCCTTTCCCTTTTGCATTCCTTTCAGCTCAGGTTACACTTGCTCTTTAAGGTTACCCGTAAGGTCTCCATCCGTTTCGTTCACAATCTAATAATATCCGCCTCTCTAGGAGCAGTTTGTTTTTATGCGTCTTCCTCTTTGGATCCATTTGAGAACTGAAAAAGTTGACCGAAGGAGGTTGTAGACTTTCAGAGCGTGATGCTGGAAGCGACTGGTGAATTTAACATGGACGAATTGAGTTAGCACACAGAACAGCATGAGAGGAAACATAATGGTGCAGCATACATAAAACGGAAGAGGGATGCCCAAATAATGTCTAAATTTTAAAAAAATTTTGTGAGGAGGTTCTACAATAATCATGTTGAGACCAAATTTATGCAGATTTTTTATGGGTTGGAAGAATTTTAAAATAAATTCAACTTTCAATTTCTCAGAATAGCTAATCTAATTCAACAAGCTTCGCTACACTGTAGAATTTTCAGGATTGCACTAATAAAACAATGGCAGGTATATTATTTGCGCGGATGGACACGCACTCCAAAGTCGTTTATTGCTTGACCTGAGAAATTGAACGTGAACATACTTTTCCATTTCGTTCCGAGGGAGAACTATGGCGACCAATGTTGCTGCCATGTGGGCTATCCGTGCTGTAAGAGGAAAATGTCAAGGATTTCATTTCAATTAATGTGGCAATGCTTCATCATCATCACCATGGGTTATCGATCCGGAGATTGGTTTGTCGAGGCTCTCCAAGCTGCCCTCTTCACTGCCTATCTCTTCATTCCCTCGAGTTCCTCGAGCTGACGTCTTTCACCACTTGTTCAACGCTCGTTGATCATCCTTGGCCTTCCTTCTCTGCAATCTTAGCCCTTAGATTTCTTCAATTATGTTTTTCAGTAAGCTATCATGCCTCAGGATGTGTCCAATTAGTTTCCCTCTTCTTTCTATACGCCCACACAGTACAGGCATCTTTCTTCAACCACAACACACTCAATTCTTTCTTCTTTCATTCCCATTTTATTGTCATCGTTCTTCGGTTGCACCACATTTCCATTGCATCCAATCTTCTTTCTCTATCGAACTTGTGCCGTTGAAAAGAAAAACCGGGTTATTAGTTTTAGTGGACCACTTTTTTATGCCTAGACTCATTGCTGATAGTCATTAAGTAGTTATTTCTACTGAAGTTTTATTCGCCTTCCCTATTTAAATAAATAAATAAATCTCTGACATTACTACTCTGACCCACTTCTTTCTTCCTTGGCAAGTTGTTGCAAGCATGCAGTTGATGTCTATTCAGCAAAGTCCTTCAACTTGTTCAAATGTGTCTTTTCCGTCTTCTTTAAAGATTATCCGTCATACTAAGACTTCGTCCTATTATCTTAGTTGCGCTCATTTATGTGTTTAAATTTTCTATACAGCAATACTTATAGACTCACAAAGTATTACTTTTATCCATTTAAAGAACCGTTGAAACGTCAAGGTACCCACGATAAAATTTAGTGCACGAAAACTTTAACATAGAAATTACATTGCCTTCAATTTTTTTTAACGAGCTCACGGAGGCGATGAAACCTTGCTATCTAACATTTGCACGAAGACAATGGATGAAAGGTATATTTATGTATATATGGTGGTAGAGTAAATAACGATATCATAAATTTAACGTAATTGGCAAGACTGAAATCGATAACATTACTCTCCATTTACCTTTACTTGGTCTCACGCAGTTTAAAATCCCAGCGCTTAAATAATACAGATGTTCTTAACTGTTCGTTAAAAAAGTCGGAATCGAATATAAAAATGGCTTATTGTCCATTCTTACCACACGATTTTAAATTTAGGCATAGTTGCATGAATCTATTTTAATACAAATCTGTTTATCGTTGTTAGTTTCGTTTTTATGTGAATACTAATCTTCAGAAGCGAGTCCCTGGAATCTGGGACATCCTCGGGAATCACTTCGGTGAATTCGGTGTGACTTTCAGCGTGATTGCGGTTAAGTCGGTCCCCGGAGCGGTATTTACATTCCTCCTAAACCCACTTAAGCTGCCTGTGACCCGGTAGCGATGATCTCTAACGAGATCCCTAAAACTCCCCGTGAGAATGCAGGCAGGGTGCTTGTAACCCGTGGTTGTCCCAGGCGAGAAATTAATTTTTCCTCCAGCAACTTTCCAACCGCAAGGGAAGTTAGCATGCTTAGAGCGTTCAAGTGTACTCGCTTCCTCACCTTTGGTCTCATGACTCGATTGAGAGTCGATTGCTGTGTCGGAATTGAATTCACTCCATGGAGAAGGCCACCATACTCCATTCATTATTCATGTTTTTCACATATGAATGAATGTTGGTGTCAACCTTTACGGACTATGGTAATGTTCCCTCTTTTCACTGCAACCGCCAACGTAAATATTTTAAATTACAGCGGAAATTGCCTACGTGCAATGAATTAGTGGCCAGCCTTCTGGAACTCCCAATGAATGACGTCGGATTGACAATTCCCGAAGAGACGGTCGATGCAATCAGTACGGACTCCTTACTAGCTTCGAACGTAAATAAAACTCGGTTCGACGGAGTTGCTTCTTTGCCTCTCGAGGAATCGAAACAAGAGTGAGGTCGAATGAGCTCCCTGCCATGTGGTATTAACCTTCGTTCCCCCACACAACCTCCCCAGAGGACTCCCGAGTTCGCATCTGCGACCCGCAAACATAAGGATAGGAGATGAAGAGAGACGAAAAGACTTGGGGGGGGGTCTCCAGGGCAGAAGATGGGTCCGCCGGCATGTGGATTTTAAAACGTTCTCTCTAACCCTCTCTCTCTCTCTTCTAATACTCTCTCCATCTCAGGAAAGAGTCGATTTCCTCCCGAAAGGAAGAAAGAAAGCGACCACCTGGGGAGGAGGCAGAGGATGTGGAGCTCCGCGAAAGAAATGAGGTCTCTCTCCTGATGAGCATTCGATGCGAAGGGAAGGAGATGTTTTGGGGAAGGGGAGTCATGACACTTCGGGAGACGAAAAAATTAGTAGTTTCCCGACCGATTTCCAATCTCGACATCTTGTGGGAACGGAGAGACAAGGGGTTCGGAAGGGAGCTCGTCAAAGATAGTTCTTTTATTCGCCGCACGGCGTGAGAAGATGATTAGTCCCCGGAAAGCTCGTCATTTCACGGCGGCTGAGAAGACTTGGACCTGCTGTATTGTAAGATACAATCCCTCTCCGCTCTATAGCCTTGTTTTGATGCATGAATCGGCTGCGATGTGCAATTTTCACGTGATATCTCACTGTGATGAGGTGACGTCAAACTGAAAAACGTTGCGTCATCATCCTACTGCAATTTCGACGAAAATTATGATACATGCGAAAACAAAACGGTATTGATGAATCAATGAAAGCAGAAATTCGATACAAATGCCAGCGTATTCATATTCCAGTCCAATCATCGGCATTCAAGTAATCGTGATAGTATTTTTTAGTAGTGGCGACTAGCAGCTGAGGCCAACTTCATCATTACGGATTGGAGAGTAATTTGGGAAAGGTGGAGTGCTCAGGGAATCGAAAATAGGCCAAAAGAAACCCGGCGTCAGCATTTCTCTACTCTTAAGAAAATTGTCATCATCATCGCCATCATATTTTCAATCCTAAGATTAGTTTATAGCAGTCCTCCATTCTTCTCTAATCAGTGTTAATTCCTTCGTCCCCAGATAGGTTCTCCGTTTTACGTCCATCTCACTTTGTCCTGCGTACGTAGTTTCTCGCGGGATCTTCCCTTCAATTTTCCCTTCTATAATGCTTCCATGAATCCATTGTGCCTCGATGTGTGTTGATCCATCTAGTTCTTCCTTGCCATTGGGTTATCTATAGGGCACTTCCCTCTTCCGCTCCTCTGTACATGTGCCTGCTCATTCCATATTTCGTCTGTCCATTTAATATTCAGTGTTATCCTCCAGCATCATGCTTCAAAGGCTTTTATTCTTCATTTTCCCAATGTACCATCTTTCTGATCCGTAGAGTGCCACGTTCCATAAGCTGCTTGGACGAAGTGCTTCCTTTTTTGTAACCATAGGTTCTTTTAGCATATTATTTGTTGCCTCTTCTTAATGAACGCCTTCTTAGCTTGAATTATTCTTTGATTGATATTGGTCGAACTGTTTCCATCTCGAATTATACTGCTGCATAAATAGATGATATATTCACTTAGTACTTGCTCCATAACATTTAGAGTTGCTTTCAGGTCCTTTCACGTCTCTGCAACTACTACGATATTATCTTCAAATCAGAGTATGCTAATTTTCTTTTCTATTCACCTTGAATCTTTTGATGTCCAATTCTTGTACTACTTTGTTGCCTCTTTTAGATATGCCTTATGCCTGTTATGTGGGGGATTTCATCCTTTTCTAAATCTTTTTTTTACTTTATTTCCTATTTTCCTTACGATTTACATTTGCATGGTTGTTACCTGATTCTTGTAGAGGTGACGAATTATTCTTCTGTCGTTTTAGTCCTTCCCAAGCACTTCTAGTATCTTGAAAATCTTGCTTCATTCGAAATTCAACATGGCGTAACACAATTTAACATGTCCCATCCAACGGACGGCATCCTCAAGTGTTAACATGCTCTCTAAATGTCACCCTAGAAGGGATCGCGGTGCCACTAAAAATTTTTCTATACTTAATAAAAAATTTTCGAAGGATTTTATTTTCGGCACTGAATATTCGCTCGTCGATATGCCATTGAAGTATCTTCAAATTATGAATGCGATTCCGTAAATTCATATCGTTGTATCAATAAGTTGACGGTTTTTCAAAGTTTTATTTTCGTTACAGAGCGGTGTTCAAGTTCGAGCGTCGCCCCATCGGTGGCGACGATCCCTCTCAAAGCGCGGAAGGGTGAGGGGTAGCGGTGCACCGAGTCACAACGCGCTCGGAACGTGAGCAAATCGAGTCGAGGCCACGCCCGGTTTCTGACACCGGGGCGGCGAAGAGCGGGCCCCGGCATCCGCCACCCTATCGCACCACCCCCCTTCCCTCAGCAAACAAACAAACATTTGAAGGGCGTTTTCCGGGCGCCGTTGTCATTTGCGCCGCGCACGAGAAAATGAGCTCTCCCTAACCTGGGGAATGTTATTCGGAGTCTTAAATGAATGTTGTCGTTGTCTGAGCCTCACCGATAGGCAATGCGTGCCGCACTACGACGGACAACCTACGGGTGTTTCAAAAAACTGACTAATCGGTGGGGAAAGTGGACATTGGAGGAAGGGGGAGGCGTGAGCTATCGATTAACCACCTATGTGAGCGGTAAAATTGTTAATACTCACCGAAAAAATGTTGAGCCAAAATTACCAGCATTCGTTAATGTTTGCGATATGTATTCGTGAATATTTTTTAGCATTGGAAAATTGACTTACCCAGACGTTTCCCGAATTTTCAATCACTTCTCCCCTAGGCTGATCCTTTGACTCTCGGGAGAGATAGGAATAAGACGACGAACGCACGGTCAGGCACGTGAACCTGACAACATTAGATCTGTAATTATGAGTTTTATTCAGATTTTAAAATTCAGCTAGTTATTCTTTCACAAATATTTATCTCGTCAACATGATGAAGTGCATTAATTTTTCTCTACCTCTATTCCTTCACCAACAACTATGAGGTAAGCACTAATAGAAGCCTTCTGTTCACAAGAACATAAAAAGTTTAGACATTAATTGGAGGGAAAGTATTCAGGGACAGCAACAGAAATGAGAAAATTAATTAAAATTGGCAATTTTCCACAATATAAAATTTAATGCGACCGGTTTCAATATTACTACATCATCTTCAGGTGATGAAGATGATGTAGTAACATTCATCTGAAGATGATGTAGTAACATTGAGAGCGGTCGCAGTAAATTTTATTTTGTGGAAAATTGCCAATTTTAATTAACCATGTTATTCCACCATATCACGCCTGAAACGTCTCTTTTTATTAGAAATGAGGAAATAAAGCACTTATATAAAATGCGAACGTTCATCGACAACTCCGCATTGGCCAAAAAGTTGCCGCAAAACTATGTGGTCGGGGTTGTTAGGACACCAGTCATTCATGAAGAAATATTAGTTCAAACGTGTATTTGAGGACGGCAACATTTGCATTATTTGGTTGGCATACCAACAAACCAATAAGGTGAAAGAATTAGTTTATTTGGTCAATTAGAGAAAATAACTTATGGTGTCCCCGAGAGGAAAAAATGGTTATAGGATATGGAAACACGGTGGTGGCAAAGGGAGAGATGGTAGTGGGGTAATGTGACCATCGCTTAAGACCAAGGATTGGTGGTGGAGGGAAAACAATGGAATTCTGCTGGAGACAGGGTTTCAACACAACGAAAAACTGGTTTCAACACCACAAAAGACGTTGGTATATAGTACGTTGAAAATGCGTGGGGACATAGATATCAGTTAGACTACATTTCGAATGCCCACACATTTAGGAAAAGCGTAATTGATTCGTATAATTTCCGGGAAGCTGATGCTGATTCAGATCTCGATTGGTTGCTAATGAAATGTAACGTCAGACCTAAAAGGATAAAACGGGGAAGACAGATGAGGAAATGGAATGTAGAAATGTTATCCGGGATGAAATGAAAGGAGTATCAGGAGGCAGTGATAAAAATGAGTGAAGACAGGGAGATGGAAAAAGGAAAAGAAAAATGGGAATAACTCAAAGTAGGGACACCTAAGAAGAGTAATTAGGAGCATGAAAAGAAAAGTATGCACTACAGATAAGTTAATTAGATAGGTAGACGAGAGAAGGAAATGGTAGAGGGCAAACATAGGTTTAGAAAGAAGGAAGTACATATAGTTGAATAATAAACAACAGTGGGAAACTAATAGGGCAACAAAGCGTGGTGGAGAACGCAGTGCGATGATATAAAATAATTTATAAGGAAGGGTGGAATCAGTGCACAGCACAGAAAGGTGAATGCACCGTAGGTAAGTAAGAAGGGAAAATTTTGCGAAGTTGCTAAAATCCACATGGCGACGCAATCCTGTAATGAGGCTTCGAGGTTGGTGTGAAAGTGACCAAAGGGACGCTTTGGTGGAATCTCTGTGTGCTTACGAAACAGTTCTGGAAATCATCGCGGATCCCGAGTTTGGAAACAGAAATCGACTTCTATATCTACAGTATAGCTCCCTCTCCATGGTTAAACCTTGATGCGATGTTACGGCTTGCGTGTTCATATGACCCAGAGAGCTCTACTGGTAGGAGCAATACTAATTGCTCCTAGCAGGATCACGAATGGCATGTAGGTCGAAGGGTAGGAGCCAGAAGAAAGGTAGTCTGTGCAGCGTCTGTTCCTCAGCGAGGCGGCTGCAAAAAGCATCTAACCCCGGTGGGCCTATACAAACACAGTGGGTGTATGAAGCGAACAGTAATTACGGCCGCATGTATATTATGGGAAGAATCAACCCCAGCCGTACTCTTACAAATGGGCAAAGGATATGGTGAGGGAAATCAGAGGGGAAAAAATAACTAAACAATTCAAATTAAATAAAAAGAAAATGATATAGGGGGGTTAGAACAGAAAACGATTAAATCAAAATATGATAGCAAAAAACGCTCTGGCTAAGGTGCGCTAGATAGTATTGACCCTCGCTCTTCTCAAGCACTCACCAAATAGGGCTTGCGAGAGAGTTATCTCTACGCCAGCGGCCCGCCAATCACACGTAATAAAATAAATGTAAATAAATCAGGCACTCTCTAGCTTGGATGTACTAAATAGCATTGATCTTTGCTAGTCCCAAGCACTCAGGGCTTGCGCGGGTTATGGTAAAATAATTACAATGTAAGCGTAGTCATTAAGTCACTATTAATGACTAGGCTTACATTGTAATTATTTAACCATAACCCGCGCAACGGCTTCTCACCCCCGTCCCCCTCCTTCCCCCTCCAAAATAACAAAAAACCCCAACAAGACCATTCCTTCCTTTCCACCCGACTTTCCCACAACTCCTCCCCTCTACTTTTGACCGTTGCATTACACACAGTAGTATATGACACCACACACAAGATGGCATCATTTCTTCTCTGAAGAGGACTGCTTGGCAGTCGTAATACTGTGTCAATATCTGGGCACATCCCTTACCTTTTCCAAAGTGCGAGTCACAGAACTAATGTCGGAAGAGATTCCACTGTAGACCTGTCTGATTGAGTGAATTTTGCTAGGACGTTTATGCATACCCAAGTAAGAGAGTTATTGGCGGGCCACTGCCCAAGAGGGAAACTTCTCGAAAGCCCTGGTTGTGTGTGTGCTTGAGACGAGCAATTTAGTGTCATCCTATTAGGATCAAGGCTATTTAGTACATCCAATCTAGAGAGTGCGTGATTAATTTGCATTTATTTTATTAGGTGCGATTAGTGGGCCGCTGGCGCTGAGAGAAGTCCCTTGCAATCCCTGAGTGGGTGTGAGTGCTTGATTAGGTTGAGGGTCAATGCTATCTAGCACACCTTAGCCAGAGTGTTTTTTGTCATCATATTTTGGTTTATTCGTTCTCTGTTTTAACCCCCCTATATCATTTTCTTTTTATTTAATTTGAATTGTTTAGTTATTTTTTCCCTCTAATTTCCCTCACCATATCCTTTGCCCATTTGTAAGAGTATGGCTGGGGTTGAAAACAATAATGTAATTACATGTACGTGTACATGCGCATGTTGCGTCACAAAATGCTAAATTCAGACATCAATTCGCCACTGTCACTCGTTAACTCGCATAATTTGTTGAAAACATTAAACGAAAAGGTGACCGGAATCACTGTCAAGGCGTCGACCAAGAATATAACTGCCTGACTCAAGACTTTCACGTGAGTGTATATGGGCGAAGGGGACATATTGAAAGGTGCTCCGGTTCAAGTTTCTTTTATTACTTTCCCATGCCTTTCACCGCCCCCGCTACTTCCACAACTTCCCCATCTTATCCATTTTTAACCTCCCTCGTCACACGCCGGCCCCTTCTGATCCTCTAAGACCTTGTGCTCTCCCTGTTTTTTGGAAAAGATTTTGACGTATATGTTTACGGGTTGCCATGACAGAAAACAGCAGCACTGCGGTAAAATATATCAAGGTGCCACAGGATATAAAGGCAAGGGGATGAAAGGCGAGAATGGGTTAAAAGAGCCTTCCTCTACAAGTCAACTTAATGTACTTTAAGTGGATATGTCAATAATTTACAACTCATAATTAAAGAACATCTGTACACTAAAAATTATTTCTGATCTATTGCCAAGTTTGAGGAAGTTCACGTCCTAATACTAATTGAAATTGCTCTTTCGCTATCGGAAATATAAAATATTTCTAATACATTTCCATATGCCTACGTAGTGATTTTATTGATATTAATTGGTTTTGTTTATTATTCTCCGTGTCGACTGGATTCGTATGGAAGAGGGATTCGTGGCCATATGTCACAAACACGAACGCAAAAATATTGTATAATTTTCTGGCAAAACTTCTGGCTACGTAATTAATATCTATTCGAAAGAAAGCAACAGTACACTTCAAAGAGTATTCACCCTCGTGTAAGCTGCTCATTACTATTAACACCTTGTTAAATAAACTATATCTTTATTATGTGAAACCATTCTAATGCTGAAAGTACATCCTGACGCTAGAGTTAACAAATATTATTTTTTGAAACTATTTCCGGGAGGATAAAAAATACCATTATAAAATATCGAGTACTATAAAGTGGTTTGATTTATAAAAACGTCAATACTATATTTCTTTTTGCCAAATGATTGAGATAAAGAGGACAGGATATTTTCTCCAAGACTTAAAAAAAATACGAGGGAGTATGTTTCTGGAGCATGGAGACAGGGCTACTCGGGAGTTAATAAGACACCTTCGTACAGATTTATCTAAAAAAATGGACACACGCCACAAAGTGTGGACGTTGGATGGCTTGACACTAATTTTTCAGCTTGTTGGAGCCCAGAGTTTGCTTTAAGTGGCCCTTTGGACTTTAAATGGCGTCCACCCCAGATAAAATACTTTCATGCTATGCGTCACTCAGGCCATCACACACTCCACAGCAAAACAACTATCAAGGATATCCCACGTGATCTCACCGCCAGCTTCTCTAGAGCGTTGGACTAACGCCGATTGTTTGTGAAATGTGAGCTGTCATTATCCAAACCTCTAGATTAAGACCACTTTCTCTCTTGCTATCCACATCGTTTTCAAAATTAATATTGAGTTTTCAGATTCGACAAGAGTTTCAAGAGGCCCGAAATTCGTCTTTAGGATTTACGTCACTCGGGTTCTACTGTATTCGACCCGAAGATTGAGTTTTAAAAAGTAAGAGTGGAGTTCATCCCGAACTTAGTCTCAAGGCGTGTGTTATTCATGGGTACTGGGAAAAAACCACTCAAGAGTATTCACGGTAAGTAAGTTACCTTTCCTATGCCATCAATTGATTTCCCGTGTGATTCTACGAGTATTCACGTAGTATCCCTAAAATAGCACCAATTGGATGTTCAGATGGCATTTGGAAAATCGGCAGCAGAGATTTGACCTGAACCACCTGTGTGAACTCAGATGCACACAGTTCGTTCCATCTACCGGATTTCAGTTGTAAGCAATTAGTTTTAATATTCTTGCCCAACGCCACCCACACGGTTTTTATATCTAAAATAGCATATTATAACTATATGATGTTCGTAAACTGCGTGATTTTCATGTCCAAGTGATCATATTCTGGTCAATTTCTATGGACATGCCAATTTCCTATTAGTGATTCGGTTTCAAAATTGTAGATTATTTCGATCTATTTCTGCAATGTCTATCTGTGAGGGGTAGTCAAATGAAACCGAACGCCCGCTACAACACCAGTCCGCGCACCAACAAGAACATAATCCAACAACTGTGTACGCTCTTGAGTTTTCACTGTGAAGTTCTCCTACCACAGCAATGGATGTATTGATGCGAAATAAGCTCGCTTCTAGCTTTTAACGAACAGTATGCTATGGCAGATGTTCGGTTTTCATTTGACTGCTCCTAGTACGAGAATATAGGTGTACAACGATTTTATTCTCATTAGAGATTGAATCTTTTGGTAGCTATCCTTCACATATCTTATTGCAAATACGCGTAAAATATCCTCGATATCTTATTGTATAAAATTTGGTGGCTCCCCCAAGCATGACACGCAGTGGAAGTACGTGTTCATCATCTATATGGTTTCATTATTTTAGAAACGCGACAGTCTTCGGTCCCAATCATTCCGTTTAAGTCCTCTCCTTGTGAAAAGTTATAGGCGGGGTAGGTTATATTTTCGTTTCGATAAACAATAAAAGAAAACCGCAACATATGTCTTCAAATAATGCCAAAATACAATAATTTGGGAGAAATGAATTTCCCGCAAACCGCACTCGACATTTTGATCTCTGCTGTAGACAGCATGTGCTTAATGTTGTGACTATGTGTAATTGTGACAGTAAGTGCTTAATTTAAATCTTAGGGACACACCACGGATCATTAGTAGAAAGTTCGGTAGATAGCATTTTTAGTAGATGTATTAGTAGATAGTGGGTTAGCAGTGGTCAATGGATAAGATTAGTGGTTAATAGATATATCAGCGTGCCTTACTCCAAACCAATCACCCGGATTATTATAAGTCGTAGAGATATTGGCGAGCAAAATTTAGTGGATTCTGAGTTTTACCTCAGAGCACATCCTTACACGTTGTTGTCATGTTCGTCACGCAAGTTTGACGAACGTTAACACACACAGGGGGTGTTGGCAGGGGGATGACCGGTGATATCATGCAGATTACATCAGATCAATTACGCACACGCAAAGCCGGGTATTTCGAATGCAGTCCGGACATAGAAAAATTTTAATATTGCAACTGAAAACAAAAAGACGAGTCTTTCTTTTGGCTGCAAATGATTCCTTTTAGCCCCAAATTTCGAAAAATCTTCGGAGCCTCGCCTGGATTTTGGAGTAGTGTTGCGTTCGGTTGGCTCTAAACTTTGAGATTGATTTGAATTCATTTGTTCAGTGACGCAGTCAGGAAAATCTATTCCATAAAAGGAATTCGTAAAAGTTTGGCCCGCAAATATTTGAACGTTATTTTAACATCGTCAAATTGGTCCGGCGATGTTTGAAGTAATTGGTTTGTATTCTGAGGATGTAAAAGTGGCCATATTATTCTAGATTATGTTCAATAGTATTATTAATAATATATTCCATTCTTTTTAGATTTCTTTATATGAGTTAACAGCCGCTCAATTAAGCAAATTTATGAAATGTTCTGCACACGGCCGGCAACTTTCAGCAAGTAATTTTGGTTCGCGTTTACAAATTCTTTCAATTTTATATAATCTCTTGATTTTATCTATTTTTGAGAAACTAAGAGAACCTAAATACATTTTTAAATGCATTCGTTTATTACCTCGAATTATAGGCCATCATATACTGTATTACTCTTCGTCCGGGAAATAACTCGCGCAGCTTTGGACTAATTCTATTCACAGAACAGTTCGTCTTTAAATAGGATAGAATGGACGTTTTGGGCTAGAGCTCCGTAAATTTGGAAGAATTGTCCATTCTAGCAGCCGCCGCTGTGTTTTAAATTCGACTAAATAGTTCACAACTATTCCATTCCATGTTGAAAGAGCAATGTTAATAGACCCGATCAGAAGTCCCATTGATTCACACAGTAAATCATGAGTGTTTGAAACTTTAAAAAAAAATTATTTTGAGCAGACGCTCGGTGCTACCAATCTAAAAATAAGGCGCCACGGTCTTATCGGCAACCGAGACGAACGAACGCACTCGAGATAATTCCGACCCTGAGGATCAGCCAGCAGATTATTCAGAACGCGTTCCCATCCGCCGCTCCGTGGAATTGGAAAGAACGGCGGAACCGCTCCGTCGTTTGTGAACCGGGTGGAGTGAGTCGGGGTGTGTGGGGAGGGAAGGGGGGGATTTGAGGCACGTCGGATAAGCGGTTGGCGAAACGAGAAGATCGGATGTGCGTCGTTGTCACACCACCATCCTGGAAAACTTCATCTTGGGAGGGGGGTGGCCCGGGACCGCCTTACAAGCGGGACGCTTCGGACGAAACAATGGGAGTAGAGGGACACACACTCCCTACCGCGGCGTGGCCCCCTCCCGCCCCTGCGGGCGCTGCGGAGGAGACGTAGGTTGCGTCCCACGGGCGTTATTGACGACGAGCGACCGCCCTGTTCCCCGGCCTGCATATATTTTTCGCTTCGATCTGAAGAGACGGGAATGAAGGGAGGGAGACGGGGAGATAAAGAGGGAGGGTTGTACGTGGGCGTGCATGGGATTGCGGGAGAGGTTGGGTTGGTTCGTCCTGGGAGGTGGGGGAGGGTGTTGGGTCTGGATCCTCTCCGGAGGAACCCCCCTAGTCCGCGCCAAAAACCCCTCCCTCTTCCCCCCATTCCCTCCTTCCCATTTCGAGCCCCCACCTCCAACATCGGAAGTTGGAGGAAAATGAGAAGGCGGGACACGTGGGAGGACGGTGGCGGGAAGGGGGGAGGGAGGAGGAATAGAACAGGATGATGACGACGGTTAGGAGGGGAAAGATAGGTCGGATGGGGGAGGGGAGGAAGACGTAAGACACGGTGGATGATGAGAGGGGGGTTGTGGGGAAGTTTGGAAATTTCTTCATCATGACGGACCATCGCGCCAGTCATGTCAGTCCGGGAGGGTAGTTCCAACCCTCCACGCCCTTTTCAACTCTCCCACACCTCTCCCAAAATTTCTCCCCTTTCTTGAGGAATGGAGAAGGCTCTTTCCCCAAGAGAGGAAAGAAAATCAAAGTGAAAGAGAGAGAGAGAGGAGGAAGAAGGAGTGTTTTGGTTAATGCTCTTCGAACTCGGCGTTAGGCGGAAGAGGGCTTTTAACGGAAGGGAACGACCGACACGAGCGGTGCTACTTTGCGGACCGAGAGAGAGTTCAGCGTTCGATGCGTCGCGTAAAACGCTGTCCTGGGAGAGAGAGAGAGTGCCAGGGGGAGAAAAAATGTGCAACAAGGACAAAGGAAAGAATTTACTCGCGTTTTCCACCCTACGGGGGCTATGCTTCTTCTCTTCTCCAGTAGGGACTGTGGGAGTGAGGAGGAAGAGGATGAGTGGAGTTTTTCCTTGCCCTTCTACTTCACCCCTCTCTCAACCGAAACATTGGTGGTAGAAATCTTTCTCGGAGAAAAATATCTTAACTATCGAAGCCACCCTAACTTCTTTTCATTGTCCGGGAACATCCATGTCAATAAATAGAACCAATTCCATTCGATCGAGTGCTGATCCCCAACAAACTCACTTCCCGCGGTTTGAATGGGCTTTTATTACCACACCGACCGATGTGGATTGAGCATTTTCTTTTCCAGATGACATTGATAAATGAATTTTACACGATTCAACTGTTTACCTCGTAAGATTAAGAAACCTTTACAACCTCGAAATATAAAAAAAAACGGTTGAAGTCACTCATGATTCAATAGGGAGTCTTTCATGAAGAATGATCAGACTCATCAGTTCAGAAGAATAAGACTTTAATGAAGAAGAGACTTCATTCATGCATATAATCAGATGAAGTGGTGGAATCTTATGCGCAGAGGAAGCCTGAAAGATTTATGATGAACCGATTTTGAAGCGGCGGTAAATGAAATAAATCCATAATTGAAGTTGCTTAAACACTGCAAAACGTTTCTAACACCACCGTATAAACATTTAAATATAGTACGCATGCATGGAATAAATCCAATTTTGGAGTTTCGGCTGTTGATCTGAAATTCATTAGAAGAAATCTTACTCCTTTTCCCAATTGAAAATTCTTGTTAGACATTTCAACCTCTTTTGTGTAATCGATTAAAAAAGCAGACTCATAAGCAGACGATTATGTCAATCTGCACAGTTTTATTGATCTCAATGCAAGAGTGACATATATGCACATTAAAAGCCGTATTCTATTTGGATGGAAATCATCCCTAAAATGAGCGTATAACTAACATCTGAGTGAATATTTCTGCCAAATGATTAACTCTCCGTCCGTAAACAGTTTTAGAGAAAGAGTTTTGATTGGTCAAAAGGAATGTATATAGTAAATAGAAAATGTATTGGGGAGAAAAGAGCAACTTTTTGGAGTGAAAACATCTGTCATCTCCATTACTTAAAGAAGCATTGGTGTTCTGTAACATAAAATTGAGGGTTAATCGGCAATACAAAAACTATCCACCTAGCACGATAGGTCAAAATATATGCATAATTAGAACAATAATTAACATATGCGGATACTTTTCTGGTATCGACAGGAAATATACGTCCGTCTATGTCCCTAGGAATATTAAATCTTTCGTGGAGAATATGAAATGTATGACCTGATGACTGTTAGTTTCTCACCGTAAGACAGTTGATGGCGATCGAGTCTGGTATCGTTCTTCGGACCACGGCACTCATTCCACGCTCGAGACTAAGTTATCAGTTCCGGTTGGGATGAGAACATAAGGGAATGCAACAGAAAAATGGGCCAAATAATGTGTGCAAGCAGATCGGGCAGATGTTCCTGTGCTACTATGGAAAGTTGATAGTTCCAATTGCTGGCGTGCTTGAAGGGGTACAAGGGTCTGTGAGGATACACCAAGAGAATCCCAGCTGGCAAGGCAAAAGCGTATGCATTCGCGATGCACAAGCAAGGGTCCTCCTGGATCCCTTTCACCCATTCCGTGCAGAAGATCCGGCAGCAGGTCAATCACTAGTGTGCCTGAGGCGAATGAGGCTATTTGTGGTGTTAATACCCTCCAGTCTCCTACCAATATGGCGGTATTGAAACCAGTTGCCCGCCGGGTACTTCGTGATGAATGAAAACTAAAATAACATTGAGGGCACAAAGACCAACCACTAGCCTCCTCGTGGTGTGCTACTTGTGCCTGAAACGATTATTGTATACCGATGTGAGCAAGGGCTGTTGATGTTTTGCTATATAATCACATTGGTTCACTAAGTAATGACACCATATATCTGCCTTTTCTTCACCGAAGAATGGTGTTTGTGTGGTCAGGTTCCATCGCACCATTTAGACCAAAAATTTACGTGAGTTGTATGGCAGCTCTTTAAGAAAAACTTCTCTCATACCATGCAACGAGTGAGTCCAATTATATGAGGTATAAGGCTAAAGTCAGACCCAATTTGAGCATCCTCGGAGCCTATGACATTACAAAACCGTAGTGTCTCATCCCTAGATACAAATACCTCATGCTATTATGGAAAGTGAACATTTGGTGCCCACATATTTTTGAAGGTAATCTACCGGTTAAGGAAGGTTTTGGATGGACATAACTATCAAATAAATATTATGTTTCTCCTAACAAAACACTGCCCGAAATTCCTACTCTACAACATGTCTCTCTTCATATCTGTATACTTCCTTCCTCCTTTCATCCCGTCCAACATCGCTATTCTATTCCTGGTCTTTCCTCGTTTGCCTAGCATTCTCCCCTCTATCACAATCTCAACATCCCAGATATTTGAATAAATAAATTATAAATGTACTGTATCATCAAAGTTACGATTTTAGTTCGCTTGATCGGTCGTATTGTTAGTCGTAAAACACATTCATATGTACGTTGGTTATTAGGCTTCCGCGTCGTTGATCGATAGAATTTCTCTCCATTTTTCGGGTCTCTACCGCGTGTGTTGACCTTATTGACAACAGTTTCGCTGGCATTATAACCAGCGCCTACAGGTCGAAGGTAACGAACTGAAGTTCAAGTCGAGTTTAAAGGTTTTTATTTTACGTACGTGATAAAGTGCAATAATAAAATCAAAATAAACTATTTGTAACAAAGATCCGGAATCCCCGTTTTAGGAACAAGTGCCTTTTCAGGGTTGGCAGGAAAATCAGAGGTCCTACGCACAAAGGATATAGCGATATCGGAAAGTATTGGCCATCTTTAAAAATGGTCTTCTGCAAAATTTCTGCTTTCTGAATGACACTTCTTCGAAGGACTCTTGAATGTACTCTTAGTACATTCTAGAGTCCTTCGGGTAGAATGAACTCTTCTAGTATTAGAACCAGGTCACGACATTCTTTTTCATGAAGTAAAAACCATTGCAAAAGAGAAAAGATAATATTCCTGACTAATACATGAAGCCATTGATACTTAAAAAAAACCGGAACATAGAAGACGGATACCTTCTCCATAGTGCTTGGAAGAGAATTCAAGAGTCCTTTGAGAAATAACCAATCAGGAAAATGTGTAATATCTTTAATTATGTCGACCTTTAAATTCACATTTTAAAAATAATGGAATTTATGCATAAAAACACGATGACATTTACAGGAGAGAACATAAATGAAAGCATCCATTCTTAGGCATGACATCTTCTGATATACTTCATACTTAAACAAATGAGGAAAATAAAGACCATAACAAGGCCTACCAACATTGGCAATTCAACATACTAAATAATACATAAGCGAACTTCAGGGGTCAATTTTATGCAGTACTCAAGGGATTTCCGTGCCAATAGAGTTGAAATTTATGCGGCCAGTGGGGATATTGGCACATATTCGATATTGAAAACAGCAACAGGCACGGACTGCCTACTTCCAGAACGATTTCAAGCGGTCCGCGGAAGATTAACTGCACCGATTCATAGCCCCATGCGGTCCGTAGGGGGGAAAAATCCATTTCACGTGATTTAGAGCCGTTTTAGCAAAATTGGAAGTATTATCATAGACCAATGCGTTTTTTAAAACTGCATTTTCCGTTGGCATCGCGAAATAATTTAAAGCAGTTTAAATCCGGTTTAAAAGGCAGTATAAAAAAAGGATGGAAGAGTTATAATTGCATCCGCTGCAGTCATTTTGCCGTAATTCATATAATTTGTTCTCCATATATCGACCAATGAGGAAATACGCATATTTTTTAAAACTGTAAGGGTATGACACGAAGAGAGTTTATTCCCGTTTAATTTTTGTTTTGGAGTAGTGCAGTGTGGCACGAACTGAATCTTTGCCTCAATCCACCAAAATATCTAATTCTCCAACTAGGAGATCAGCAATGGTTTCCACCGTTGAAGGATAGTTTGGGAACCATTTGAAGGAATTAATTCAGGTCCAATGTTAACGTAGACGGTTGTCCTAGAGTACGGATGAGCTATCTCTTGAAATTCAACCCTTGGTCCATGTGGAGTTTGCTTCATGAGCCAAGAGGAATTTAGACATCATCATCATCAGTATTTCAATCCTAGGATTGGTTTATTGCAGCCCTCCATTTGCCTCTATTTAATGTCAATTCCCTCAATCCCTGATACCTTTTCTGTTTTACGTCTTTCTTAATTTGTCCTATGCAAATGTCTCTTGGTCTTCCTCGTGGAATCCTCCCTTCTATTTTTCCTTCTATTGTGTCTCAATGTGTATCCAATCCCTCTATATCTTCTTTGCCGTAGAGTTCTCCATATGGTTCTATCCTCTTCTGCTCTTCTATATACTTTCTCGTTCCTCACTTTCCCTGTCCATTTAATCTTCAGCATTCTCCTCCAGCACCATGCTTCAAAGGCTCTCTATTCTTCGCTGGTCCACTTTTCCAATGTTCCAAGTCTCGGAACTATAGAGTACCATGCTTCACACGAAAGTCTTGACGAATTGTTTCCTTGTTTCCAGCCTTAGGTTGTTTGAACATATTAATTGCCTCTTCTTCATGAATGCGTTCTTAGCTTGGGCTATTCTTCGCTTGATGTCGGTCGAACTTCTTCCATCCCATGTTATGATGCTGCTCAGGTAGATGAAGGATTCCACTTGCTCTAGTTTCATTCCTCGAATTGTGATATCTGCATTCAGCTTCTCTCTTCCGCACACAAGGATTTTAGTTTTCTTCTTGTTGATGTTCATATTATATTCCCCCAGCACTTGATCCATAGCACTTAAGAGATGCTTGCAGGTCCTCTCGCGTCATCGAGTAAAATATTGGCGATTCCTTGTTCTAGCGACGCTCAAAACCTACATCTCTTATCAAGTGTCCAACCTAAAGCCCCCTTTAAAATCAACTGCGAAATCTCGTCTTTAGAACTTACCTATTGAAAATACAGCATAGTGAAAACCGGTATCCTTGGCAAAGTTTAACTGAACAAATTTGAAAACTACTGATTTTGCCAGCAATTTGAATTTTGCTAGCAAAAATCACATGAATAAGAATGTAACCTTCGCTCGACGTGTAATTACTTCAATTTAAAGGAACTTCATGAGTCTTTGTAATTATACATCTTTAGGAAATAACGGAAGGTAGAGGAGTAATGCAGGCAGTGGGAGAAGAGAGAATTTCGGGTAAACGGGGAGGTGGAAGGAAGAAACTAAATTTTCTAAACAGCATAAAAGCAGACGGAAGTTACGAAGAAATGAAGATAGAAATAATGTAGGGCAAACAAAAGTTCTGGTACGTAGAAGATAACGGTCGCTAGGAACCGTTCGATGCCTATTTTAATAAGTAGAAAAAATATGTAGACCGATTCACTTAGGTCAACTTTCCATCTTCATTGGTACCATTCTGAGTGTCTATTACTAGTTCATATAGCTTATAAAATCAGTGGCTCCTCATACGTGCCTACAGTTAAAAATGGAACGTAGCAATCAGTCCCGGTTTCATCCTATCGTTTATTTTTACACATTGAAAATGTAACGTCTCCTTTTACCTTGATGTTTCTGCCTGGATCGCATAAATGAATATTTTTGATGCCCTTGATAACATCACGGATTTTACATAGAATAAGTTTTGCGATGAAAAAAATTTTTCTTAATCCTAAAAAAAGTAATAATCCCGACGGTCGGTTTGGTCGGTGAAGGTAGGGTTCACACAATACTAAGTCTAACGTGGCGTGTGAAATCAAAAAAATTAAGGGGTGGTGATATTCTTTTCCCTGTGCCACCTATGGTTCCCCAGGAAGATCTGGTACTCGAAAAATCGCAAAACCTAGGCGGAACTGAGGGTGCACGAGAGGTATGCCCGGGAATCGTACCCGGACCCTCTGGTCAGTGAGTGTCGCAAAGATCTACCCTGTGGCCCACCACATCCCCAGATATTCCCAGCCCACGTATCTTCAATCCTAATAGGCAGAGCTCAAATTGTCAGACGCTCTATCCCTGGTCTACCGCGAGCCTGAAAGAAAACATATAACCTCTAATCTACAAGGGTGGACAGACGAAATGTAAGAATCAGGAAAAATTTTTATCTTTCACTCGAGTAACCCACGTGCAAATCTCGTGATACTAAAAAATATGGTCGTTCTTTGATTAACCGTAAAAATAAACGGGAGTACATGTGGTGAAAAGTCTAGACGTAAAACGAGATTGAAAAAAAAAACTAATTCCCATTTAATGAAAAAAGCGGAGACGTGCACTACTTTCGAACACAGCAGGGCGAAATGGGTCGTCATGGTACCCGCAATAGTTTCAAAGCGATGTTTGCTTGTTTGCTCCACCGTCTTGACCTACCCTTGGGCGCAGCTTGATTTTCCGCTCTCCCGTTTCCATGGCAGCTGTTGATCGACGCGACGCGGGGGACGCGGAGCACCTGGCTAGACAGACATTGTGGCGGCCGAGTCGAAAAGCCTATGCTGCAGGGGTGAGGTTTGATCACTGCCCTCCATGCACTTCCTCGCCCCTCGTTTGACCTGGATAACGGACATCCCTCCTGCCCCCATCACTGTCCTCCTCCGTGTCCTGAAATAGGTGTGGTACAAACCTCTAAACAACGAATACACAAAATGACATGTGAAAAAAACCACAAATTGATATTAAGAGCGAATTTATGAAATGTTCCATCGGTCAAAGTTGGTTCATGACGAACTCATTGCCTAAGCACTATTACATTCCTAAGCCTTTTAGAACACTAAACATAAAACTCTAAAAACTTGTTTATTGTAAATCATTTCTCATATTCCCAAAGCTTTTATCTCCCTTCATTGAATCCTATTCCTTGCCTACCACCGTCTCTTTCACCGTAAAATTCTTCCCTTTAGTCACAGTTTGCAACATTCCATCACCATATAATGTGCCATGCCATGCATCCAAATTTCCCGACTTATTTAAAGGAAAAAATCTATTCTATGGTTTTCGGCTCAACTTGATGGAACTTCATGGTGAAAAATGAATAATATTAACTCTGTAAGTTCCACCGATTTTTATTTTGAAAACGGCAGGTTTCGTTGAATAGTCGACTTCATCAGGTCACATAGGTCAGGACACATGGTAGGAGACCTGGTGATGCCGACTATTTGACTAAACTGGTCGTTATCAAAATAAAAATCAATGGAACTTACAAAGTTATTTTAATTCACTTTTCCAAAAAATCTATCTTCTTCTTCTTATTTCAAAGAAAGAGTGAATAATTACAAAATAATGCTTATTTTACTTTTTTGATTATTACAGGAAAAATAAACAGACTTGGACAGTAGGAGACCCAGGCAATCTTTTCATCACATTTACTCAGTACTCTTCTAATAAATCCTAATGTTTTGTTAGCTTGTCCACATGTTCCCCATATTATATTTTCACCCAGGGGAGGTCGTGAGTGAGTGTTACGCCTAGGTATTTAATTGTGTCTACACATTTCATTTCGGTGTTCCCAATGCAGTAGGCGTCCGGGAGGGAATTTCTTCTTTTTCCAAAAATTTATGACTACACACACTTTTAAGTTTAATTCTAATTGTCAAGTGCCGCACCAGCGTTGTAGAGCATTAAGGTCAGCAGCTTATGTGTCCTCTGCACTGCATCGTTGGCAAATAAACGTATCTTACTGGTGACTACGGAGTCAATGTCGTTAACGTAACGTAGGAGTGAAAGAGGTCCAATGACACTTCCCTGGGGAACACTTGAAGTAACTTCTATTGCATTTGAGCTAACTCCATCTATGACTACTTTTTGTACCCGACCATTAAAAAATCTTGAATCCAACCCCGGATATTTTTATCTACGTCACATGCTTCTAGCTTTGCGACAATGAGATACTTTGTCGAAAGCTTTCTGAAAGTCTAGTAAAATTGCGTCCCCTGGAACAATGCTCTCTCCCGAAATAAGAATAGAATGAACAACAAGCGCATGTTGCTTCTCGCAGGATACCGTGCTGATTTTCAATTAATAACTCCTAACTATCGAGTTTTCTCTCGATCAAACTATCATCTCCATCTTCCATAAACTTGCACGAAATGGATGTAAGGGAAATAGGTAATTAATCGAATCCTCCTGGTCCCCATTTTTAAAGATTGGTGTTAAGTTAGCAGTTTTCCAATCTCTAGGAACCTTGTGATCCACCAGCGACTTCTTAAATATTCTTCCTAGATACGGCGCCATTTCCTTAAATATACGAGCGGGCATTTCATCGGACCCGGAGGATTTATTAGGCTTAATATTTTTCAACAAAAGTTCTATTCCATTATATGAGAATTCAATTATGGGCATCGGTTGACCGGCATGATTTGGGCTATTGCGGGTATTCTGGGAGATATTAGTGAAGACGCTTAGAAAGAAGGAATTTAATAAGTTAGCCTTTTCCAAACAGCTGGTTACTCTTTCGCCTTTATCATATATGAGTGAATTAACAGTTGACTTATTTCCCTGAACTTCTCTGACGTATGACCAAAATGCTTTTGGATTCTCTATCGAATTTCCCGCTAACCTTTTCCTTTTGAATTCCCTTAACGTTTTCCGAAATTCATCCATGGCATTCGCCCTAGATATCTTATAATCATAAGTGATCTCATTCTTTTTGTCGCTAGAGATATCATTCCTAATATTTTTCAGCTTGGCGTGACATAGCTTTGACGTCGTCATGCCGTTCTAACATCCGCGTTTTATCATCAAGGTTCCGTGCAAACTTTTATAAATTTACTCAGAATGAACTTGTTGACAACTAAGTGCGTGATCTCAAGGAAGTGATTACACGTATCCTTAGTACTTTGGTGATTACTATGTTTCTTAAAACTAGCAAATTGATTCTTTAGCACATTTTTTGGCCATGCTACAGAATCAATAAACATAAGGACTTTTCCGGAAATATTCGTTGCTAACAAATAAAGAATATTATCGCCCCTATTTGGTGAAGTGGCAAGATAATTCAATGAGTTCGACGTAAAAGAATTCAATAGGGATTCGGAGATATCTTTGTCTTTACCGCCCGTTTTAAAACTATATGTGCTCCAGTCAATATATGGGACATTGAAATCTCCACCAATTATTACGTCGCGACGATTGCGTTGGGATGAAAAATCTTTGATTTGCTGATATAATTCTAGTATTGAATTTTCTCTGTCGACTCGTGGCCTGTAAAATGTGCATACATAAATTCTTTTGGATCGAGGAATTTTAATTGAACACCAAATGCTTTCCAAACCATTATCCGGGATGTTGGGTGTTGGTTGAGGTCTATCATCACCTATTACGCCGTTTAATTACTGTTCTGTAGTAACATGAAAGAAAATTTCACAAACAAATCATAGAGTAAATGGTAAAAATAGGAATGCAAGGACTTTTAGCGATGGTGCAGCAAATGTATTCTTAACCTCATCGTACTACGGTAGGAGAGGTCATGAGAGTATGATTAAAGAGGTCAAGCGTCGAATAGACAGAATTAAAATATTATTTTTCTCATGAACGTTTGGAAATCAGAATAGCTCTAAGCAATTACGCTAAGGGGAAGAGTATATTTCTCTCTTCATTCTATCGTAATTAGCCTAGTATTTAGTCATTATTTCATCTGACCTTAGTTTATAGTATTTCTTGTTACTAACTCCTCCTTTCGTATGCAAAGTGAATTACGAGCATTATTTTTTAATTATGTTACAATATATATATATATATATATATATATATACATACATATATATATTTATATTTATATGTATGTATGTGTGTGTATATCGTAATTACAAATCAAGAAAAAATTAATTTTGATGTTGCATACCTGGTGCCCTATGTCACCCACCCTAGTATTGGGTTACAAGGTACCATGTAGATCTACATATAAGGAGTTACAGATAGTACACAGATCTACAGATAAGGAGTAAGGTAGAGATGAATTCATGTTTAATGCTGCCAAAGTGTTGGTAGTACATTAGGAAAATTTTAAGAAATTGGGAATAATTCTTAGAACAGAGTCACAGGGAAGACTAAAAGGCCCCAGGAATCGTCAGGAGACATTCTGCATGCGTGCTGCAAATGCAACCGCCTATCCACCACCCACACGGTTTGTCATTATTATTCAATCAACGTCGATGTTTCGGAAAGAGTACTGGAGGAAAATGATGGTTTTCGTCACAGACTGTGCCACTTTTCAGCTCTCCACGCATCCATTCTTGATCTCCACTCCCATCCATTGATTCGCACTCCACGTCAACCCCCATGCACTCAAGGACGCGAATGCGCACTATTGTTTTCTTCCCTACAGTATCTATCTCGGCGCGCTGGCCATTTTACCTCGCCTTTTCCTCACCAACCGTCGGCTGAACGATTATTTCCCAACTGGGCTATGGGAGAAACGGACGGGGATGGCGGGTGGGTGGCCGGGGGTGGGAACGGGAGACGCGGGACAAAGGTGCGGCGGCAGCAGTCTCGGATGGAAGCGCGTGGGAAGGTTAGGTTAGGGGGGAGGGAAAAGGGTGACACAGGAAGTAGATGGAGCTGGGTAGTTGTTGAGAAGACTCGTGAAAAGTCAAACATGGAGCGTAGTTTTGCATGTCTCGGACGCCTGGATTTTAGGCAAGAGGTTAAGAGTAGATTCGAGAATTTTAAAATGTAAATTTGGGAACGAATGGAGAATATAAATGGATGGAAATGAAAACAAACGTTGGAGCTCTAGGGCATAGTAGAGAGAGAGAAGCAGCCATTTGGAGAAATGCAAGTAAGGTAGGAAAAGTGGATGCTGGAGATACTATGAGGCAATGGGATGGATGGTGAAAAATGGCACTAGACAGAAACCAAGGTAGGGGAAGGAAGATTATAGGCATTTCGGATGAAATAATGCAACCATTTCAGAGAGTAAAAATCATTCGCCTTGACCGGGATTCGAACCCGGATCCCTCGATATCCGGCCGAGTGCTTTAACCACTTAAGCTACCGAGACGTCCTCTTATACGGTCTCGGTAGCTTAAGTGGTTAAAGCACTCGGCCAGATATCGAGGGATCCGGGTTCGAATCCCGGTCAAGGCGAATGATTTTTACTCTCTGAAATGGTTGCATTATAATGCACACATAGCGGGTGACTCCGTTAAAGTTACTATTACAGTTTCTTGAAATTTCGGATGAAATTAGTTTAGATAGGAAGCATGCAATGCTAAAGAATCAGTTGTTGTAATATGTAGAAATGGGGATTGTCTGATACTATCTGTAATGTTAGTTAGGGCTGAGGAGTACAGTAATGTTTCGTGTCCTAACCCTTCAAAACCTTGCCATAACCCAGCAGGTCACTGATAATAATAATAATAATATTTAGGATGCATTCTTTTCCGTGCCATTTAGTTTCATATTAAACATGATTATCAGAGTTTTTGGTAAAAAAAGGACAAAATTATTTTCGTTTCTGTGTATAAATGATCCTTACGTAGACGCTCCTCCATTTACATGTTTTCTAGACCCACCACTGCTCTATGAGATGTCATCCTGATTTCTGAACTCCATCCACAATCGTTTTGAATTTGATCTGAATACTTCCAAAGCCACTTTAAAAGTTTTTAGGAATATTCGAACGCATCTGACGAAGGCAGGAAAACACATGAGGGAAGGGGAAGACGAAGGGGAGTGACCCTGGAAAGACGCGTGGAATGGCTCAAGAATACTTAAGGGGTACAAGTGGCCGGAAGCAGAGCAGAAGGTTCGGCGGACGGGGCCACTGTACTCGGGGGGGGGACTGGGGGAGGAAGAGAAGGATTTGGAGGAATGGATCGGGAAGGGAGCTAGAAGAGAAGGATATTGAAAGGAGAGGCAGGGGCGGCGCGAAGGAGAGAGGACAACCATAGGACAATTGGTGAGGACAAGCCAAGAAGACGGGTGAACACGATAACTTATTGGGAGAGAAATTTTACCCATCGTCTCCCCGCTCTCTCACGTCTAACCTCTCGCGACAGGGCGACAAATACATTAGGGAGGGAAAGAGAGAGAGAGAAAGAGAGAGAGAGGTGACAAATCGAGAGGAGAGTAGAGAGGGGGAGAGACCATCTGGTCTAATACTGATCGACTACACGTTGAAGGAATCATGAAAGTAATCAGGGTCCCAGAAAACGGACAGTGTGCAAATATTTGAGCGTAATATTTTAGGAGAGGTGTTCTTTTGCGTTGGTCAGACCCCACCACGCATACGCGTTTAGGGCCCTGCGGTGAAGTGACTAATGTTTTAGCCAAATTAGGAAGAGAGAAAAAAGCTTCTCGTTTATCTTTCACACTATAATAGGAAATCCTAATTACGGTTCAGTGGATGTGACAAGATCAACTAGTTCAATTAAATTAATCTATAAAAACGAATGATTTGAGTACAGCCTTGACACAGAGGAAATAATTTCAATCCCATATTATGCAGTGGACGAAACCTCGGTTAGAAAAGAAAAGATATTGCTCTACAATCGAGCCTTTTAAGAAATCGTTTTTCCTCTGTTCAATTAATGACTAAAAAAATAGAAACCTAGATCATAACGTCAAACAATTTGAATTATTCAAAACTGGCCCGCAAAAAAAATATCTCGAGTAAAAATAATCAGACAATACGCTAGAAACTGGTTAACTAATATCCCCTGCCACAGGCTCTCACGGCAGATTTAAGAATAACTAGCAGATTAAAATGTTCAATTTGTACAAAATAATGAATTCCACATGCGCCCGCGTTGAATATTTACTCTGTTGAATACGTAACTTACTGTTTCCCCCGGTTCTTCGTCCTATGAGCCAGCTCTCTTACGAAACAAGTCCGTCCCGAGAGAGTTTTTTTCATGAAAGGCATCTCACGATCACGGAATATAAATGTACAAGTCTAGTTGAGGGATTCTTTTCTTAAACAGCGACTTGCGGTCGCTGTTTAAGAACAAGGTCCCGACGTTAAAATCTAGAAAGGATTGCTTCGAGGAGATATGCCATTTTGTGAAGAGCTAAGAATACTTGCTAACATGATATGAGAACAGAGGAGAAGAGATAAGGAGCTGCAAGGAGACTGAAAGTTTGGATGGGCGAATGGAAAAGGGATGGAAGGGCAAAAAACATGGGCAAAAAAAAAGAAGGAAATGCTGGCACTCAGACCTCAAGCATTTCCTATCTCTTTGCTGTCCAGAACATTAATGACCAAAACCTTCTACCACCGTTTTGACTTGATGGAATGTTCCAATCGTCTAAACGAAAAAAAGAAACGGGGAATCTTTCTTCGTTAAGTACCTATTACAAATCTCTTATGGTAATTCCTTGAATCTTGGTCCATGGAGTGACAGCTGACCGCACCACAGTGCAAATAGTTAATTCCACAGAACTGCCGAAAACAAACATCATTCCCAAAGTGAAAGGAGTGGAAGTGAAAATTCATATTGGGGAGTCTAATAAGACGATAAAAAACTGTAGTAATATACTAGTACATTTCGGACGTATAATGAAAAAAATCTAATGTGACGGTGTTAAAAGTAAAACCTTCACTTCCGGAAAGTACCTGTTGTGCAGTATCTAATTCTGCACTTACGAATAAGCGGTCTCACGATATTGATTAGGTGAAGCATCAAGTCTTTCCTGAGTGAAGTGGTTCTGAAAAATACAAGTGACCTGTTACGCGTTTGGCTGCATTTCATTGCCTGTTTCACCACGCCCTTCAATGTCTTCCACTGAAGCGTTTCTCAAACAACACGTGTGCGATAAAGAATACACGTATAACAAAGTTGTTATACCTGTACATTATAATGTACTGCGCTGTTTTTTTTGTGATGGTCTGCACTCCATTTTATATTATTTCATTCCTCTATAATACATTTTGAAATATGATCTGTAAAGTCAACTATAATATTACCATAATTGGATTGAAAAGGTGGTAGAACTATTCTGTCGGTATAATCCAAGGAGGGCACCCAAATATTAAGAAAAAATATCAATCAGAAATAAAAATATTACAATCATCCAATTGATGACGAGGAATATGAAGAGTCTCAACTGCCACTTTAAAAAGGTCTCATTTTCGTCAAACAACGAGGGGATCGCTAAATGGACAGAGGAGCTGGAGAGTAGGAAAAAGATAACTGCTGTGGAGGAATGATTGAATTAGGGGAACCTAGATTTTAAAAGCAATGACAAGGCAAGAGCCGGCGAAGATGGTTGGTGAAAAATACATGCATGGATGAAATAGAAGGAAAGTTGAATAACGGCCGAAGGCCCAATCCAAATTGAAGAAGAGATCGGGGAAAAATTATCAGGGAAATGATTTTTTGAAGTAAGAAAAAAGCGGACAAGAAAGAAAAACTCACCCGTAACAAGTCTAAAAATTGAGTTCCTTGGGAAAGATACGGACGAAGTGCTCTATAAAATAATGAAGCACGGTATGTGAAAGTGTATTACTATTATTAAGTAATCTACCGGTTAAGGTAGACTTTGGATGGACATACTACCAAATAAATATTTTAAGACTCCTAACAGAGCACAATCCAGCAACCTACTCTACATCAGGTCTCTCTTCATATCTATGTACTTCTTTCCTCCCTTCATCCCCTCCAACATCCCTATACTGTTCCTGCCCTTTCCTCGTTTGCCTAACATTCTCCCTTCTATTACCTTCTTCAACATCCCACTGCCGCTCAATACGCCTTTCATCCATTTTTCCGCCTCCATAGGATTTCTCCCAAAAAACCTCTCTCCTCGCCCACCGTGCCTAGTACTTCCTCATTTGTTTTCCTTTCGGTCCATTTCACCTTCTTCATTTTTCTCCGTACCCCCATTTCAAAAGACTCCAATCTTCTTTTATCTTCCTGCTTCAGTGACCACGTTTCCGCTCCGTACATAACTACGCTTAATATCAAAGTTTTTACGAGTCTTTTCTTAACATCCTTACTCAACGTCCCCGTCATCAACTCCCTCCCCCTTGTGAAAGCCGCTTTTCCAGCGCAATTCTTCTACTTACGTCCCTAATACTTTGACCGTGTTGGTCCAAAACACTTCCGAGATACGTAAACTGTTCTACCTGCTCCATTTTTTTCCCTCCTATTTTAATGTTTAGCTTAACCATTTCCTTTATGGAAAATCGCATAACTTTTCTTTCATTTATATCGATTCTCATCCCATGTGAAAATGTTTGAACAACTCAAACATTGATTTCCTTTCTATATTTTAAAATTTTTCCTAAGGAAGAATTCACGGGGCATTCGGAGAATATTAAGGTGAAAATATTCCTAGCTCACTAATGACAATTATATCTCAGGATGACATAGCCGAAATAAGTGCAATAATTCCTTCATCACCGATCCTCCTATATTAATTCCTTTATGAGCAGCACTCCAATATTAAAATTCAGCATTGATAACGCCAAAGAAAATAATATATCATTGATATGTGAAATGTCATGGTAATGTAATGAGAGGGGATAGAGATTGCTGCCGATTACTTTTGAACAAACAGATGTCCCCTCTCCAAGGGATTGCAAAGGATGCGCCACGTCCCCCTGAGGCTACCGAATCGCTATAGCAGTCTTCTATAAATATGGCAAACACAAGCAAGAGGAAGGAGGGTGGAATAAGGGAGAGGAGAGGGGAAGATAAGCAGTCGGAATAAAAGTGAGGGAGAGGACAAAGAGGAAGATGAGGTCGGAGAAAGTTTCGGAGAGCAGGGACGAAAGGGGGATGAGAGAAAGAGAGCACCCATCTCCCCCTTCTCCCCACCCCCTCGCATCCCTACACCCCTCCGGGTTTAGAATGGGTCGCCCTGCCATACACGGATCGGGCCATTCCCACTCAGGACCCGAGGCTGGAGGCGCCGGCCTCTCCCCTCCCCCGTCACACTCCTTTCCCCCTCGCCTCTCCTTGCGCACCCAACCCATCCCCCGCTCGAGTGTCCCCTCCGCCCCCCATATCCTTGCCCCCTAACCAAACCGACCCCCACCCAATCTCCGCCCCCACTCGACTCCCACTTCGGTCCCACCCTCAACCTCCCCGCGCCCTCGCGCTGACCCCCCTCCCCACACACCCCCCACCGTTGGTGCCACCCAATCCCTCACCCCCCGGTACTCTCACCCGCCCCCCTCTCGATCCCCGAATCCAAGCCCGACTCCACGCGCCCAACACACACCCCGTTTCCCCCTCCGCATGGCTCCCCTCCCCCCGAACTACTCCTCCATCCCTGATTCCCTCTCTTCCCACCATTTCCCCTACTCCTACTCCTCCTCCCTCACACTCCCCCTATCGCCCACTCCACCGCCGACGCGCGTAGGGAGAGTGCGCCGTAGAGCCCCGGAGGGGGGTCGGGGAGAGGGTGGGAGATGGAGGTGACGGCGGGAGGCAACGGGAGCCAGTCCCGCACCCGGCGAGCAGGGGGAAAGGAGAGGCGGCAATACGGTTGTGGGGGACCCAATCTTCTCCCATCTCTCTCTCTCTCGTTTACTCATCTAGTTGCTTCGAACTCCCTACCTCTTAAAATTATTCACGGCGAGAGATACCACCGAACAACCCCCTTCATTCCACTGAGAGAGGGGGGATCTTCCCTCTCGATGTTTCCGGGGTGGTTCCCGAACCGGGGAAACGACGTCGACACTCCCGGCAGCTGGGATCGCTCGCCCTCGTCGTCGAGAGCCCTCACGATCATCTCCTCCTCCGCCCGGGGTGGAGGAGGAAGCGGCGGGGCCGGGAGACGGAATGTCGAGGAGGAGAAGAGCGACCCCGCCGACGGGAGGAGAGAGTCCTAAGAGAGGGTCGGGATAGTTTGCGGGGCCGCTCCCTGGAGGAGTGTTCCGCCCACCCCGCCGGAGGTCCGACGAGGGAAGTAGCGAGGTGTGGGGCGGGGAGAGAGGTGGGGAGGAGAGGGTCTTGTCTTTGCGGCGGTGGAGGCAACGGTGGCGACCACGGAAGGAAAGAGGAAGTTTGTCTCCATTCTCGGCGTGAATCGAAGAGAGAGAGAAGGAGGAGGTGAGAGGTCCTTTTGGGTCTTCTTCTCGCTTCGTCCAGTCCCAAAACATAGGACCCAGTCCAGTCAAAGCCTTTTAGAGTTGGCGGAAAGTATGTACCATCACCGGAATTCGCGTCCGTGAGCGAAAAAAGGAGGGTAACTAGATGCTCCTAAGGGTACCCCCGCGCTCTTTTCCTCAAGAGTGCCGTATCGAACGGTGTTTGTGTGCGTGTGTGTGTGTGTGGGTGAGGGGGGATCGTATGTGCGCGCCGCTCGGAGGGAAATGTATCTCCGAGGGGAAAAAACGATGAAATGAACGGATGGACGCCGCGTCCGTGCGCGTTTGTGGATGTGTCGCCCCGGAGGCGCGGAGGAGGTGGAGGAGGAGGAGGAAGAAAAACGGTGCAGGTGGGCGGGAGAGGGGCGGGCGGGGACGACGGCAGATTGATTTGTGAATCGCTTTTATTTTTAGAAACCCCTTGCGTGGGAGCGGGCGGCGCTTCGCTTTTGTTCCCCCGCACGGCGGTGTCGGTCTGGCTCGGGAGGCTGAGCGTTTGCCTCCGCGACGGTGCCAAGGAGCAGGCCGCGGGGCAACGACGGGCGACCGGTTGAGAGGGACGCGGACGACGGGCAACCCGTTGACGGCGATCGCCACAGCTGTCCCCGCTAGGATCACACCGGAGGCGGCGTCACCGCCTGAGGAGGACCTCTCTCTCCCGGAATTACGGCGACTGCCCGCGCAACCCTCAGCGGTGTCGTGACTGTCTCACAGTTCCCCAAAAAAGACACCCTCTGTGGACCTTTATCTTCCCACTCGTCCCCGAAAGACTCCGAACCCCTATATCGTCTAGTCCCCATTGGGACTAACAGGCGCGCCGAGCGGAGGGTGCGTCATCAACGGGTGTGGTGGCTGTCTCCCCTCCCGGCACCCGCTTCGGGAGGTGCGTGTGCTCATTTTCCGCAAGTATTGCACCCCGCTCCCCCCACCACCCTCAATTATTCCCCACTCACTCTCTCAAGCGTCCGTCTATCCTCATCCCTCATTATTCCACGCGTTCGTGTCCCCTCTCCCCCTTACCTCTACACCTCATCCCGTGTGACGGGTCGGTCCAAGACGGCCTGCCGCAACAGGAGGGGGTGAGGGTCCGGTCGTGCAGTACCCGGAGCACTATCCCCCTCTCCTCCCTCCCCGGTGTCCTCACCCTAGTCTCCACCCTCTCCGATCACCCCCACAAAACGAGTGCACCCCGTCGAACTTATTTCGAGTGTTTCTCTCTCTCGGTGGATATGATCGCCGAGATTAAAAAAGTGGGGACCTCGCGAAGGAATCCATACAGTTGCGGGAAGAAATTAATGAAATAATCTAACTTTTCCTTCCTGACCGGCAAACGTTTCGCCCTAATCTTTCCGTGCTTCACTACCCTTCCCTACCCTCACCACCCCCCAGGGTTCCGAGAGGTGAGGAGGGAAAGTTGTCTCCCAAGGCCCGGACGACGTGTTAACCTCTCCCCCTTCTACAACCCTCCCACATTCCTCCCCACACCCTCAGGAATAAGAGGAGAGGGAGGAGGATCGCGTGCGGAGAGATACGTGTCGAAGGAGTCGCGCTCGGGATCGAATCAATCTTTCAATCTCTGGAGCGTTCCGTGGGATTTGGTCACCCTGAGGAGGGAAGAGCACCAACCACCGTTCACCTCTCTCTCCATTCACGAGGTAAGTCCAAATAGCCAAGCTTTACTCCCTCTTGGCTTGGGGTGGAACCCAAACAGCCCAGTTACTCCCCCTCTCTGCCTTTTTCCCTAGCCGTGTGAGAGAGGACAGTGGTCATGTCCGAACCCCAGGAGGCTCAACCGAAACGCATGTTAAAGGGAGCCGATGATGAGAAACATAACTCCCTGTGGAGTTCACGTCGTATTTTCCCCAGGACTGCGGCGAAAGTGGACTGGAAAGCCTTCGTCAAAATTACGTTCACTGTCCTGTCGATTAATATCGCCTCACTGAAACTCTCAAATCGGGGATCTTTTGAGTTTCATCTTCAGGGAGACACTAAAGATTAGACTACTCAGAGGCATCTATTTCATCCGTTTTAACATTCGATTCTGTTCGTTCAATCAGTTTCTTGGTCAGGAAGGTATGCAACATTTATGGCAAGAAAGTGGGTGTTAAGAGCCCAAGTAGCATGGCGTGGGAATTTATTGCATCATGGGTACCTCTACGTCTCAGCAGTGCGTCACTGAAAGGAAAACAATGACCGGAACAAGTGGGGTGAACAACTGGATACTAGTTTCTCACTGATCTCTAATGCTGAGAAATTTGAAACACCAATGTCCGCATTGAGCACCTATTTGCTATTTTCATAGTTCCGTTTTGTGTAGTGCCTCATTGTTGGGATGAACCGAGGTTTCAAGAATGACAATTTTTCGGCCCTAAGGAAATATTTTAAAAGTGCTATGAAGACTAAGACTTCAAATTCTATTGGTAAAAAGTTTGAATTTCGAACTATTTAATTTTTTAGAGAAACACAGGATTTGAGGGGGTATTCAAAAACGACGGTTTAAATTTTTCCAAGCTTAAGTTGAAGTAACTGTTGAGGTAGTGTCATTATTGAATTTTATCATGTAAACAGTCACTAGTAAAGTCGTATTAATTGCCATGGTGGTAAGGTTAATTATTCCCAAGGGGTACAAATTACTGAACTCAATCAGCGTACAAGAACAGGAACAAATGAGCTGTTGAAGAATTTCACTTATCTTAATGGGAGCAATCTATTTATAAGGCAACATTTATGACAATTACTGTGTACCCAATGCATTTGATTTCGTAAAATGAGATAATAGTCACCTTTGAAACAATTTTCACAAAAGGTTTTCATGGGAAATCTTGTTACCTAATTGTCTAAGCAATTCTTACAGATAATTAGATGCTCTTTCGAGAAAAAATGAAGCTTCTTCGAGACTATATGAGAGCAATCCATTTCCAAAATGCCTCAGACGTTATCACTGATATAATTATACCTAAAAGTTACACCTCGATAGCTGTAGACGAAAACATTTGAAATATTTCCATGCCCTATACTCTTCAAGTAGTAAATGATTCAATTTTCAATCCTTTACAAACGCTATCCACTAAAATAAATAATATAGTGAGCTGAATTCCTAAACTGCCGTCTTTATTAAAGCTCCATTAAGATTATTACTAGGATCTTTGGATATCCGCGGAGAAATAAAACCGTAAGTCAATATAGGGAGCATAAATGAATTAATGGCCAATAAAAATATCTATCAAATGATTCGGATGTATTTTAGAAAATTCTACCACTGCTGCTATAAGAAACTATTATATCTTTAGAATAAAACTGAAAAATCTACTTCATTTGTTAGTTAACCAAAGCGTTGATTAAGTTTCTATTAAGAGCAATGGCAATTCCATTAATTCTTTCAAAACTCTCTGTCCGTAAAAATAAAAATAAAACATATCCGTAAGAATTTGCCTTTTACCGTATTTATGTCATGGTGAGAAATTTGATTTTTGGTTGACTAATATATATTTATAGTTTACTTTTGTGCGATGAAAGTGGTAGCACTGAAGTTAGATGATCTTTGGTTAATATATTTTTTATTAAACTAATCAGCCTTCTTAGCGAAGAGGACTTTTATAGGTATTCATCACACTTTCCTACGAATGTGAATTCATGTTATTATTTAGGAAAGATTATAACTAGCAGTGATTTTCTTCCTCCACGACAACTGATAAATCTGATCAAGATCATTTTGAATGTTTTTAACTAAGCCTACCGTTTAGCAATTGGTTTTTGGTGGACCGCGAGTACTCGTGAACACCTTGCGAACCTATTAACTCATTTGGCACAGTATAAACAGCTTTTGGACTTTATTATTTAAATCTTAAGGTCGCGAGATTTTCCAAAAACATTTGACTAATGTACAACATGCTCATTATTTTTCCCCCTCCCTCAAACTCAACCAATTTTATTGTTTCTATCGCGACCTCATTAATTCTCAATTTCTTCACGACTCATTTTTTCTCCCCTTTCCGAATTTCTCCCAGCGATTAAAATTTCCCCTCCATCCCCAAACCGCATAAAGTACTTCTTTGTTCGTCATTCCACTCCAACCATCTTATTTTCCACATCCTTCTCAAGACCCGCCTTCAAAATTTCTCCAATCTACGCCACTCTTCTATCCAACTCATCCTCTTGCCTCGAACACCAGGATTTATGCTCCATCAATACATACTCTCCTTCAAAGTCTTCATTGATCCACGTTAAAAAAAATGGCAAGGGAAAAAGCTTACCGTTCCGCTCGACCCGTATGTACGAGCACTTAGGTGAATCATTAGAGCCTCATTTTTTTTACCAGGATCATAATGATGTGCGCGCGTCGTTTTATGAACCCCCGCATCCAAGTGATACTAGGGGCGGGAAGGGGGTGTGTGTGGGGGGGAGAAGTGAGTTTCATGTGCGGGAGAGTTGAAAAATTGGGGCGTTACGAGACTCGTACACTACTTGGGAACCAATCCATTCCCGCTCGGCGAAGGGAAATAAAAAAATTATAAAACCCAACCGTGCGACTCACCCACCACCTCCCGCAGCACCCGGGACGAAACTTCTCCCACCACGCAAGACTAATCCTTAAGAAGAAAGAGGCAATGTTAAGGAGGTCATGGGGTGTAAGAACGGGAGGAAGGAGAAAACGCAAGAGAGGGGGGATGGAGCAGCGGTTTGGGGACCCCGGGGGGTGAAGACGGCAGATTCTGAGAACCCCTTTCCACTGGATGGGGGGGTGCGGGGATCGGTTTGTGAGACGGCGCGCGACGGGGTGGAGTGGGGGCGAACGGAGGAGCGAATGGGCGGGAGGACGGATATATATACGAAACTCGAGAGGTATCGGATGGTCGGGATGGTTTCCCTTCGACGGTACAGATATCAAGACGGGAGAAGGAGGAGGATTTAAAGTGGTTCATTGATCCCCTCCACCCTCTTCCCTACTACGGCCGTTCTCTCCCTCTCTCTACCCCCTGGAGACTCTCCATCTCCACCCATCCTTCCTCCGAACCGCACAACCCCAAAACTTATCCCTGTACCCCCGTCCTCCTACCCACCTTGCCTCCCACCACCCCCTCCGCTCGAATGCATAATGAGATCGACTAAGAAATCGATACGGTAGTGACGACGCCCGAAGGCAATTAAAGGCGAGTCTTTGGTGGGGTTGGGGAGGGTGCTTTGGAGGCGGTAGAGTAGGTATGGTGGAAGAGGATGGAGCGGTGGTGGATGGGATGCAGAGGGAGAGGAAGAGGAAGGGCGAGAGTTGGTGGGTACGGAGTTGAAACTGATTTCCTTGATGAGGGAGTGAGTGAATGAGAGAGAGAGAAGGAATGGAACAGGGAGAAGGTGGGTTTGAAAGGGCGGACGGTTGGAGAGAGCGAGGGGGGATATTTACGGGTTGGGATAGTGATTAGTCCTAGGTATCAACCCCCGACTTCTATAAAATTTCGAGGTGAAGTGGGGGAAGTGGGACGGGGGGAACGGAATGCGAAGCGAAGGGAGGTGATTGGAGGGAGGGCGATGAGATTTCAAGCCGAGGCGAGGGAGTCGTCGTCGATGGGTGGAGAGGGAGCGTCGGGAGAAGGGATGATAAATTTCCGAACGATTTCATCTCAATTCGCCCTAGTTCCCACCGAAAACAATACACATTTTATGGAATTCAGAAAATGGCATCCCATTGAAAAGGATTTCTGTGGAAGTGAGCACCCTAGCCCATTTTTGATCGTTTCAGACCAAGGCTTACACCTCTTATATTCACTCGATTCTTTGCGATTTGCGATTCTATAGGATTGAAACTATACAACCGAGTAAGCTTGCCAATTTTTGATCGTCTCAGACCAAGGCTTAAACCTCTTATGTTCACTCGATTCTCCGCGATTTGCGATTCTATAGGATTTAAACTATACAACTGAGAACGCTTTCAAGGTAAAAATTCTTGAAATACGTGGAATGATCAAGGGGTTATGTGAATGCAATATAAAATGTCACACCATCGGTCTACACCTTTCCTGAGCTATCGTCACAAATGGCAACTTAACCAATGAAACACTAGCGTAATTTGAAGTGTTCTCACTGTTCCACATTCATTAGTGCGGATTTTTTTATTCATCGGTGATTTTTTTCTGAAACCAACGTACAGAAATAACATTCGGTATAATGATTCAGAATGGGATGGTAATATGAATATATAGACAGATGAAATCATCTTCAGAGACTGGAATTCGTTTCCAGTGAGAGCAGTGCAACCTTCCATATGGAATGCATCGAGAAATAGAAGAGTCATGATTTACTTCAGAGACATAATTATTTATGCTAGGCCCTCAAGTGCGCTAACAGCAGAAAGAGTTTGCTTAATAAAATGTTATATTAAATTTAATGTCGCCAGATGTTTACGTTAACAATCGAATATATTAAAACTCGTTGTAGGAAATATCCAAAATTGTTGCAGGCCAAAAATCAGAATAATTTCCATAAAATGTTCAAAATTAACTCACATTGGGCTTACGGTCATTTAAAATTTGCGAGTATAATATTTTCCAGGCCATTTAATCGAGATACTGAAACAGTAGCATGACTTATTTTTCAAAAATACTATCGGTTAACAAGTTTCGTTCAAAAATGTGCCACGGCTGGATATTCATTAATGAAATGAGCCTCGGAAAAGTATCAATCGGTCTTGTTTTTTAAATCCCCTTCATGAACTACAGCTTTTACATAGTGATTTTATAAAGGTCAACGCGCACGGGTGCTCTATGCTCTGTGGCTTCAATTAATGTTCTTGTTTTTAATTCTATCTGCATGCAAATGAATGTTTGTGACGGAAATACAAAAATACCAATCATTGATGTTATCCTTCTACTTCATAGCGTACCTGTTCACGTATTAATAAGTAGATGGACACGGATATTTTGGTATAGGGTGACATCACCGATTAAACCTGCGCTCATTGGTTAGAATCTTGCAGCAGGCAGTGATTCTCTGCACTCTGGCACTTAAAGGATTTTCCTCGCGCTATTCTTTCAGCTGATGCTGTGCTAATAACCCAGTGACTACCTCTCCGAGTAAACAGTAACAATTGTGAAACACTAATCCAATTTCCCTAGCTAGAAAAATAGCTATGAAAGCACCTTGTCCTGATAAGTGCTTGTTCTGGCCTAGAGGACTGCTCCTATGCACTGATTAGATGATCTCGTATTCCTCCATTATTCATTCTTGAGTTACTTTTGGAATAAATGGTATACTATTAATATTGCCTCCGTCCTTAATTTTCTGTCAGATTAAAAATATGTCTCATAAGCTATCCCGTTGATTAATCGATTAACGGTTATTTCTGACTCGTTTATATCGAATGGTTAACCCTGGAAGGAATACCAAGAAAGTAACATTGAAAATTATCTTAATTCCTCTGCGCAGAATGAGATAAACTTCGAGAAATACGGCACATTCCCCCTTCTATTGAGGTTAAATTTTTTCAAATGAACACTCTAAGTATGGCATACAACGGTAAATCTTCTCTAATAAATAGATGACAAACATAAAAAAGAAATATTAATCAACAAGTGAAGGTTAGCTACATAATATCTACGAATAATACCAAATCTGAGTAAACCCATGATGTGAAAGACATTCTATTGTTTACCAATTCTTAGGAGTTGCTTTTCTATTACTCTAAGTACGAATCGTGAAAAGGTTTTCGGCATATGAATAAACAATACTAATCCCAAAAAACATGAGTTTCCCTTAGCTAACTGTCTGTAAAAAGTTCCGAAAATTCAAGATTATCATCAAATGAGAGGTCAAAGAATGAGGCCACGGTGAGGGGGACGAGAGGGATTGGGATCAATGTTTAAAGTTAGGAGTGGTTTCCACAACACAATAGTCATAAAGACTTATCTAAAGTTGTGGTTTGGAAGACAAACGTTAAACTCGAATCTCTCGATTCCCAAAAAGACAAGAAAGCGATACAATAAGTTCGAGGATCCTCGACCCTTGGACCTTTTAGAGCATAATATCGTGACATAAAACAAAATGACCACTTCCGGGATGGAGGAAAATTTTTTTTATCGGTGATAACGCATTTACGATGATTGGGATGTTAACTAACTCACGAGATGGAGTCCAAAGCGGTACAGCGGAGATTGCAGTAAGTAAGATCCCTCAGGAAATATCCGGAAGATAATTCTGCGCACAAGAGTCTAAGCCATGTGTCGCGATCATCACGAAAAAACATTGCTCCCCCTTTCTCCCCTCTGTCTAAAGGTCACTGACCCCTGGCGCCACCGAGAGCGCTGAAGAAAGCCGTCTCCTGTCTCTCCATCAATGCCCACCACTTCAGTTGGGAGTCGAAGTCGGAAATTCCCCGCCAGCCGGACCATTTTGTGGGTTACGACCGCCAAGTAGAGCCACGTCGCCGGTCAACGAATAGCGGGTGACCCCTCTCCTCCCAACCACATCGGGAAAGAACTGAGAGCTCCTCTCGAGACAATGCCGTCGGCCCGTGGGCCTCGAGGTTATCGTCCACGGTCGACTTAACGTAAGTTAAGAAACCCTTGAGGCTGGCTGGCGGGCCAACACACATTCGTGGGAGGGGCTCAAGGACTTTCGGGCGTCCCCCTCAATGAATGTATCGGGGGAATGGGAGAGGTATGTAGCGTGGATTGGGAGAATAGTGGTCATGGGGACGAGGGAGTCATCGAGGCGTGTCTGGAAGAGGGCGCGGGGTGAGTGAGAGGAAAGACATAGGTGTAATGCGGACGGGAAGAGTGGGAGTTTGGAGGGTGGGGGAAAGCCTCCTCTGGACGTCAATAAAGGGATTTGACAGGGTGTAATCTCGCAAGTTGTGATGAATGCCCTCATCTCAACCGCTTCGGGACCGAAATGGTGGAGAGAAGAGAACTGGAAGCAGGAGGTGTGAGGACCGGAAATAGGAGGATAAAAAAGCCGTTTTTAATATCGGCAAATATCCGGTGAATAGGTCAAGTGTTTTCTCCTCCTCGCTCAGCTCAAACCGTCCTTACCCATCTTGTCACCAGCCGATCCCTTGGTCTCCCTACAAATAAATACCCCATATTCAAAGCCCCTATTACTCCCGCAGCAAGCACCGGATACCGATGAGGTGCACAGGTGGCCCAGCACTTGACCTAAGGACGTCAAAACTGCTTCAATTTAAAGTGGTTGGAAAGATTTTCTCTTAAGTTACACCGGGACATACATGCACGTACATTCAGTATCACATTTTTTTGCTGCATAAATTTTAAGACTTTCGATAAGTGCATTTTGTTTAAAAAATATTTCATATTTCGGGAAAATCTCCCTTCATCTGCGTATTCAACACATCCTCAAAATAATAAACCCTTTAACTTTTTCACTATGATTTTGAATTATTCATTCCCTTCCGTTTTGCGTGCATACATTTTTTTTCAATTTACAAATACTCAGTAGGAGGTAAAATTAGGGAATCGACAGAAAGTAAGTAGCTGAAATTCATGATGAAAGATTAACATTGATGACACATGGATTGGGTACTACGCCGCTTTCCCGAATGAAAACGAGAGAATGGGCGTTCCTTTTTGACATTTCTTATTCTTTACCCGCTAATCAGTGGCGTGTCCATCTCCCTGATGAGCGCTGCGGAGGAGGGGTGTAAATCCCCCCCCCCTAGAAAGTGGGGTGCATGGATTTCTCACGGAATCGAGGCTCGAAGAGGGTGGGCAGAAAAACACGCGAGGCGCATTGCTTCCCGAGCCTGACCAGTTCAAATCGATCAATGACCGATGCCGGAACATGCGTAGATTATTGTTTGCATCGAAACACTGTATTCAAACCGCTCGACGTCACTTGCTTTTAGGACGTGAATGATCGACGTCGGCTACTTTGACTCTTGGCGATGGAGCGAAGAGAGAGATGAGTCATCGAAGGTCAAGGTGTGACAAAAAATAACAACACCTTCACGTCGCAAACTTCCACATACCTAACTACTAGTACATCCGCATTTACGACTTTTAGGCAGGGTTTTGGAGAAAAATGAGTGCATTAGTTAAGAATATGAAAAGCATAGAATCAGGATAAGCTGCAGCAAAACAATTCGATTGAAATACCAATGATGAGGATGAATGCTAAGTGTCGTAGATGGAGATCAGATCAAACAGTAATAACTCGAAGAGCGTTATTTATAAGTGAATGTCTTAGAGGTCTTAATCTTTAATGAAAAATTTTAACCCTCAAGTAAAGGTGCCCAATGTAAACACAGCTGTTTACTAGTTGCCAGAGACTGTGAACTTAGTGTATAACAATGAGTAGAAAACAATCGCTTCAAATTTCCTCCCCTTTCTCCCACGTCCCATAGATATTCCAGACCCATTTAAGGAACAATTTTTTTCCGTTCACCCCCCCCCTTTGGAATGCTGTACGTACTGTCACAGATGCCCGCTGTGACCAACTTACTGACTAAATTCGGTTAGGGTTAATGAAAAGGGACTCCGGTTCTTGTTCAAAGAGGTAAACGTTTAAAGTCGGCCATCCGTGCGCTCGCCCCATGCCCCCATTACTCCACCGAAGGGTAACGGAAAAGATCCCGGTCGCCGGAAAGAGGGGGGCAGGAGACCCTCGTATAATAGTGCGACCAAGGAGCCAATCTTGGCCTTCTTATAGTTAGCTGGGTGCTTGATCAGTCTGGGCACCTAGGTGAAGTAATCGAGCTGAACTATTGCAGTGAGTGATACACTACAATTACACAATTAAATCCATTATGCTTATTACTTATTATCCTACCTTACATCCCCAGTATTATCCCCTCACTTACTAGTCTTCTGTATATCATTTCTCTCTCTCAGTATCTCGTGAATCCACTTGCCCTGATTTCTACATATTTCTCCCAACCACCATCTTTCATCCACACGATGCGTAGACTTTCACTGTTTGTTTTCCTTTCCGTCCAATTTATTCTATCTATTCTCCTCCACGCCCACTTATCAATAGACTCGAATCTACGCTTTTTTTCGTGTATCAATAACCACGTTTCCGAGCAAAACTAATTGACTCTAAATGTAAAAGTTTTCACCTGTTTTATCTTGAAATATTTACTTTTGGAACCTGTGATACACTCTCGCCTCTTTCTAAACGCTTCTTTCTTTAGTGAAATTCTCCTTTTAATGCCCCCAACACTCTGATTTAGCCTCACTCAAAACACTTCCTGAATACCAGGTGACTTGTTTAACCTCTCCTAGCTTCCATCCCTAAACGTCACTTCAAACTTTCAAAAAAGAGGAAATATATGATAAGCGCTAAGTTTATCATAGCCCTCTTTCTTTAGACTCTCTTTACCATCGTTTTTTATGAATAATTCTATCAATCATTCCATAAATTGACTATCAAATTAGGTTTACACCACATGTTCAAATAATTGCCTCACGATGTTTTCTTATTCAGAACTGAATAGTTTCTACCCTCATTCCGGCCGTCCAAAACACTATATAACATTTCCTGCAAATTTATCTCTCCCACATTCCCTTTCGAGGACAATGATAAACATTTCAACGCCATTCAATATTTCCTATTTAAGTTTATCTGCCTTCCCGCTAATTTCCGTCTACAACTTCTGCTCTTGACAAAACATTTCTGATTCTTCTTCATTTGAATACAACGGAGTAACCAGGTGTTACTTGATATAAATACGATGCTATCAATAGTAGCAAGTAATGGGTAACAAAATGGCTGATAGTAGTGGAAAATGAAAATGCTTTTCCAGCCCCGCACCGATTGTTATAAATCAATCAATCAATCAATCAAGCGTCTGAACTGCGTCATTTTCAAGTTTATATTATTTTTGTTGTTATTATACGGCAAAACTTTGTTAGCTTGATCATGGCAGTCACCATTATATTTCTCAATAATGGACTTCAGCTGTTTTCCTCTATATCGAGCTCATATCCACAGCGTGTTTAAAGCACAACGTCACCGTTCGTTCCAAAAGATCTAAATTTTAAACAAACATGGGTAGACGAAGTGCATTGACTAATTTAAAGTTTTGGCACAAACAGGGAATAACTTCCTTAATGCCAAACAATTTGACGCATCAACGTTTCACCAAGATGCATTTCAGAAAGTGCAAAAAAAACAGTCGGAAAGAGTTTCGTTTGAAAGAGCATCGCAGAAAACCGCGTCTCTCTTTTCCTTTCGGAAAGCGCGGCTCCGAATCACCATTCACGCGATCGCCGCGAGCGATTACGGAATTGATGACGTGGAGAGCTCTCTCTCTCTCTCTCTCTCTCTCTCTCCCTTTCTCTCCGAGAGAGAGAAAAAGAAAATGTGGAAGCGATGGGGGTGTTTACCGTGGAATCTTCCCATATGAAGTAGTAGCTGATGGAGCTGACTCTATCTCTCTGTCTCTCTCTCTCATCCGATAGTTGAAATTGGCCTCGTGTGACGTCTAGCTCAACAGAGATCCGAATGGTTATCTCTACCGCGTATTTCACTGCGCTTCCAACGGAGTTCCTTTATTTTTTTTTGTGCGGAGGGAAAAATCATCAGGTGTCACGGGAATATGGGATTAAGCGCGATCTCTTCCCACCTCCTTTCTCACTCTTTCCCCCACCCCCCTCCCCACCCACCCTGTCTCCCGTCCTCAGTATGCTACCGGGCGAAAGGTTCGAACGACGCACTTCTCTTTAGCGCACGGGGGCGAGTGACCTTTTACCCATTAACTTCTAGAATACAAAGGTTATCAGCGAATGCAAAAGTATTACTTTTGTATTTGCAGTTAGGGCGGGCGATTGCAAAAAAAAACACTGTAGAGGGGGGGAGTAGGAGAGAGGGGGGGGGGAGGACCGGGTGTGGAAAAAACTTCCCCTTATGTTCGGATTAAATGTTTGACAACGTGAGAAATTGAAAACTCAATACTACCTAGAGCTAACGAATGTGTTGGTGGTAAAAAATATCTCAAGTGATTTGAATATAAAATTCCGTGAGGGAGAAAAATTTATTCCAAGTTCCATCCTACGTCGTGACAGCCGAGACAAAAATGACCGGTCGACTTCTTGCGGTGACTTTTTTTTTCTTTTTGGCAGAAATAATTTCGCCATTGCCGAAAAATTATCAGTCATTATGATACGATTAATATTCCAAACGCTAGAACAAAAAAATAAGATAATTTCTGCTAATCGTACTTCATCGAGATAAATATGTATTCACGTAAACATAAGTGATATACCTGCATTTTTCAGAATCAATAGTTACAGGGTTCGTCCGGAAAATAAGTGTACTGATTTTTTCCCGCCGCTCCAGGCGCGCCCAGCACCGCTCTGACGAGCTGCGATTGGAGGGGGGTATGTTGGCAAGCGACGCTGAAAAAGGCAGTCGGCTCTGAGCTGTGGTGTAGTGAGGAGCTCTGTTAACGCGAACCTCCACGCTCGACCCACGTCACGGAACGCGATGCCGAAGTTTTTGGAGCAGCGTTATTCCATCAAATTTGCGGTAAAGCTTGGGAAATCGTCTACCAAAACTGTCGGTATGATTGACCAAGCTTACGGAAAGTCAGCCATGTCCACAAGCATGATCTTTCGGTGGCACAAGATGTTCGTGGAGGGCAGAGAAGAGGTTGACGACGAACCACGGCCTGGGCGCCCATCAACGACACTCACCGACGAAAATGTGCGAAAAGTTCGCGATGTACTGAACTCTGATCGTCTTCTTAGTGTTCGGATGATAGCAGAGCAGTGTAATGTGCCAAAAACAATAGTGCACGAGATTATTAGGGACCAATTACAGATGCGAAAAATTTGTGCAAAGTTGGTGCCGAAAGTGCTCAGTGATGATCAAAGACTCAATCGTTTGGAAATCGCGACACCACTTGCGGATCATTGCAAAAATGATCCACATTTTTTAGAGAACGATTCTGTTCCCGAAGATAAAGAGGAGTTTGAAAGGAACGCAATACGGGACTTTGGACGCCGTCAAAGAGGTCGTGACGACGTGTCTTCGAGAGGTTCCCGATGATGCCTTCGCGGGAGCGTTCCAGGAATGGGAACGCCGCCGGAACAAGTGTATCGACTCACAAGGGTCCTATTTTGAGGAATATTAGCTTAAGATATGTAAAAGTGTAATACATTTTTTTTCCTGAGCGCAGTACACTTATCTTCCGGACGAACCCTGTATGTATACATCGCTTCAATTATGGGCGTTCGGTCAAAATATCCCTCCTTTAAAATATGAATGAACTGTACAAGGCAAATAGAACGTATTTTAAAAGTAAAAAGGAATGGTTAGCATCATATTTATAAAGGAATCCATATTCATTACAAAAATGAGAATTCATCACCACTTTTCTCGAAATGTATCTCATTAAGTTGACTATATTTAACTAGTTTAACTTAAATCAGCAACATTTTTCTTTCTGGTGATCCCACTTTTAAAAAACTGTGATGACCTAACAGCTGAATACAGCAATAATTCCAACGTAATAAAGGTTTCTCCATAGCAAAATTCTCTTTATCCAGCGATTGAATATTAATGAAATATTGATCTCAAAAGTTTTCCGCCATTCAACTTAATTAATTGTTAGTGATTTTTGGCTTTATAAAAAACATCCAAAGTGTTTATCCCATATTTGGCAAAAGTATGCCCAAAAATTATGAGGAATTTAAAAGTTACCTAGCATAATGTTACCCTTACATATGTTACATATTAAGCATACGAATGAAATTCAAATCCACAAGTTGATAGTGACATGAAAATCGCGAAAATGTTTCATCTTTATTCTAGAATCCCCATCGACCGATGCGGTCTCTTTTTCCGTGAAAATCATTTTCACTCCCCGCTGTAATTTAACAGCTTAGTCGAAACAATATTCCTAGTTATTCGACAAATAAATGACGTCGCTATTATTTACAAATGCAACAATTAATGGGTGTAAAAATTATTCACCTGGAACGGGAAGGCGAATGATTTTTACACTCTGAAATTGTTGGATTGTAATGCACATTTTGAGGATGACTCCGTTAAAAGTTACTATCGCGGCATCTCCCGCAGTTTCTTGGTTCCCATTAATAATAACTGGTTGAAGGTGAATTTGATCGATAGAAAAACAAATTGAGTGAATGGATTAGTCAGGGGTTTTATTTTGACGTGCCGAATAGGGAGAGACGTGCGAGAAAAAAATCGGGGAAAATATTGAGAATATGAGTCCTACAATGAGCTCGTACATGAGCTCATCATAGTACTGTGAGGAACACCTGGGTGGGTGATTTCCGCCTATCGTCAATCGTCCGGACCAATCTCACGCGTTGTTACCTCAGGTATTACCAACATTGAGGGAAACGGATGATCCTCACAATTAGTGTATTTTTCATTTAAATCTCCCAAATCGTTCTGACGCATGTTGTGGCGAAGTTCGTCTAGAACAGGAGTAAACCATACGGCCTGCGAAAACAGCGGTTTTGTTCTCATTTAGGAGAACATGAATACCTAAGGAGTATAGCAATAAATCCAAGAGTTGGTCGGGGATCTGATTGGTTCACTGACTTGACGCATACACTGCCTAAAGATATTACTCGCCTTTACTCGCCTATGAGTCTTTCCCATACCTTTTAATTTAAAAATTTCTTCGTAACAATAAGCCACTTCACGGCCCGACGGATCTTTCCTCCGTCCTCTATGTTATTTTGGTATCATTTTATCCGCTTCACGGTCTTGCTTACCACCCTCTTCCTCTTGCCCAAGCATAATTTCCCGCTGTGGGTCCTTGCCTTCGTTTCCTTTTTTCACCGCTCTATGCTTAGAGTGGGCCGGTGGGCAGTTAGTGCTGTTATTGACGTTCATGTTTGTACTTGTTGTAAAAAGCCGTTCCCTGTCGGCTTTCCCATCTTGTTAGGAGAAGATTTTATATTTTATTCCTAGTTTTAAGTTTCTTTTCCTCGCAAACCACACTTTCACTTCAGCCATGACTCTTCTTCAATGCCATCGTTCCATATGTACAATGACCGCTAAAGGTGGGACTCACTCACGGGACGGTTTCTACTTGCCCGTTCGGGCAGTCAATGAACATTTCGCTTAGTTCACTGACTAGGATTCTGGTTTCTCACCTCGCGGACTTGGGGTTTGATTCCCGTCGATGGCAGAATTTTTCTTACTCATCCAGATCCTCACACATATGGATGTTATGTCGAAAGAGCGTCAAGTGGAATACGCCGTCCGTCGATTGCGTGATCTCTTGGCACTTTTCTTTGAGATTGAGTCAATGCCGACGCTGGGTTTCCCTCCACCCTTCCTTCTATTTCTGAAATTCCTACCTATAATTGATCACACCTATCCCCAAAGGTGCAGATGGTCCCAGCTACCATTCGCCTCCTCCAATAATTACTGCCGCTTGAAGCGAAGATTTTTGGCTTGATGGGTAAATGTGAAACCTCGGGCAAACCCCGCGGAAAGTGCAAAACGCACGCATTCAACATACTTCCTGGCGCCAGTTTTCCCAATTAAATTATTATGCTGAGCCAGGAACTTCCGTGAACATCAATAGACACCTCCGGGGTTCGATCCGGGACATTCTTTGCATCTTCCGTCGACTGTTTTGCCCTTATATCGGACGCGGGAGAAGAACTATGCCATCGAGTGAGCCATATCATATAAAATTCCTCGTTTATCCCTCCGCGTGTTCTGTGGGAGCGAAGATGGCTTCGGACGGGGGAGAGAAATTTTCCAGAACCCGTCGTGAAGCGTCAGGAATACCGCACGGGCAAATTTTATGAAGAGACCGTGTAAAAATTATGAGGGCGTGCATCCGTCTCGCATTCGCGGGTGCCCACTGACCAATTGGGGAATGCGACGAAGTCAGAGGAATTTACAAGAGTGCGTTCTTGAGAGTGTGTCTGTGTGTGTGTGTGTGTGGGTAGGAGGGACATTTTCGAAGAACTCACAGCGTATCTATTTCTCTCCCCCCCCCTCTCGAGACCGCTTTTGAATTCACGGTGAACTTCGCCCGAGCGCGACCCGAGTTTCTTTATTTTCATCCGTCGGCTTCCGAACGCACGGGGTGCCCGGCATACCTCACGGCCCGAGAAGGGAAAACGAACATGAGACTGCAGTGCGGTTGGATGGGAATGCATCCCTGATCATAAAGCATGCATGTTACGGAGCACATTTTCCACGCGGCAATCGCAAAACTCAGCGGCGAGGTATTCGAAACATTTGAGCGAAAACTTTTTCCCGTTAACGGTTCGTCATCCCCGCCATTTACCCTCAAACTACGGAGAATAGCTAAACCGTCGGAATAGCAGTGGGCGGTTCTACCATTCAAAGGATAAAATAAATCACAAAAAGACTTCACTAATGATCTTACGGCAGAATAGCACTAAAAAACCGCAACATTGTACCACAACATGGTATCGCATAACATCGCAAAATAGTATTGCTTAAAAATCAACATTGGACTAGTTGCGTCAAAGCGATATGCGTATTGGCGTGTAAAGTAAGGGATTGTTTATTCGATTAATATTTGAACATTTATCGAAGGTAACTCGAACTATTCTCATATAGTAACCCATTGATTGAATTAATTAAAATTGGCAATTTTCCACAAAAATAAATTTTTATTAATACGACCGGTTTCAATGTAAATACATCATCTTCTGGTCTGATGATGTAGTAAATAGTAGAAGATGATGTAGTTACATTGAAACCGGTCGTATTAATAAAAATTTATTTTTGTGGAAAATTGCCAATTTTAATTAATCATGATATTCCACCATATCACGCCTGAAACGTCTATTTTTATCCATTGATGAAAAAACATTTCAATGGTACCTTCTCTTAGCTATATTTCCTAACAACAGTGACTATAAAAATACGTTATTTTTATCTAAGCTCTTGTTTCTGCGGTTAATAATTAACTCTCTGATTACCTCCCGCCGTTACTTAATTTAGTTTTAAAATATTCGACTAAACAATTTATTGGTTTTCGACCAGGAATATTTTTTGTCCAAAATTACTTAACAGCACGTTTCATAATCGGAAAAGGACATTTTAAAGGATACTTTGATCTTGTTTACTTAATTTCACCCTTACCATAAATCTTTGATGAGTTTATGAAATCAGATTCATTGACGATGATTAATTAGCGGAGGAAACTATACTTCAAAACTCTCAATACGCTCGCCAAAATGGAATCAAAGACAATTAAAATGATCAATTATGAATACTTTAATCAACTTGATCAAAGGGATTCTTAATTTTGACGAGCCAACTCCCTAAAAAATTACTGAAAAAAGCTTTCCTTTTTGTTAAACTCACCAATAGAAGACACAAACAGAATGCGTTTGTAATTCATAAAATCACTGGCATTTCCACAGTATTTTCTTATTGTCATTTTCATTGCGATTAGAGGAATTTATTAGTTTCAGATGTCTTGTCGAGTGGAATATAAGGACAGTTAAAAAAACGTCGCTTATGAGTTATGATATACGTGTCCCTTGATTGGTAGCTTTGGATAATTTTTCCACAATTTTTAACCTCAAATAAAATTTGGCATCTACACTGCGTAAAATATTTTGAAAAGCCTCTCGGCGAATCCGGCGTAATTTATTTGTACACCGTAAGAAGCATTATTTCATTAAACGTTATTAAACGTCTTAAAATCAATCTCAATTATGTTAAACCATTTTCAGAAATTTTTTTTAGTGAAAAGAGCATTAGATCTGGTGCATTTCCGACAAGTCTGCTGAATAAATTCCTCTCGTGTCTTCCATAAGATTAAACTCTCCATCTCCGACGACGTTTCGCACATCTTCTTCAGGACCTCTGCTTGAAAATCTCAGAAGACGATGTGCAAGTTGGTTATTGAAACGTCGCCGGAGGTTTACATCTTAATCCAGATGTATACCAAATTAAATCAATTCAAATGAACGTTAGTTTACCTTAAGAGGAATTTGTAAGTAAATATAGTATAGCAATGATAAGTCAGTGATGAAGAGTCGCAGTGAAATTTATACACAGTTATTTGAATCAAATTAATTTTTAGGAGCAACTGGGTAAAAATTAGAGTTGTTCCAAGTCATCTACAGCATTCTCAAAGTGATATCAATTCATCCTCTGAAGTTTGAACCTTATAATCAGCTATATAATTGTTTATTTTTGATGTATATGACATCAGAGTTACCTTACGAAGCAGGAATTTCATCATTTTTCTCTATTAATGGGGGTTTTCTTAACCCTTATGTTTACCTAAACTCACGGCGAATGATAATCACGATGTGTTAGGTTCTCATACGGCATTTGACGAGAATTCAACCATATACTTGACAGTCTTCTTTCGCTCAATGTTTTCCTACAAGATATCTTTTCGCTTGCGATAAAAATTATTGCCGAGCCGGGATCCTCCTCTTGCCGAAGTTCACGAGGGGTCCACGCACTCAGCACTGCAACGATAAAAAATGTGAAGCAAGTCACCTCCACACCTCAGTGGCACAAAAGTGTGTGATCATGAATTTCAAAAGGGGGCAATTTTTCAGATAATTGGAGGACACTCCAAATTAAAAAAAAAAGAGACCAGGAGAGGCCCCCGGGTGAGGGAGAGGGGGAGGAAAAGGTGGGAGGAGGGTTAAAGGAGTTGGGTGAGTAGACTAAGAAATGAATTCCTCCTCTCTTGCTTACGGTTGACATCAGATTAATCAGGGAATAAAAGAGGTGTGGTGGGAGGATGGGGGGGGGTTGTTGGGATGGGCCAACTACCGCATTGAGGGCGACAAATTGAGCATCGCGACCTTGGGAAAGAATCCTTGCATGAGAGAGTGAGAGTGAGTTTTCGTCGCGAATGAAAGGACAGCGGGGGGCCTTTTCTTCCCTTCCCACCGGTGGACCCGGCTCCCCCGCCATTCAGGGTTTTGTGGGGTGGAGGGAAGGTGAAGCTGAGATGATCCGTGGGGTTGGAGAAACCCTTTTGAATCCTCCTCCGTGCTTTCATTTCTCTTCTTTTTTTATCATCTGGAGGCGATATGAGGGAGGAAGGAAGGGAGAGGAAGGTGGAAAAAAAATTTTTTAAGTGGAGCCCTCCTCCCCCCCCCCTGTACTCACGAGCCTTATCTCTCCCTCACTCTCCAGATTGGTTGATGCGGCAGGAAAAAAGTGAGGAACGCTCTCTCTGCCCCTTGAACACACGGTGGCGAAGCCATTTTGAGGGGGGGGAGGAAGGGTGGTGGCTGGAGGAAGTGTGTGTGTGTGTGTATGTGCAGGATGGTTATCGCTACCGACGGATAGAGCCAATCATAATTCTCACTCCGGCTACTCTCTCACTCCTCAGGCTCTCGCTCGATTGCTAAGGGTCCCGCTGGGTGGATGTAGGAGAAAGTACTCTCCGAGGCTAACCGCCCGAGCTGATTGAAGGGAGGACCCTTGTCCTGGAAAGGATGTCGGTGGGTCGGGAGGAAGAATTCCATCGGAAATCACTCGCCCTTGCCGTTCTCCTGTGGAATGAAATTTCACCGAAGCAACCGGTGCCCTCACGCCGCGGTAAAATTCTATCGTTGATACAACGGCGGCAAATTTGATGGTTAGGTGGTGAGATTTTTGTGACCCTAGTGCATTGGGAATGATTTTTCGGAAATCATCTATGTGAAACCGGGTGATTATACGTTAATATATTTTTTTCGAGATGAAAATAGAATATACCTTTTATCACGTTTTAATGTAATATTTAATTCGCTCACTCCAATAGAAAGTATTTTTTGGAATACGTGACAGGGAAATTTTCATTAATGGCGAAAAAACATTCAGTGAGCTGATAGAGCTAAAGAGAGGGCATAAAAAGGCAATGTAATGTGAAGGAATCTCAGAGAAGTTCGATTAAAAACATGCTTTACGCACGGAGCTGATAAATTCTCTTATATTAATCCTTCAACTACTACACTAAAAATAAGGTTCATATTAGGTAAATATTATTGACAGTATATGCAGGTTTTCGTCTATACGTAGGTAGTGTACATGTGATTAGTATTGATGCATAAATTGTTATCATTCCGTCGTCCTCTTTTAAATCATCAATTTCTATGCATAATTTAATATGACAGTATTTATACGCTATGTACCCGACTGAGATAATTCTTACCTCCCCAACATAAGTCTTATGATTTAATAGATCCCACAAAATAGGTAGATGTTCCAAATACCAAGCAAGGCCTTTGCGCCTAACCCTTTAGGTTAGGGAATAGAAAATCGAGCGCCAAAAGCTCTTTAATGATAAGAATAATTTTGTAGCATTATAAATTGTGTAAATCTAACCAAATGCAATCAAAAAGATTTTAAATAGCATATAAAAAGATGTTAATGTGCTCATAAATTTCAATCCTCCTTTAAGAAACTGTTTCAAGACCGCTAGTGACGGAAGTCATTTTTTGGTAAAACGAAGTAGTAGCTTTAAGTGGGATTTGTAATGCAAATTGCATGACACTACCATGTGCGAATTAGTTGACTCTAGTTCCTTTTGACGGAAAAAAATTACGTACAGCAGTGCTCGGAAAATCTTACGGGAAATGACTTAAGCAGATCATGTCATTTAATGACCCATTAAGAAAAAAGCATGTAGAAAAGTCGTCGCCATGACACATACTGCGCTAAATAATGGAAATAGCTGTGATCGTTGCGCACATTTTTTTATCCGCATAGTTTTACAGGAATTTAATGGAAACAAATAGTCTCAAAAGATAAACTCTCTCATATTCTTCATTTTTTGGATAAATTCACAGTAGCGATCTCCCTCATGATGTCAACCATAATTTGTGAAATTCATACCTGGCTATATTTTTTCCATAAAAAATGTCAAAATAATAATGACAAGTAATACGATTCCACCTTTGAGTAGTATCACCCTTTACACGCCATGATTGTGCAATGTAAAAAAAACCTTTTATCTGTATTTTAAAATTCAATTTTACATCGACATGGGTGTCAAATGGATCCAAATGAATAACAAATTCGCGGGAAGGTTTAAATTACCAAGGTGGCAAACTTAGAATTCCCATAACGATTCTGTTTCACACAGGAGGGGACATTTAAACATGACCCATTAAATATTTGAAAAATAATCCAATCAATTTATTTTTGCTGTTATTTCAAGACAGCATTACCTTGAAGGCAATAATTGTATCTTAAATGTCCTCTCCATATTGATAGAGAGGGAAGTTTCTATTTAATACCCTCTCTGCAGAATTAAAGGAAAATAATATGACGATTTAAAGAAGGCCTTTTCTTATAGATGCACAAGGAAACACGGATTTCCGTGAGATATTAACCGAATATAGCGTAGTATGGAAGAGGATACTACAATATCCTTACCATATTGAACCGTACTTCATGCTACAGGTATGTTATGCGCCAAACGCATCCAGCTAATAGTTAGGATACATAACAGTACCATCACACATTTCATTTATCTGTTAATTCTATTTCCTATTTCTTCTTCGTTTATACTATGAGGGACTCCTTTATTTATTTTCTCGTTTTGTTTCTTTTTCAGCTTTCGCTTTGTCTCACATTATTTACTTATTTCATCCACAACATTTACAATTTTAAAAATTTCGTTCCAACGTTTTAATTTAATTTGATTCACATTTTGGCGATTAGTTCCCGCGATTCTAAGTATTTTTAAAACGTATATCATTAATTTTTTCAAGGACCCTAACGTACTAGAAAGAATTACACAGGCATTACAAATCTCTCGGTCGGAATGAAAAGGTTTTAGAATTTCTCGCGAAGAGACTCGCATAGAAAACGAATACTCAAGACGCAAGATTTATACGGTGCAGTATTCCTGGCACTTCGGTGTTACCCTGGCCTTTATTATTTCCTAGATTAATGGAAGTAAAAGTTAATCCCTTAAATCCTATCCCCTCCACTCGGAAGCGTTCCCCTAATTTTCTCTCGTACTCCTCCCTCCCTTTCTCTCTGTCCGTTGGAGGGCGAGGCGAAGGAGTCCGTGGTGGTGGCGGTCGGCGGGGGGCGGAGGAGGGGTGACGCGAGACGCGGTGGTTGAGGGACGTTGGAACGGGCAGAGAAATGAGTGGGTGTGGGAGTGAATGGAGGAAAGAGGGTTCCTGGAGAGATAGGTGCCAACCCCCTTTCCGCCGTCCGCATTAACCTCACCCTCGCCCTTATCACACCGGGCCGCTCTCTCTCTTTTCCCCTCTCCCTTCCTCTCACACCAGGGTTGCCAACTCTTCCGCTCTCTCCGGAAAACCTCTTCCTCCGGAATTCGGAATTTAATCTCAGCCAACGGATCAAAAGGTTCTGAATCGTACCGCGGTACGATTAGTATTTGCTTCTCAGCTCACCGAACAGACTTGAATCACGTGGCCGTAGAAAAATCTCAAAAAAGTTTGGTAAGCATACCTGAAGGTGTGGCCGGTAGGATTGGCTTTGAGTTAGGAAGAGTTGTTCTCTTCTTCTTGGTTATCAATAACGCAGATAATAGGTAGCGGCTGGGAAGATTTTCATCCGTGACGTCGAGAATGTACCACGAAAAGGAGTCTTGAAAAATGTTACGGCAAGATTTTAATGCCACTATAGTGTAGTGCTGTTCCAGGTTGAAAACATTTACAGGACAGAATGTTAAAATTTTTGAATGGATTCACAGAGGATGGGTTTACCCTAAAGTTCAATCAGTTATATTTTGACGATCAGATCACGGATATCAAATCACGGAAATGGACGCCAGAGCTTGTCATATTAGGGAATCTTTTTTAAGGGAACAGAACCTGATAGGAAAATATTTTGAGTTCTCGCTCGTAAATCAGTTTCTTTGGTCCCTTTCTACAATGAATCGTTGAATGACTCAAGAGTATATTTTTCACGTGAACAAGATTTCGCGCACATGAATTTTACATCGGCTCACGATTCCTTAAATACTCACTTCGCAGCCTGTGTTTATGCACACAATTTATTTGTATACCTGCATTCATTTGCATACTTTGCCTGAAGATTTTTTGGAATATTTTATGGGCGAGGATTGCGATTATCTCCCACCCCAAACACACATACCCACCGCGGGTTTTCGAGGGGACACGGTTCGGCTGAAAGAACCGAAGTATATGACGATTCAAAGGGAGTGGTGCCGACATTTGACGTTATAGTTATGACACAGGGTCAATCGCTCAAAGTCACATTAAGTTATGTTTAAAATTAAGGGGAGGGTGTTTAGGAGTCAACGTGACTGGGTGCAAAACGTTCATTGGATTCCAATTAAGGGGTGTTACGATATTGGTGTGAAGAGTCTAATATCGATTATGAACTAAACTGATGGTTGTGAGTGGGCGTCGCAAAGAAATGCGTCGTCCCTGCTGGCCGAAGATAATTTAGATTAGTGCTGCTGTCCTTGCTGACAATTTGGTTGTTCAGAAAATATTTAGTGATTAAGATGCTACAAAATAAATAAATCTAGCCTTCTTCTATTAATAATTTTCATTAACTATAATTTTCATTCAAATATACAAGGAACGTACCTACGGTCGTTAATCAATGTAAACAAAAAAATGCCCGAGACCGTAAACTTGAATAGGTTTACGGTCTCAGCATTTTTTGTTTACATATAAGTTTTAGAATTAGGAATATATAAATTATTGTATATGCGTAAATATATAGAGTGAAAAATTGTAAAACGGAATGACGTCCGACGAACAAATGCAAGTCATCAGCCAGCGCTAGATAAAGCTTTGTGAAAGATTGAATTATCTACTATAGACTTATATGCGATATATAAATGACCAATTCTTAAGATATGTGAAAAAATAAAATTTAAAAAATAATATAAACCATTGGAAACAATAGGCTATAATGATTGCATATTCTTATTCTTTAGAATGCTCCCATTATTTGAGCTATTCAAATTTTCTATTCGTGACTAGCATCAGAGGAATACTTAATTTTTATTTTAATTGCCTAGCCTGGAGTCATCTCCTACCAACCACCCTAGTGGTAGTTTTTCGAGGCACCGTAGCGAATCGTTAGTTTTTTTGTTTGCATGTTGGGGAAAGATAAATCATATTTTCCTTTCTGAAAATGTAGATAAGACCGTAATTTCTCTATTTTCTATGAATTTTCATGGTCTCAGCTGTATCATATGCGTTGTTATATAGTATTATTCATGTACCGAAACGAAATCCGTTATGCCAACCTGTTCTTCAGTCTGAACGTTCAATAAAAATAACCAAACTATTTATGTTGAAACGTATTTTTATCCAATTCTACTGCTGAAATATTTTTATTCGCTACCGGTTATGATGTAAAACACCATTGTCATCTTAACGTACATCGTTATGTTGCTCATGCCAAAGTGTAAAAATCTTGAATAACTCAACTGGCACCGCTTGAATATAGCAGGCCACCGTTTAAATATGGATCCATTCTAACAACCCGAGCTTGAAATTATCTTACATTATATGATTTTGTAGCCGATTTATGCTTTTTGGGAAATTTTTTAAAAAGAATATACCATTCACATTTCACTTCACCTTGAGCGGTCATTTTTCATTAAACAAGATCTCTCTTGGAACCTCCAGGATTTATTCCACCCTTGAGCCGGATACCTCTCACGGAATCAACTATTTAAGAGTTGGCAAACCTACCGCCTTACCCCTTCCTTCCGCCCACCCCCCCCCACCCGTCCCTCGCTCCGCTCCCCTCGGATGATTGATAGCGCCATGCCGGTGCGGGGGAAAATGAAACGACGAAGCAAAAGGGGGGGAGAAGAGGAATGAGAGAGAGAAAACGAAGGGCAAGAGAAGAAAGAAAAAGCGAATCCAAAGAGGGAGAGAGAGAGAAAAGGGAGGAGGAAGAAGAGAGAACCGAGAGGAGAGAATTTGAGATAAAGGAGGGGAAGGCTGGCCGTCGTGGATACTGGAGGCTTGAAATGAACAATTTTTAGGGTTTCGGCGAGTAAGGGAAACGGGAAGAGAGAAAGTATGAATAGGAGAAAGAGGAGAGAGAGAGGGAGGGAGGGAGAGAAAAGCAAAAAAGGAGAGATTCTCGCGAAATCATAAAAATACCGGTGGACTTATAGGTTGTGTATTTGATGGTGAAGTGCACGTACTTCCCGTGACTTGCGTCACATAAGAAAATGAGTCATACGGCTCCATGGGAAGGTTATGGATCACAAAATCAAGGGAATCACAAATAATCAGAAATAGAAATCCTTTACACAAATAACGGAAATGTAAATTTTTGTCATAAATTCCAGGGAACCAACCACAAATTTGAGAAATAGCTTTCAGGTTCCAACCGAAACCCACATTTTTCTATCTCTTAACTTCATCAGCAATTTAATAAACACATTTACGCACTTTTGGATACTTCTGGAACCCATATGTACCTAATACCTCAAAAATGATACAAAATGATAACGATTCTCTTAGAACACCTTATCGCTTCCGTACTATCAAGATTGAGTTTAATTCCTCGATGGAATTAAAATTCAAAACATCAGGCGGTAAGTTTTGTGTGTGGTTATTTCTGAGACTTGAATGGATATTAAATAAGTGAAATATAATTATTGATAAATTAAATGTATAGCGCTATGTGAGAGCAAATTCTCAATATGGGAGTCAAATCAATGAAACAGTCAGCTCGACTGAATTATTTTGATGCTCTATTGTTTATATTCGAGATTTATAGAATTTCTTTCGTGCAAGCTAACATTTTTGGATGTCCCAAACTAAGTAGCTGAATGTATTGATCGGAAGCACCACGTGCCGACCGGTGCATACTGTACATATATCTATCTGTTAATCTTCTGCTCCGAGATGTGAGATTATGCTACCATATGAGGCCTTCCATCTTAATTCTCTCTCCATCTTTCTTAGTTCTCTTAATTATCCACTCATGATAAGGCAAGCGGCTACAGTTGCCCTTAACTTCAACCAAAATTCTCCAATTGCTTCAAAATTAACTGTAAAAATGAGACATGAAACTTTGAATGCTAACGGGACAAGTATTCAGGGGAAATCAAAATATGAAACGCTATTAATGGATAGGGCTGCAATGTACTATGACCGGATTATTGTAAAGCATTAATGAGTGCATTAGCTAGGTGGTGAGTAATTGTAATTGAAAAGTCGAGGAAAGAGATATTATTCCAAACTAATCAGGCCACGAAGCACTCAGGTATATAGGCAGCCATCGAAGAAAGTCATAATTAATTGATTTAGATAATGCTCAATGAATGTTATTTAGATTTATTTAATCGTAGCAGGGTTATTAAGGTAATTAAAAGACCACAAGGTCATTAATATGGCCCAGGCATACCAAGTCCCATATTAATGATCTTTCCTCAGCTCAGAGAATTAAAGTCAAATATCGCATATAATTTTTTGAGGCGGGAGACTATTAAGAAACTTCTAGAGCCGAAGAAAATTATTGAAATTACCTTAAAGCTTTCAGAATGGCATTGGACTCTCGTACTTATTCATCAAACGATGTGGGTTTTAAAGAGTTATATAAATGTATCGCATCAATATAATCATTTAAATACACTGTTTTTTCTCTGCACGATTGGCATTAAAACAAACAATTTGGAAATTTTGTGATGCATCGACCGTATGCGGCCTGGTGTATCTTCATTTTAGCGGATTTCAGCGCCAAATAAATCATTAAACAAGTTTTTCCTCATAACCACTGGTCATTTATTTGGATTGGTTGAACGAATTCATTCCTTTCTTTGTGTTTCTGTGTCAAGTTAAGTTTTTAACATATATCTCTGTCACCGCTAAGGATCGTTCGTTTCCGGAACACATACTTACATGCGTTGAGGATATCTATTTGCGTTATATGCCTATTGTATATCCCCAATGATTACAAATGTGATGAATCACTTACGGGCGACACATTTAAATTGGCACTAGGTGCCGGAAACTTGGGCGGTGGAATAAATCAAGCGTGGAAATATACCGAGTCCTTTTTGTTCTTCGTGATAAACTCTCTTCTCAACTAGTTCATTTTGTGGCTAAAACTTTTTTCCTTATACGTTTCCAATTTTTGAGCCATTGTTTAGCATCCGAAACCGAGCTCTGTGATTCTTCCCGCTAAATTTTCATCTGACAAGAAACTCAGTCTTCAGTGAGATGTCGTTGCACCTAATAGTGACATAATTAGGGACTCACTCGTGGGCGGGTTCGCGGGATTCAATGTGGCGGCGGAACTCCAGCTCGATCACTCCTACGGCCCTCTATTAGTTCCTCCAAACCGAGCGCCTCGATCACCGATACCCACAAACCATTGATTGTGTGGCACACCACCGGTGTTCTCCTTCGAATCCGTTCGGCTCCATTCGCCAAAGAGACATCATCTTCCCTCCTGTCTTTCTCGAAATCTCCCGTCCCCGTCGCTTAAGAGAGGAGGCACCAGAACATTCGCCGGCCACTACACCTACTCCAAAATCACCACCCTCCACGTTTCTCCTTTCACTATACCAAAATTTGAATTATCCGTAAATTTCGTTGATAAGATTCTTTCGCAAAACATAAAATGTTACTTGCGCATGCGAGGAAGATTCACCTGAGCACACGCAGGAGAGATTATCTGAAATTTTTAGGACTTATACACCTTTAAAATAATTTCTTTGATTAAAAAGATGGCACTTAATATGGAATTATTTTTATGTATGAAACAGTATGTAGTTTTAGGAAATTCTAAAATAAATACAAGAAGTTTTCAAACTGAGTTTTTACACAATTTAAAATTAAAATACAGTGAGTGGTATAGGTGAGTGGTATAGTAAAGTACAAGTACTACAGTTTTCAACATCCTACTGCCGATCAATACGCCTTTCATCCATTTTTCCTGCCTCCATAGGATTTCTCTCAACAAACCCCTCTCCTCAGCCACCATCCCTAGTACTTCCTCATTTATTTTCCTTTCGGTCCATTTCACCTTCTCCATCCTTTTGGAGTGAAGGGGTGTGGACCCCTCCACTTTTTTCTGTTTCCTCCTGTAGAAGGAAAATAGAGAATTTGCCACATGTATTATTTTTTCATCCATCCTCTACTTTGATGAAACCCAAATTGACTCCATTCGATAGAAACCCCTAATGGGGACACTCCGCGAGTCATTCGATGGGAAGAAACCGGAAGGACGCTCTCGACAATAGTCTCTCCACAGGTGTCAACTCGGGTGAGGAGAAGTAGGGGGGGGGGGGACTGGGAGAGACTCGCTCCGAAGAACCAGGCGTCGTGAGGACTGCGAAAGGTCGAAGACAGACGTAGGTGAACAGAAAACCGCCACCTTGCTGTCACTTTGAGGAACTGTTCATAAATTACGTCCTGAAATACTGTGTACGCAAAGACCCCCGCGTATGACATCAAGGTCTTGCATCAGGGTTTAGGACACCCAGCCATGAATACGAGTATATGGTTGACTACTAATAAAGCAAAGGGAAGAACTTAATATTAAATAAATGAAAGAAAAATTAAACGAGAGGAGTGAAAAGGAAGTGGTAATGGAAACTAAGAAATAAATGTAATATAAATAAAAGCAGCACTAGGAAAACTCTACGGTAAAGAAGAACTTGATGAATTTAACACACCGTAATGCACAATATATTAATAGGAAACGGAAGTGGAAATCGAAGGGAAAATCTCGTGAGGAAGATCAAAGGACAAGTTATTATTAGGTAATCTACCGGTTAAGGTAGGTTTTTGGATGGACACAACTATCAAATAAACATTTTGTAACTCCAAACAAAACCCAAGCCAGCAACCTAATCTACATCAGGTCCCTCTTCATCTCTGTGTTCTTCCTTCCTCCCTTCATCCCGTCCAACATCCCTATCCTGTTCCTGCCCTTTCCTCGCTTGCCAAACATTCTCCCTTCTATTACCTTCTTCAACCTTCCACTACCGCTCAATACGCCTTTCATCCATTTTTCCTGCCTCCATAGGATTTCTCTCAACAAACCCCTCTCCTCCCCCACCATTTCTAGTACTTCCTCATTTGTTTTCCTTTCGGTCCATTTCACCTTCTCCATTCTTCTCCACACCCACATTTCAAAAGCCTCCAATCTACGTCTATCCTCCTGCTTCAGTCACCACGTTTCCGCGCCGTAGCTACGCTCCATATCAGAGTTTTTACGAGTCATGTCTTAACATCCCTACTCAACGTCCCCGTCATCAACTCCCTCCTCCTTGAGAAAGCCTCCTTGCCTAGCGCAATTCTTCTCCTTACGTCCCTACTACTTTGACCGTATTGGTTCAAGACCCTTCCAAAGGACAAGTGCATAACACAAATTAAGATGGACATAAATCATAGAAGCTATCCAGTGATGAGGGAATAAACACTGAAAAGGGAAGAATGGAGGGCTGCAGTAGACAATTCTAAGAATTGTAATACGACTATGATGAATGTTAAAAGGAAGAATTAATATTAAGGGGTAATTGACATTATTAAAATAAAAAATATGCTCATTCATCGTGAGAAGCAGAGTAAACTAATTCTATGAGTATATCGTATCGTATATCCGTTCGCCAGTGATATTGTCGTCATTGTCCTACAGGGTCGGACCCAAAACTGGTAGGACTGATTTTTTTACAAGAATTTTATTGACGATACACTTACATCGACTTAATAATCTTCAAAGTATGCTCCTTGAGCTGCTACACACTTAGTATAACGTTGCTCCCATTCCCCGTACGCCCGCTGGAAATTTTCTTTGGGGATGCCGTTGATGACCCTCGTCGAAGCCTCTTGAACGTCCTTTATCGAGTCAAAACGTCGTCCCTTGAGCTGTCTTTTCAACAGGGGGAAGAAGAAGAACCGGTGGTGCCAGATCGGGAGAATAGGGCGAGTGCGGCAACGTGGCACGCCGTATTTGGTCAGGAGCTGTCTGACGACGAGCGCGGCATGGCACGAATTTTCGGCACCATCTTGGCGCACACCTTGCGCATGGCCAAATCCTGTGAAATAATGCGTTGGACGTTGGATGCAGACAGAACCAACTGGCCTGCAATTTCTTCACTGGTTAAGCGTCGGTCTGTGTTCAGCAGTGTCCTCACTGTGTCCACATTCGTGTCGGTTCTTGCCGTCGACGGCCGTCGGAGCGATGGTCGTCTTCAACGAGCTCCCTACCCTTTTTAGTTGTTTAAACTTGTGCCACTGTGAAACGGCTTAAGGCAGTGTCCCCATAAGCCTGCTTGATCATATCGAGGGTCTCAGTTGCCGTCTTCCCGAGTTTCGCACAAAACTTCACGGAATAACGTTGCTCTAAATTCAGATTCATTTTGTTTTTCGACGCGGACAAAAACCTTGCTTCACTAAAAACGGTGTCCTCACTCAACGACAGCCCGCAGGCGACTGAGGTTGGTGTCGGTCTGTCGTTAAGAGCCCCCCTCCACCTTATCCTGCCAGGCAGACCCCCCTACACCGCGCCGTTCGCGCCAGAGAAAATCAGTTTTGCCACTTTAGGGTGCGACCCTGTATCTGTAGGAGCAATATAGGATAATTCCCTCAAAGCCGCAAATAAATTCACACAATTTTAACTTTTTATAATAATAATAATGAAAATAGTAGTAGTAGCAATCATAATAATAATGACATCTAGAATGCAGACATTTCAAAGTGTGAAACTGGTTCACCTTGACCGGGATAACATCCGCTATTATGCATTTAAATGCATATTAGCGAATGACTCCGTAAAAAGTTACTTTCGCGGCATTTCCCTCAGTTTTTAAAATTGCATCTACCTTTAAGTCTTCTACACTTCAGGATTTACCATCACAGGTCATGAGATAATATTGATGGAGTGTTTCTCCTCTCAGGGAAGTTTTTAAACGAACAAATACTTACTCAATATTTGTACCAATCTTGAAATCAGTGCAATAGGAAGGAGGTGAAAAATAATTCCGTGATGTCAAGTACATTTGATCTCACATAGTAAGCAAAAGAAAAGGCTATATTTTTGCCAACGATGAAAAATAAATCTTTGCAATGGCAATAGCAAATTTGGTTTTGCCGTGATTATAGCACTACGTGAGCGATAGTATGACGAAGTATGCTGTTTCTTAAATTGTTTTTAGATCTATATGCAGAGAGGAATACTCGTGAAATGGCTCCAAATATTTCAAATAAGCTCTTCGTTTGGCTAAATACACAGAATATTGTGATTACCCAATATGACCGAAGGCGCAATTTCAACAGATTTTATACAATTGCATTCTTTTGTACGTTACCTGTGACTCTAACTTTACTCTAACTCAATCCGTGCTGGGACTGAACGACTTTGACAGGCAGATTCCCGTTCTATCGGCTTGTCCTCATAATGAAAATTTTCCTCCGCAAGGAGATCATCAAAATTTTTACCATCATTCTGTTTTGAAAATATTACTGCCGGATGATTTTTTGGTAAATATTACGCCTATCTTCTTCAGCAAAGGTGAAGGGCGAACGTGACGCCCACGTTAATAAAAACATGTCAACCGTCACGTTTCGTCATGTCACATGTCAATCGACACGTTGCGTCACGTCACATGTCAACCGATACTTTGAGAGGACTTCCCAAACAACAATAAAGGGAGCTTGAGGACAAGGGCACGCCATTTTAGGTAGAGGTCAACTCTGGCAAGACAAAGCATAAAAATTGGTCTCAATAGAGGCGTTCAAAACGGCCATCACAAGCGAAACATCACATGTGGGCGGTAAGTTATTATTTACCCTCACTCAGGTCAATGACAGCCATTGTATTTGAGGTTAACCCGAGTTCGTATCCAATGGGTTACTTCACGTCAAGCCAATGAACCTCCGAGCGCCTTCTCCCAGATTAGATTCAACCCGCAAACCCCTCACGCGCGACCAGCTATGGAACGTCAATTCTCCCATTGGCCTTTGTTTTTTCAGCAGCGCTGAAAGGTGTAACGGTCTGCTCTCCCATTTCCCGATGTTGACATATCCACTCCCTTGGATCACCACTGCTTCCTGCATCGCTGAGATTCACGCCCCGCAACTTAATGGCCAAATCCAATCCTTTAGAACGGCCACGTACTCAGCAGTTTCTTCCATCAATATCCGACCCTTGACCCCGACACCCAGTCGGATGTTTGCCGAAATAGCAAATATATAATACATATATATCTGGACTACAACGTCCCCTTATATGTATATGTATCTTAGAAGAATTTAATCTCGAAAGTACGCAATCCTAGAGGAAGGTGGTTTGGCCACCGATAATTCGAAAACGTGTGAGTTTCTTTTCTTGGTCTTTTCTGTACTTGGTCGTCGGTCAAGATCTTCGGAACGAGTTTAGCACAAATCTTTCGCAACATCAAATTTTCAGTAATAATAATGTGGACTGTTATCTTATTAACCAATGCCTAAACGATCTGTGATCATGCGCACACTTAACTGGCGGTCTGAATTCAGCACTTCACAACAGGAAAAAAATGTTATCGATACCTTTTATACAAACCTTATATGTAGAGGTATAACGGAACATTTATGAATGTGAATATTTGAATAAAGCTTTAAGACACTTTTTTAAGGTTACTTAATTAAATAAAGTGAGTGAAGGAGATATTTAGGGTATTGCATTGTTAACGGTCATGGCAGAGAACGTTGGTTAAGTGGATAGAAGAAGGAAGATAATAGTCCTTTTGACGGCATTAAGCTAGGTAGTAGTTACGAAGAAATGAAGAAAGAAATTTAAAAAATTGCTGGCAAGCAAGATACGTGGAGCAAGGATATTAGTCCCTAGAGAACCGTGCCAAAGCGACATTTAACATGTAGGTATATTATCTTTAAGTGAAATTTACCATACAGCATTGGACGCCGAATCGCATTAAAAGGATGCTCACTGGTTGTAGAAAAAAAGACTGAAAAGCTTACTAATTACTGTTTACGTAGAGCGTTTCAGGTGAACCAAAGATCCTCAAACAAGATGATCATTCCTACTACCCAAATTACTATTCAACTCTGAACGGACTAAATGCTGTTCTTTGTTTTCCATTTGGTGTTATGTGTCATATTTCAAATATATGCATGCATTTACATGTTTAAAATCAGAGTGGTAAAGCTGTTTATGAAATAAGTGCTGAAGGGAAAAATAAGGAAATAAGACGGTGTCGGATATTACGCGAAAGGGATCTACGATTTTGGATCTCTTGAGAATTGAAAAGAACGATTCGGGAAAGTGAGTCTAGTGTATTCCAATGATTACGAGCAGACGGGCAACACAAACGTACAGGGGGAGAGTAGTACTCAGGGGGTTTGAAGGGAGGGGGGTGGAGCCGTGAATAAGCTTGAGAAAGTGAACCCTGGTGTGATTGCCTAAGGAGTGAGAAAGGGAATGATGACGTTACGTACTTCTTTTGGGATACGGTTCGGTGTTTGTTTTTCCAGAGGCAGTTATATTGGCTTGGCTGAGAATAGCCAAATGTTGATATTTCTGTATTCTTGACCCGTTCATTTGCGGTGTCTGGAGGGAATACAGGTAGGTGGGAGAGATGGAAAAGGAAATGGTAGGCGGTATGGTATGAGGACATGTTCGGCACGGAAACATGGTGGATGAGTTTTTGTGGTCGCTCATAAGGATGATGATCGAGTTTAAAGTTTCACCAGCGTAGGAATAAGAACACTAACGGCAGTGCCTTAAGGATACCTTGTTCTTTGAGGTGCAGCTGTCGACGGATGAAATTGAAATCGGAAACGGGCTCTCAGGGCTGGTGATTTTGGGAAGGGAGCTGATGGCTCATTGCCAGAATAGGGGTCAGAGACTTCGAGTGAGGGGGGGGGGGAAAGAGGAGCTCTGCCGAGAGAGAGAGAGAGAGAGGGAGGCATAGAATATTGTGCATATTGTCGTTCCCTGGTGGCCATGCTTATTTCAGTCAATCTAGTAATCAGCGGTTAAATCAGAATGTTCAAATTTGGATGCAAACTTGGCACTAATTTTTAGATGAATCCTTTTACGCGATCCAACTCTCTTTTTTGACTTTTGCGCATAACAAACTATTTTTTTTGTATTTTATCATCGGCAGTGTTTACGCTTGAATTTAAATGAGCATTCAACAGTCGTCAAGTCAGATTTCGTCCTTAGTACTGAAAATAAAATGGTTGTCGTATTCAGGGGCTGCGTTAATATGCCAAACGTTTACTATCCAAAAAAATAATAAAGAGAAATTTAGGAAAAAATTGGATTTGCAGAAGATCGTTAAGGAACGGCCCTGGGATTTTGACGATCCTGTGCAGCGAACTACTGAATGAAGATATTAGCAGTTTCAGAAATTATTCATTGTTTTTATGAAGGTACTTCTGGCTCTTAAATTTCTCTACTAATCACCATGAGACTCCTCTCACTCAGGAGCGCAGTTTTTACCCGGTGAAATCAAGAAAAACGGATTCCGAAATAAGAAAATTATATTCCAACACCACAAACTGTGATGTCTAGAAACGCCCCTACGCATCAGTGATTGGTTTTTGGATTAAACAATCGGATTAAAAATAAGCATTTATTTCTATTTTCACTCCCTCTCGTATTTCTGCTTTTAATATCAAACTCGTCTCATTTTATACAATACGATTTCCTCTTTTAAACGATAACGATTTTAAGTATCCCGTATTCGGCATTGAAATAAGTTTCATCATATAAAACGGTCTCTATAGGAGATGTTGGGAGGATAGAGGGAGGAGTTGGAGATGGGTTAGAGGAAGAGATATTTATCTTTCAGAATTGGAAGAATATCTTTCGGGATTATTTTCGCCTCGTGAACCCCGGGGACGACTCAGATTGTTCTATGGTATCTTAGGATTTGGTGTTTGGGAGGGGGGGGGGTCTTGGAGCGTGGTGTGCATAGGGTAGATGGAGTAGAAACAATTTGAAGAAATAAATAAATATATACCATTCAAGTCGTTCCGTACGAGTAGGAAATGTAAACAAAGACACATTTGAAGTCATTTGCGGAAACTCACTCCCTTCTTACTAATTTCCTTCACACTTCCCTGTCTTTTCGCCGCAGTCGCATTCATGGATTGTTTTATGATTACCAAACGGCGCAGTCATATGCACACATTCGTCTTGAGGCGAAATATAAGGATAATCTTGGATTAGTCAAGAGTAAAGTGGCCTTGAGGCGATGAGGATGTAAGGTTTGGTAAGATTGGTACAGGCCGTCACAGCGCTCCAAGGATACACATTCTTCTACCTACTTTCTAACATTCCTCGCCTTGACAATCCCTCTGAATACATATAGTATACCCATGGATTTTTCAGTCCCTCTCTTCCTCTAAAACCATTTGCCCTCTTTCAAATATAGTATATGCCTTGTCACTCTCCGTCTTTTGTAGGATTTTTTTCTAAGGAAGGAGGAGACTACAGGAGGAAAAAAATTGTAAGTCATCAATAATGCTCTCCTTGTATCAGTCCATCTTTGCATCTGATAATTTAAGACCCTGCTTCGCTTCGTAAAAAGTTTCTGTTCTCTGACGATAGACGTTTTTTGAAATGCACTGCAATATCAACTTTGGAGAGTGGGTTTGTTAAGAGAAATTCTATGGAGGTATGAAAAATGGATGAAAGTCGTATTGAGCGGTAATGGGGTGCTGAAGACGGTTATAGAGGGGAGAATGTTAGGAAAACGAGGAAAGGGCAGGAACAGGATAGGGATGCTGGACGGGATGAAGGGAGGAAAGAAGTACACAGAGATGAAGAGGAACCTGATGTAGAGTAGGTTGCTGGAGTTACAAAATATCTATTTGATAGTTGTGTCCATCCAAAAACCTACCTTAACCGGTATACCGGTTAACCTAATAATAATGAACTTGGGATGGGTGAGTGACAACGCAATTAATACGTATTGTTTCCACAAAAAATGACCTTCATTCAATCCACCCATTGAAATAGATTCCTTCATACTCCTCCTTTAATAGGCACGTCCGGCTGCGAACTTTAATCCCAATTTGAAATAGGTTCACTTTCGTACTATCTTCCGACTGTCCATCCCTCGAGCTCTACTATCGTGTGCAGTAAGATGAGAGGAAATCAAGGTTGGAGTCCCGGAGGAGGAAGAAAATGTAAATGGATCGAGAAATAAGTGATTCTCGTTCATTCATTTTATTAGTTTTTCAATCGAAAGAATGATAATTAATTATCTTAATTATTTCAGATTCCATCCACTGACGACGCTGCATTCTCAACCATTCCATATTACATTTTTCAATTCCATTCACACACAAAACCCCATTTGCATCTTGCCTTAATTTTCCCGAAACATTTATTTGTATCTAAGTATCCCTTGGTAGCCTTTTCCTCAATTTTGTCATCCCTCATCTTCCTTTTGATTACTTTAAGTAGGAATATGTGTGAATGTATATAGGAGTGGAAATACGTGGAATTATTATACAAATCATATCTCTTTTTCTACGTGCTTGAGATTTTAATCTGGCAATCTGTATGATATCGTACTTCTCAGTTTATTTTATTGATTCTCATCCAAATTACGTATCGTAGATTTCCTATACACGCTGCATCACTTAGCCGCGTTTCTGATTCATGTAATTCAAGTGTTTCAACGTACTGATTCTTATTTTAAATCTCGTCTATTGCCTGTGTATTACCTGCGTAGTGTGACGAATGATACCGGTTTACGAGTGGTATCTTTCATCACATCACGGTGATAGGAATACATGCCTGACTTGCTTCGCTATTACTCCAAATTTGATGTTAACAGAAGATTTTCAATCCCACCAATTCTTACATCCTTTCCATTAATGAAGATGAGAACCAGGGGAGAATATTTGGCGAGTACGGGTTGTGTGGGGACGTAACATTCTATTTGTGGCTCACGAAGACGGCCAGTAATTATCAAGAGCGGACAAGAGCGGCGGTCTCAGGGGAAAAATAGTTTGCGATGATATTTTCCCTAGCATGAAGGCGGGGGCTCAATTTCAGCCACTTGGCCCCGCGCCAAGTTCAAGCCGTCGTGAAAACAAATTGTCGTGAAGGGGAATTGGATGTATTTTCATTCTTTTTAGTTTTTTTTAAGAAAAACAAATATTCCGAAGAAGAAAAAAATGAACAAAAGAGATTCGATTCGGACACGCTTACTTCCGTCTCTCTCCAACGAACCAATTACGGCCGCGTCGCAAATGAGTGGCAAAAAATTGTCATTTGGACGACTTAAAAATTTTTTATCTCTCCCCCCCCCCGCCCATCGCTCCATCGCCTCCATTCCCTAACGATCTCACTTAAATGTCCAGGGAATGGAAACAATTCAATTCAGAGGCGACTAATATTTAAATCAATAAAAACAACACAAACGAGAAGGATCCACGTACATAAACTCTTAGTGTGCCGACAGTCGCCAAGATTTTGGTATCACAGCGCTCACACAAGCCTCTCGATCAAAACTCTAGTTAAAGTGTCCGAAAGTCAATAAATACTTGCATATCGCCATGCACAACGATTTTACGGTATCATTTCATGGGATCAGTTGGGGAAAAATATAATACCAACCGAAATTTCCGCGAGTTTGCGTGTCGATTATGACCAACTGACTGACCTACAAGTACTGGGTTACATGCGCGGAGATTCTCGCATACTTAACCGAAATAGCATCCTCATTCACCCTGTTTGCTCAAGCCACACTCATACCGGCAATCGCGGATGCTGGATAATGCATATAAAGCATTTTGCTTCGAAACATTCGCACTCCACCACCACCAATGAAGTGAATGAAATGCGAGTGCAATTAATTTGATTACCAAGCCCAAACCACAGTAATCAACCATAAGTCTGGCTTGATCGGTGAGGGTAGAGTTCACCGCGTATTAACTACTCCGAGTGGAATTTACACGTCAGGGTGGGGATAGGAGAAGGGGGGGGTGGAGTGTGTGGGAGAGAGGGCAGTCCATTTCCCAATGTCACCTGCGGTTTCAGAGGGAGAGATAGGGTGTCAAGATAATGGTACATCGTTACCGAAGCAAAGAATGCTCAGGGACATCACCCCGGACTCAAACCCGTGACTTTCCGGTCAGCCATCGAACGATCTGCGCAATAAAAATAACTGAATTCAAGTAATGGTTTTGTTTTATCGAAACTAATAAGAAAACATCTCGGATACGATTTCGTTAAAACATTGACAATAATTTAGATATCAAATTGCGTAAAATGTTTATGGCAATTCGCCCGAATTCTGCCAAATTAATATTCATCGTGATAATTTTACCACCCCATATGTATCCGGACTAAAGCAGTCGATCTTTAAAGGAACTTATCCACGCGCATCCGGTCCATTGTTGCCAACGTTTGTGCCTCGCAGCCCTTCGGGGATCATATCAGGGTGTACGGTAGACATTTGACAACGGTGGGCGTCGTTTATCTCGATATCTATCGTGCTCAAAGTTCCGTAATGGTCGCCTGGGGCTCTGCCCATAATTTCACCACCCCCAGCTTATAAGTACTCATAATGAATCACTTGGATGAGCTAGAGGACCGTGGGAGCTAGAGGACTAGATAGAGAACCGTGGAACGTTCGAATATGAATATTGTAATCCGACGTAAAATGAATTATTATTAGGTAATCTACCGGTTAAGGTAGGTTTATGGATGGAGTAAAATGAATATTATATCGAAAACATCATGTGTACCTTTTTTAGTTAAATAACGATAGACATGGGTGGCAAATTAATCTAAATGTCGAAGGTCCACACTTAAAAAGAACTAACATAGCACACCTCTTATTCACGTTGACCGGCATTACAAACAGGAGTTGACGTTCCATGGGAGGCTATTCGTAGGCTCCTGTTTTTACAAGTATCACGCCCATTTTCGTACGAGTTCAGAGTTCATTATCGACCAAAGTCGTGTTCGATAGAGTAGTCGCCATCCGAGTGAGTTTGAATCCGATCGTTCAGATCAAAATAGACATTTCCATTCATTTTATTAGCTGAAGGAAATTATTAATGGACATGGCTTTTAATACAGACGGTATTTTCAACTGTAACAGAGTTTGTTTTAACGTGGCGTTGAAAATAATTTATTGGCGTGTTGTCACGTGGTGTCGTGTCTCTGGGTGCATCAACGACTGACCTTGATCAACAGGCTTCCGCAAATGACAATAAAAACTATTCATAACTTATCAAATGATGAAAATTGATTGCCTAAGCTAGTTTTCACGTTGCTACCACAGCAAAAATTTCGACCAACATTTTGAACATTAAGACACGGTTAGCTTTCCGAGTAGAGTGAGTTCAGTGCTCGATTTGATAAAGATCTATCAGCTAAAAACTGAACTTCAGCGTGTGTCCGGGGTTCTTTATCTGCAGCATCGCCACGTGAAGCATCGCAGTCCTCGGCGGGGTGGATATCGAAATGCGATACGGCACGAGGATCGCACGTCACATAAGTCGATACATCGCGACGTTGAACAGCCCTAGGCCCTGGGCCCCGGCATTTATACCGATCACCTCTCTCCCCTCTTCGTACATCCCGCCTGGAGAGAAAGGGAGAGAGAGAGAGAGAGGGGATGGTAAAGGAAGAGAGGATCTTCGGGGATGCCTTGCTGAGTCCCCGCGGGAGGGATTGCGGGGGAGGAGGACTACGGTCCATGAGGAGCGAGTGAGCGGGAGGGCGGGGGGGGAGAAGGTCGCGGCGGGTAGGATAGAATGGTGGGAGAGAACGCTTTTTCGGAGTGAGGGGGAAGGAGATGAGGGAGGCAGCAAGGAGGGGGGGGTTGGGTGCGATGTGGCATATACGTAGAGCGGGGACGGGGAAGGAGCCTCAGAGAAGAGGATGGAGGGAGGGATGAATGGGGGAGGATTGGTTGGGTGCCCGCTTTTGCGTGGAAAGCCAGCGGCATCGTCCCTATCCCTCTCTCTCCCACACTACCCCACACCCTCGACGCCACACTCCTCTCTCTCCCTCTCCTTTCTGCCCGACCCCCGCCGACCGGCTCGAACTGCCGCGTATTGACGTCGACAGCGAGCTCGAGAGAGGGATGGAGGGAGACGCGGGGGAGGGGGTGAGTGGAAGTGAGGGAGAGAGAGAGAGGAGGGAAGGAATATTCCCCTCTTCTCTTCCTCCTCACGGCCTCCCCTCCCTGTACCAGGCGCTTTGAGGAGAGGGTGGAAAGGCTATCGAGTGGAGGAACGGGGGTGGGTGGGTAGGTTGTGGACCCTGAGACGAACAGTGTGGGGCCGAAGACCAGCGCGGTATGGTGACGCGGTTTCTCTCTCTCTTCCTTCCTCAATCTCCCATTTCCGTCCTTCCACATGTCACTTCTGCTCTATTTCTCCCAACAATTTCGGTTGTAGTTGCTTCAAATTCCCATCATCATCGCCATCATCGATCATCAGCCCAAAGATTGATTTTGACGCAACCTTTCACTCAGTTCCACTCTCGGTTGACCTCTTTAATTGTACATCTTTCTTCTCTGCCAATATTCGTTGAACGTATCTCAACCGAGATCTTCCCTTGGATTTATTCCTGCTCAATTTTTCTTCTATGACCGTCTTCATCAGGTCCTTGTGTCTGAAAATGCGCATCCTGCTTGCCTATCCTCCTTTTTCCTTCTATCCTCTTTCTTGAAGTAGTCTTCAATAATAATTATTCGATCTTCGATACTTGATTTACGCGTTCTCCTCTAGCGCCAAATTTTCGGGGCTTTAATGGCATATTTCCTACACATATGGCTCCCTACCCGGGAGGAGGACATTGTGTATATGTATATGCTTTAATAAAGTACTACCATTTTTTTCCAACCCAGGGCTTCCAGCTGTTATTCTTTTTTTTAACTAGCAGACCTTCTTTGCTTGTGCTACTAATTACTCCTTCCTGTTTCTTTAATCGTATGTGATGATTTCTCGTAAATAACAAAGCGTTTCAACGAACGTTACATGTAATTCATAGCAGGGGGATTGCAGTAGCTATTGTTTACGTTAATTAACAAAAAGCCACGAAGAATGGAATTATGCTCCGAATATTTTTTACGAATAAATTATGAACTTAGTCTTATTCTCACAAATATCATGAACCATTTTTCTTATAATATTCATCCACAGAATATAATATTAGTAACAGTGCTAATTTCTTGCCATCGTAAGAGCTCTCAGCATTTACAGGCTGATACACATAATTCACAGTAAAATGCATGGTGCGTTCTGAGTCATTTAATGAAGGCTGTCACAGCGGGAAGAGTCACCAGGAGGAGGAAAAAGCCATTTCATGCTAACGCAATGTAAATTGCACGGCGTATGTTCATGAAGATTTCCTGAGGAGATAATTATGTATTTGATGCAAACATTATTGGCTTTAATCAGAATATGACTCCGATGCATGGAAGGGAAGTTGGCGATTAAAACATCCATGTCCAAGTTCATTCTAAATTGCAGAAACCGACATAATAGTAACTTGCAGAGCGAACCTGATTAAGATCAAATTACTTATCTTTTCTGCCATCTTAATTGATTTTGCTAAATTAACCTTTCTGTTTTTCAGTCCTCCTCATAATGTTCTCCTTTCATTAATAGTCACTATGCCACATCTACATTTAGTTAATACCCCGCAAGCCGCCGCAAAGGCGTATGGCGGGGGATGCTAACACTCCACACACTCGTCAACTTGAGATTTTGCTGGGTAATTTAAATAGCCTTCAGTGTCAGCTCGGCTTTCACAGGACTCTCTCTTCCTCCTTTGTACGTTTATTCTTTCTTAGACTTTATACTACAATCGTCGTCATTCACATTTTCCATTAAATCTATTGCTTCGTATACAAACAGTCTCTCTAAATGATCCAAGCTCTGGATTTTAAATTGTAACTATTTTCATTATTGGCTCTGATTTTTCATCATGTGTAACATTATCACTGAGGGAAAGAAATTATTGTCTTTATGAAATATTTAAATTTACTGGCTAACTGAATTTCGCTCTTACATTCAGTTCTTCACGCCACCCATGATAGTAATTTTACAAATAGGAAAAGGTGAATACAGGACATAAATTGTAGCGTGCTTTTGTAGACTACGTCATGATTAAAAGAACTGAAAATAATTCAGATGAACCTGAAGAAGCTGGACAGAAACGAAACATGGGTCGTACATTAAAGATTTCAATGTGGAATTACTGAATATTTCCAGTTTTTTTTTCAAAAAGGTGAATATAGAGGCAACGTATACATAGCTACTCTAAAAAGCTGAGGCGATTCTTAAATTCTTAGCAAATAGATTTGGAGATTTATGAAATATTTAAAGTCCGATATTTATAGAGGACTTGTAAACTAAAGTTTTCTTCGAAGCAGTGGTTATTTTAGGGAAAGCCAAGAAGAAACATCGTTACTTTTACTGGTCGAAGTCACCACCATTTCCATTATATTTTTTTTTTTTGGAAATATGAATCATTTTCAAAAATTGAGATTATATGATACTATTTTTAGCATGATATTTTGATGAGACGAAGAAAAATTTTATTTTATGAAAAAACTAGGAAGTTAAAAAAAACCCACGCTTTTGCGACTCGAAAACGAACGACTCCCAATAAATTATCCATTAATTTTGCGTGTTTTTCATTCCCTTTGACCGAAATATGCGTTAGGTTAACAATGATCCTGCCGCGATGGGGCCAGCTGTGCCGCCGTACCAATGAAATTTTCCGCCAAGTTGAATCTCGATCCACTCGTGACGGAGATTCCCGACTCCAAGACTCGCCCCGCCACACTCATGACTCATTCCGACGATTTCGGATTCTTAATAACTATCGCCCCTCTAACGCCGCACGCCGCCCTCCGAGCATCCCCGTCTATGGCGTCCATTTTTCCGCTCGGATCCCGACGAATCCCTCCCACCCTCGCTTTGGACGCGGTCTGTCTCCTACGATCCCCCCCCCCCCCGCCGCGCTCACACACCAACCATTATCCTCCGACGACGGGGCAATGTTCCATGGCGACCCTGCACGGCTCACGAGTTCGCCACGATCGCTGTCGTCATTAGCACTTCAACGCCCAGAGTCCACCCGGTTCTTAGAGCGTGCCCCTCCACTCCCGCCGCCCCACCTCCCGAACATCTCCTTTAATCCTCCTCTCCCACCCGAAATCAAACATAAACCTTTCTCTCGATATCTCCACACCTTGTTGTTTCGTTTCTTTGATCGTATCCCACCTTCCGTTGCGTCCATGTATATGCTCTGCCCCGAGATATCCGCAAAAAATTAATGAACGCATGGCTGTGGACGTCGATGGCAATGGACGAGAAAGGGCTTAATGATTTAAATGGACAGTGTGGACTTCAGTGGAAGAAATTAGTCCTTAACCTACAATGTGTATTCAAGTACCGCTATATCCTAATTTATTTCTGAATAATTATTTACACTAAAATGCAGAAAAAAGGTCTTCGTATAATATCTCTGTTCACCAACATATGTTTTTAGAACGTCAACGCCATGATTCCATGTCCGCCGAGAACGTTTCTTTTGGGAGTCGTTTTTGCCCACTGGAAAAACTGGCTGGTCCGTGGACTAGATTTCTTGGGATCACTGTCACAAGACGTTCCGCATTCTTTTGAGCTGTCGCATCCACTAACGGGCATTTTTCACATCCATTTCACCATCACCAAATATCTTTCGATGGGAGTTAAACCACTCAAATGGAGGCAACGATTGATTAAACGGCGTTATATTACACTAAGCGGAGCATTTTTAAGTACTGATACCGAATGATAGCGAAATTCCTAGTTCACAGATCTTCTCCCTTCGTTTGGGTCACGTACGTATGTTATGGTGATCTGCCACGTCTATACTTCCTCTCTAATATTTCCTCTAAGAAAGTATAGTTCCTTCAAATCCGTTCGATAAAATTTTCTTCGCCTTCTCTCGATATTTTTTGACAGCGTTCTAGCCACATCTGATCTTTTGAGTAGATAATTTAACACTCAATCCGTTTATCTAATATTAATTCGACTCATTTATCTTCATTTGACCAAGGCATCAACAGCAGATGTTAATCAGGTTTCAACTTTCGTTGCCTCTTCTAAATCTCTTAATTTTTTTCTATTGCGTCTCATTTTCTACCAAACTTTAAGGAATTAAGCTAAACAAACGATACATCATGACGTTTATTCATTCTTGGTGAAATTGGTATCGACCAAATTTGATGATATTTTTGGGGGTGGTGAAGCGTTTAACAAATTATTACAGTAATGAATCTGAAGTCTTGATTTGATAGGTTAAGATCGATCTCACCAGATACTGAGGCCAATTCGGCGAGGGTAATCTCGTAACACGGAAAGGGGACCAGTTACATTCCGCATGCGGTTTTTCATACCTTTTTTCCCGAGAATTGACTTGAGTGGAACTAGGGGTGATCAAAGTCACTTGGAATGTAAATCTGAGTCCTGCAGTCAACATTTGAATGGCGCACCGACTAGTCTATCATGAACGCTGGAGAGTAAATACAGATTAAAATGGACAAGATACAATGCCATCCTGAGAGGACACAAAAACCAATAACAAATAATCATGCTGTACTCCGGAATAAAACATACATGCGTCGCTTTAAAAAAATGTGAAATAAGGACCATTTCCATACATTATTTCTCATCGGATCGTTTTCAGCCACATGGATAGTTGGTGAATATTTTTACACAAACGAAACTTGCCAAATTATTAGTAGCCATTCGTTCACTCATTAAAGTTGCTCATTACACATTACCGAGACTTAAGTTTAGAATGAACGATTTTTTATGTGGTTCAAATTTACCGGATATTTTTTAATTTTTCAATGTTTCCTACTTCTCTTTAGAGTTTAATAAACTTGAAAATTCCTGCTAGGGTGATTGTATCCGTACGGCGATCCTTACATGGACCCATACATTTATTCTCATCGAAATTCTTCAAACCTCCAATAGTGTAAATCGTACAGGGCCAGGCTTCACTTCGTGGAAGTTTTGTGTACCCATCAAAAGAATTAGAGACCGTACTTTTCCACAGAAAGTTTAAAATTTTTTAAATTCTCTGGAAAAGTACGTTCTCTCTTTCTTTTGATGGATACTCTGATAGTGTCTCTTATTTCACCACTCGTATGTCAAATCTATTAAACTTGTCACGTGATACTTACTTATTCACTCCCATTTTTCTATAACCTCGTTAATGTTCGTACCCGCACACGCTCCTTCCATTAGGAATTAGTATATTATTTTATGAGAGGGATAAAATATATATGACTATGTGGAATCCGTTGACGACAATGGCACGATTGATGCCCTTGATATTACACTGTGCTCCTCCCAATAATTAAATACCTCAAACCTATACGCTCTGATCATTGAAGCAATGGAGCGTGTAATTAAAATCAAAGAATTTTCAAGCTGCAATTAAAGAAGGAACGTATTTCTCGACTTGTATTCTGAATTAATAATAAAATTTATGTTTACCTCCGCGGAAAGCGAAAGTTTAAATTACAAAAACTTTCCAATACAATAAATACTGTTGTCAATACTTACACAATGAAATATTCGAATATTAATAAAGTGTAATAGAGAAAAGGGAGGAAGGCGTTCATACTATCGTCTATTACATAAAACTTCCATTTTAAAAAAATCAATTCACTCGATCAAATTCCGTGCCTAGGTTTCCTTTCCAATGTGGAATTCAAGATTTTTTTTGTTCTCAAGAATTGAATACAAATACAGCGATGCGACGCGAGAGTGCGCATCCTTAGGACGCGGAGTGTCGTAAAATTCCGAATATTCCGAAGGGCAGTTTTGGAACGGGCCCACGGGAGAGCAAAATCAAGTACGAGATGATATTTTGTCTTTTCCGACCTCCCCCCTCCTTTACTCACTGCCTCCAACCCTCTCTTTATATTTTTACTTCTTATCCCATCCTTCACTTTTACTGAGACGACCTTGGGTTTATGCCAGGGAAGCAGGGCTCCTTCCAGTTGTCTCCTCCGCCGTCGCCGATTTAAGGCCTGTGCCGCATCGCCCGAACCCCGTCCCTGGACGGGATGAACACTGAAAGCTATGGGGACCTTTTACGACCCCGAGATGAGGGAAAGGGATGATAGCTGGGGCGCGCGGTCTTGACGCACCGCATGCCGACCGGCCGGCCCAACCGGTCAGTGGTCGGGAATTTCCGAATCGTCCACTCTCCCTCATCTTCAACAGAGTACCTGTTCACTTCGGTCACCACGGCTATAAGTATATTCCCCGCCGGCCGATGGAAAGTATGGAAAAGTGAGAATCTACGCACAACATACATATTGCCGTGGAGTCCATTTCTACGAATCCATGAACAAACCCTCTGAAAACGATCGTAAAAGCGATATTGAAACTTGTGAACCACACATACTGCGTAGTGTAGGCTTGATATTTATTGGGACGACTATTTTTCATCAGATAGGTTCAAAAGATGAACCTACTACCACACATAAATTAAATTTCCGGCTTGCACACTTTCTGTCGTGTGTCCCAGCATGGCAGGGGGTTTGAGGTCATAGACAATGGTGGCAATCTGGAGTGACGGGATATTTTTGCCCTATTCCGTGTATAACGTGTTCGTGTATGTATGACCAAAAGTTATAACCTCGATGATACGCAAGAATTCACTCAACTAGGTCTTCAGAGCATGAAAAACAACACATAGCGTTCTTTTATGTAACGATTTGCATTAAATTGCAATTATTTACGAGTATAACCACAAGCAATGGGAAGAAAGAGAAGGCAACCATATTACTTCAATTTAAACGTGAAAAAAATTGCCCCTCCATAAGAGCTTAATCTTTCCAGAAAATCTAATGCTCAGAGGAATTTTCAAGAGGAGATTCTTACTACTTCGCATGTATTTCATCCGGCTATCATGCTCGAACTTCGTACCGTACCTACAAATAGTTCAGCGTATCTGATTGTACAATTTCTTGTTTTGATTCCTCCACCAAAATTCTAAATAAAAACTGTTTTAGAATCAAGCAAACCCAGGATACGTTTTTGTGAAGTTTAAATAACATCACTGTGGGCCATTTCAGCTATAATATGCACACCTTTGCTATGCAGTTATGAAAATCTATGAAGGTTGATGATAATTAGAGATACATACTAGATACCTACTTGATGCAAATACTTGTGCACAAATAATAAAATATAGAAGGGTTCGAATATATTTTTGAAAATGAGATAATGAAAAAATACCCCGTTGCGTCGTCGTCTGTCAATCCAAGAGTCGCGGGTTCGATTCTCGCCTGAGTGGGTTTTCCTCCACCTAGGGCTTGGGTTTCCGTAATCATGTACATTGTTATCACTGTCAATATTCCGATGTAATTAAGAATTAATAAAATTAATTAACAATAAATAAAAATAAATAAAATAAATTAAGACAGTTACTAAAGAAAATGATTATGTAGATCGGTAGAGGACGGCCGATACGGGAATTCTGGAGAGCTGAAAATGGGTCCGGGCAATATTAGGATTGACGTCCAGCGATGACAATAATGGTAATGATGACGTGCAAATAATAAAGCACTTCAAGTTAGAACGTAACTTTTTTCCACTCAAATCGTCGAAGAACACCATGGACCCTAAAGTCCTATAGTGGCCTGGGGTGGGTGGTCGGGTGTATCAATGGACATGCACGCGAACCATTGAGAGGAGGAGACCCTGCTCGACATTTCTTGCCCCCAGTTTGGCCGGAAAGGGTCACAGAAGGGAGTTTGACCTCTCATCTCCCCCCCTCACACACAATCCTCCTCTCTCTCTCTCCTCACTGCTCCCACTCCTTTTCCACCATTTGCGTTCCCCCCTTCCTCCTCACATTCCTGGTCCGAAGAGCTTCTCGGTGATTCCGGGGCCGGCCCCAGAGGGGGCGCACGCGCGCTTGTGAGTGTGTGTGTATGTGTGCTTGGAAAGGGGGGGTTGAGGGGGGGCGAGAGAGGAGTGATTTAGTCCCCGAGCGCCGTCTCCGATAAATCTCGCGCGGGTCGGATTTTTACGGGCAAGGAGGAACAGGGGAGGGGGGAGAAAGAAGAGGGCGTTGCGCCCGGGGCGACTGCCCCCACGGATGTTTGCAGTGCGGAGACCGCCTGGAGGGAGCTCCTCGGGCTAATTAAGTTTCATCTCCCGCTCTCTGGATGAAAATGAGCTTATGCGGGACGCCCGCGCGTTTTGCAACTGTTTTGGGGGTGGTTGGGTGAGGGGGAGGTGGCAGAGTTATAATGCACATCATCAGATTAAATTTATTTTTGAATTGGGTGGCGCATTACCAGTCACTCAGATAATTAACGGAGGTTTATCCCCAGAAAGCTGTAGAATATAAACTGTGTTGTACCAACTCTCGTGCGTCTCAACCTCCTTTAATGTTTGGGTACCAAAATGGCAATTTCTTATATAAACTCACTTGAATCGGCTTATTTATCGGGCATGATTAATTATAGGCAATATTTCCCTAATACAGTGACAGGATGAAAGGCCGTAACGTGCTTTAATGATGTTGGAATATTGGTTGTCATATCAGGGAGAGTTCCGTGGGACATTTAATAAATGACTCACACCCATATTTTCATTTTAAAATAGGAATTTCCATAATGAGTCTTTGAACTGTGTTACAACCAAAGTACACGATGAATTTTCCTTTGTTTTAAGCACTACCAGTCTTTATGAATGATAACATTTCACATTAGACCTCATTTTATCTTAGAAAGCGAGCCTTTTCCGCGATAAATATAACACAGTTAAGAAGCTCCGAGGTAATAATCTGAAGGAGAAAATTTTCCAGCGTCAGGAAATCAAAAAGATAACTTAAATGTTATTAAGCATTTTAATCCATCATGAATTCATTTAATGCAATTGAGTAGGCTCGTGTTATTTTCTTCGCCTTGGATACAATGAAATGTAATCTGCAATTGGATTCGAAAGTCCCGAAAGAGTGGAACACAGTATTGAAAGGTCGAGGACATGAGCCTCTGACTAAACGGATGAACTCAC